>JAZKJV010002603.1:0-39741 GCA_037367405.1 Ottelia alismoides
TTGTGGTGCGCCTCGCGCTTGAATCCGACATGGCGGGCACCTACGAGACGTATTACAATGAGGAGAATTACTCCGGCATCTGCTTTGTTCCGCCCGGCGCAGTCAATGCGGCGATGCTTGGCGAGTCGGTGCGCCTGATTGCTGACACGCAGGGCGAACCGCCGATCGGTTTTGAAATGGTGTTTGCCGATTGCTCAAGCCTGGTGCGCTCGGCAGCTTTTGTGCGGCTCGATCTGCCTACCATCAAACGCCCGGCCATGCTCGCATTCGGTGTGCGCCATGCCGATCGCTTCCACCCCCATCAGGGCGGCGAATTGCTTGGGCATTTGGGCCAGGTGATGAGCATCATCCTCGACCGCTGCTTGATTGAAGGCGATTTTGTAGCGTAAACGACCACAAGATAAACAATTGATTGTAAATACATAATATGGCATAGTTCGTCCATGTCACACTCTGCCGCCACCCCCAAACCTTCCCCCATCGCGCCCGAGGTGCAGGTGCAATTGCGCGGGTGGTTGAAGGAAATGGCAACCGTGCGTCTGGCCAGCAAGCATTCGGTTGAAGCCTATCTGCACGATGTGTCGGGCTTTCTGGCCTTTCTCTTTCAGCATCATGGCTATGCGCTCGACCTCAAGCAGCTCGAAGCGATGGAAGAGCGTGACGTGCGTAGCTGGCTGGCCTATCGCGCGGGGCGGGGTTATGCTAAATCCAGTAACGCGCGGGCGCTATCGGCGGTGCGCACCTTTTTCAAATACCTTAATACACATGCCGGAATCACTAATCTGGCGGCGTTACAGGTGCCGACCCCAAAACTCGAAAAACCGTTGCCCAAAGCCCCTAACGCCGCACAGGCCAACGCCGCGCTTGAAGGGTTGGAGTTGGCCGACCGCGAGCCGTGGATTACCGCGCGCGACCATGCCATGGCATTGTTGCTGTATGGCTCGGGGCCTGAGGATTAGTGAGGCGCTGGCACTGACGGTGGGGGATATCAGCGAGGGGCAGGATTCGCTGCGCGTGCTGGGCAAAGGCAAGAAGGAGCGGCAGGTGCCACTGTTACCTATCGTGCGGCGGGCGATTGAAGACTACCTTGCACAGTCGCCCTATCATGAGATAGCATTCAAGCGCCCCCCCAGTTTCCCACTCTTTGTCGGGGCGCGTGGCAAGCCCTTACAGCCCGCAGTGTTTCAACGCACCTTACAGGTTTTGAGACGCACCATGGGCCTGCCCGAAAGCCTGACGCCGCACGCGCTGCGCCATGCGTTCGCCACGCACTTACTGAGCAATGGTGCAGACCTGCGCGATATTCAAGAACTGTTGGGCCACGAAAGCCTCTCGACAACACAGCGCTATACGCATGTTGACGCATCGCGTCTGCTGGCCGCCTATAACGCAGCGCATCCTTCTGCGAAGGATGCTTCTTAAATAAAGCGCTTCGCGCGCGGATGAGGGCCTTGCCCTCAAACTCCCGCCCTCCGGGCTCGGCCTTACGGCCTACGCGGTTCACCATCCACTATTCATTTTTGCGTGTTACTGCGTGAGGACATTTTTTCGCAGTATCGTACTGCACAAAAGATGTAGCATAAAACGAGCGGGGCGAGCGAGCCAAAGCAGCTAAAGTTTTATCTATGCTGCAATGCCCTGCTATGGTGCGCTGCAGCTACGATTCCTGCGGATTTTTTGCGCGTTTTTTGCTATAAAGAAGATGTGGGTATAACCCCACAGAAAGTGAAGGTTAGTGTGATGAAAGTAGTTCATGTTATTACGTTGTTTCTCGTTATAATTGGCGGTCTGCATTTTGCGCTGACTGGCTTTGGGATCAACCTTCTTACGGCCCTGTTCGGCGGTATGAATCTGACGATCCTTTACATCGTGATGGGCGTTTCGACCATCTACCATGTACTGCCAGTGCTTCGTACGCATTTGGACTCCATCAAGTAAGGCAACGTTCGGCGCGGCTGATGTGCCCGCTGCCGAGTGAACGAATAGCCCCGCCGGTCTCATTTGCCGGCGGGGTTTTTGTTTGGGGGGTTAAAGGCTCTGCCCTGTTGCTGCCCAATCCTTGAGAAACTGGTCGAGGCCTTTGTCGGTCAGCGGGTGGTTGACGAGGGCCTTGATGACCGAGGGGGGCGCTGTCATCACCCCGGCGCCCATTTTGGCGGATTCGACGATATGCATGGGGTTGGCGCACGCTGGCGACCAGCACCTCGGTCTCGAATTCGGGGTATTGGTTATAGATGGTGACGATATCGTGAATCAGGGTCAGCCCATCGGTGCCCACATCATCGAGGCGGCCGACGAACGGCGAAACAAAGGTGGCCCCTGCTTTGGCAGCTAAAATGGCCTGCGCGGGTGAAAAGCAAAGCGTCACGTTCACCATGGTGCCCTGGCTGGTGAAGTGTTTGCAGGCCTTGAGGCCGGGCAAGGTGAGGGGGACTTTAATCGCGACGTTTTTGGCGATGGCGGCGAGGTCCTCGCCCTGGCGCACCATGCCCTCGTAATCGGTGGCGACGACTTCAGCCGAAACCGGCCCATCGACAAGTGCGCAGATCTCTTTGATGGTTGCCTTGAAGTCGCGGCCCGATTTTTTGATGAGGCTGGGGTTGGTGGTCACCCCGTCGATAAGGCCCAGATCGGCCAGTTCGCGTATTTCGTTGATCTCGGCAGTATCGGCAAAGAATTTCATATGGTAGCCTTTCTAAATTCATTTCTGTGGGCGATTTCGTTGTCGCAAGCATCCTCGAAACTCACGTACGCTATGTACGCTCACGTTTCTGCGGGCGCTTGCTCCGCGAACTCGCCGCACATAAAGTGAATTTCCAAAGGCTCCTTAACCGCTCCTGATGAATCGCTTCATAGAATGACCGACTCTAATACGCAACTACCAAGCAAACGGCGTGCGGTGCTGATGCCCACCGCGCTTGACACACCGTTCGACTACCTGGTGCCCGAAGGAACACCAGATGGCGCAGTGGTGGAGGCAACGCTTGCCAACCGCAAAATGGTGGGGGTGGTATGGGATCAGTCGTCAGTCGTCAGTCGTCAGTCGTCAGAAAAAGAAGTGCCATTGGCCCGATTGAAACAAATTACGCGTGTCGCTGATGTTATTCCCCCACTCAAACCCAACTTTATGCGTTGGCTCACCTGGGTGGCGGAATATACACTGGCACCGCGTGGGGCAGTGCTCTCGCTATGCGGAGTGGCCCATGCCGCACGGCAAGTGAAGAAGCCATATTCTCAAATGCCACTATCCCCCAACCTGCCCACCCTCACCGAATCGCAACAACGGGTAGCAGATGCGATTGAGTCCACCCTTGGTAAATATTGCGAAGGCGGAACGGATGCGTCCTCTGACCCCACGCCAGCGAAGCCAATCGTGCTCGATGGGGTGACCGGATCGGGCAAAACGGAGGTCTATTTCCACGCGATTGCCAAAGCGCTTGCGGCAGGGGTTCAAGGGGAGGCAAGACCCTCTGAACAATATTCGCAAGTGCTTGTTCTTGTGCCGGAGATTTCGCTTACCCACCAGTGGCTGGAACGGTTTGAAAACACCTTCGGTTCCCCCCCGGCAGTCTGTTTCGCGCATGACCCCGGTGGCCAAAGCGCGGGTGTGGCAGGCATGGGCGCGCGGCGAGGTGCCGGTGGTGGTCGGGGCGCGGTCGGCGCTGTTTTTGCCCTTCAAAAACCTCTCGCTCATCGTCGTCGATGAGGAGCATGATGCCAGCTACAAGCAAGAGGACGGGGTGCTGTATCACGCGCGGCGAGATGGCCTGTGCGCGCGCGCGGTTTTGAATCCGTACCCGTGTTGCTTGTTAGCGCGACGCCCTCGCTCGAGACCATGGAGAATGTGCGCGAAGGCAAATATCGCGCCTTGCATTTGGCTAGTCGTTTCGGGGTCGCTGGGCTGCCCGAGGTGCGGTTGATCGATTTGCGGATGGAGCCGCCTGAACGGGGTGATTTTCTCTCGCCCGCCGTTAAAACGTGCCGCCCTCGAAACGGTGGCGCGGGGTGAACAGGTGTTGTTTTTCCTCAATCGGCCGGGGTTATGCTCCGCTACTGCTGTGCCGGGCCTGCGGCCATCGGTTCCAGTGCGCGGATTGCAGCGCATGGCTGGTGGTGCATGGAGGAGGTGCAGGCAGGCGGTGCGTAGGCTCCGCCGAGCCGCTTGCGGCGGGGGTCAGCGTGGGCCAACGCGGCAAGGATCCCTTCAAAAACATATCTCGCCTGCCATCATTGTGGTCACCGCGAGCCGATGCCGAAAGAATGCCCGGCCTGTAAGGCAGAAGGTGAAAAACTCGTGGCCTGCGGCCCGGGCGTGGAGCGCATCGCCGAGGAAGTGCGGGCACTTTTCTCCTCCCCCCTTAGGGGGAGGTGGGAGGGGGCCTGATGATGGCACCGCTTCGGAAATGAATGGCCCCACCCCATCCTTTGGAGAGGGAGCCTAGCATCATCACCCTCTCCTCCGACGGAAGCGATTACGCCTGAGACCTGGGCACAAATTGAGCGCGGCGAGGTGGATATTCTCGTCGGCACGCAGATGGTGGCGAAGGGTCACCACTTTCCGCGCCTCACACTCGTGGTGGTGGTGATGCCGATGTCGGACTCGATGGGGCCGATTTGCGCGCGGGCGAGCGCACGTATCAGATGTTGCACCAACTGGGTGGTCGCGCGGGACGGGCCGAGTTACCTGGCAGGGTGCTGGTGCAGACCCTATCATCCCGATCACCCGGTGATGAAGGCGCTGCTGGCGCATGACCGCGACCGGCTGATGAGCCTCGAGGCGCGTGAACGCAAGGCGGGTGGCTGGCCACCCTTTGGCGGCCTTGCCGCAATTTTTGCTCGATGGTAAGGAGGAAGCGGCGGTGCGCGCGGCCGCGCAGGCACTGGCGCGAAGCGCGCCACCGACCCGCGCATCCGTGTGCTGGGGCCATCGCCTGCGCCACTTTCCAAATTGCGCGGGCAGTATCGCTACCGATTGTTAGTGAAGGCAGCCGCAGGATCCATTTGCAGCGCACGCTGCGGGCATGGCTCAAGGGTGCGCAGTTCAAAGGCGTGCGGGTGAAGGTGGACGTGAACCCCTATTATTTTATGTGAGGGCTAGGCCGCAGGCCTACCTACACCTGCGTTATTGCCGCGCTGAGCGGTTTTTGTCCATTGTCTGGTAGGTGTGCTTGCACCATCATCCCCTGTTGGCAGCGGTCGTCGACGGATTGGATTGCCTGCTGGATCTTCGGAGCAAAGGGCAAATCTTTCCATACATATGCATACGTGCGCGCGGCCTGAGGCGAGGCTTTTGCCGCTGCCAGCAGCACGTCTTGTGCCCAGTCATAGAGGCGTTGTTCGGCCCGATATGCGATGCGATCCTCAGAGGATTTTTGCAATATAGCGTCAACATTCCGAGCTTGTAATCAGCAATCCGACCAGAATCCCTTCTCTCAGTTGCTTGCGCCAGCGCGTCTTGAATTCCGTTCACGATTTGCTGCCGGGCGGTGCGTGCGAACTGGTCATCATCGGCAATGTCATAGAGAGGATTGCGCGGTAAAACATAGGCGTAGGATTCAAAATCCGCAAACGCGCTGGCGGGTGCACCAGCGGCGCCTGTGTGAAACAACGGCCCGCAAACGCCCGGTTTTTGATGTGTGCGCCGTGGCGAAAACCATTCACCGGATCGGCTGCGAACGCGTTCATATAAGCAGCGGCGACATCCTTATCCGGTAGCGCTGCGGCTTCGTGAAACCGAACTCGTGAAAATGCGCCGGACGTTGACGTGCATCTTCAAGTAATTTTGCTGCTTCGCTCATGGTGCTTGCTCCATCCGTTGATCCGCCGCTTGTACGGGCGTGAAAGGGGCGATTAGCACGGGGCGCCTGCTTGAAGTATGACAATTTCGTGAAGATTTGTTAGGCGGCTGAGTCTATCAGCGTTGTTCCGCGTGCCTCAATTGCTAGCAGCGTTTCTTTTACATGCAATCCACCCAGGCTGAAGCGCCAAGCGAGCCATCTTTGGCAACAACGCGGTGGCAGGCAATGGCCAGAGGCACGGGGTTGGCACCGCAGGCCGAAGCTACGGCGCGCACCGCGCGGGGAAAGCCCACGCGCTCGGCCAGTGTGGTATAGCTGATCGTTTCACCATACGGGATTTTGGCAATTGCCAGCCACACAGCGCGTTGCAGCGGGGTGCCTTCGGCCAATTCAATCGGCAGATTCAAAGCCCCGCCGCCCGAGAGATAGTGGTCGATAGCTGCTGTGGCGCTGGCAAAAAGCCTTCCAGTGCGACCCAATTTGCAATCGGTGGTGTGGCGAACCGGCGTGCAAGATGTGCTTCGGCAGACTCATCGGGGGCGAGCAGGGAAAGATAGCGCAAGCCGCGTCCGCCAGCCACCAGCAGCAGCGTGCCAAGCGAGGATGCGTGTGTGGTATAGCATAGCGTTTCACTCATGATGGCCCCCCGTATTTACGGTTCTTTAGCTTTGTTGAGCATGGCATCGAGCGCTTCGCCGCGCAATGTTCCCTGATGGGCTGTGAGTAATTTCCCTCGTGTATCAAACAGCATCAAGGTAGGAATGCCAGCGGTGGTTTCGGGCGCCAATTCCTGCAATTCAGCGGCTGGGTCGCTGGGCTTGAAAAAGGCGTCCATAGGCCATCATAGCCCTTACGGGCGAGATGGGTGGCAAGCGTGTAGGCATCGCGGTCATAGGCGATAAAGACAAGGCGAAATCATCAAGCCTTCGCTGTTTCGCATAGCTCGCGAGCAGGGGTGTCACCAGGCGGCAGGCGTTGCACCACGAGGCATAGAAATAGACCAAGGTGGGTTTACCCGTGCGCTCGCGCACTTTGGCGACCACGGATTTGGTGTCTAGTTGCACCGCATCTTGGGTTAGGGCGAGAACCGTATCTTTGTTCATCAGTAGCGTGCCATAGGTTTGCCACAGGCCGATGGCTACTAAAATAAGGGCGAGAACGGTGAAGAGATTGAACGGCGAACGGCGCTTGGTTTCCACTTAGGCACTCTGGCGATTAGCGGTGGTTTTGCGATTCAGGTAATCAATGATCTCTTTGGCTAATGCGCGCACCTCAGTTGCAGCGAGCGAGTTTGGTTCCGCCTCTGTAACGCCATAGCCTTGCATTAAGCTACCAGCGAAAGCAATACGATTGCCGAAGCGGTTGGCGGTGAGACCAACCATTTCGCCGGAGATGGCGCCGGTCAGCTTCGCCTGCGGGTTCACGCGGTTGAGCACCATTTTCACGGGCACGCGCTCCTGCTTACAGATTTTGATGGTCGCGCCAGGTAGCCCACACGTCCATTGGGCTGGGCTGTAAGGGCACCACTACAAGGTCAGCCCGCGCGGATCGCGGTGCGCGCCTCGGCGTCGGTATGGGGCGGGCTGTCGATAATAATCAGGTCATGCGTGCGGGCGAGGCGGTCGATTTCACTGCGCACACGCCAGCCGGAAATGGCGGCGAATGTGAGGCCAGCGCTGCCTCTCCCATGCGATGTTCGCGGACATTATACCATTGAGTGAGCGAGCCTTGCGGATCGATATCAATGATGGCCACGCGACGACGACCACTGGCCGCCCATGCCACCGCAAGGTGGGCTGCCATAGTGGTCTTTCCTGCACCGCCTTTTTGCTGTGCAATGGTGATGATTCTTGCTACCACACCGCCTCAATGCGGACGCATTTTCTGTGATCGATTTCGGCGTTGCGCCGTCTTTGCCGTCCTCACGTAGCATCGCTACGCTGCGGGTGCTTAGGCGGTCACTCCTTCGAACTCGCCTCACATGAATGCACCGGTCACTCCATGGTTTTATCTGTATGCTTGCCGAGTGACTTCTGTCAGGATGTTCCTAACAGCTTTATTAATGGTGAGCCTAACTGAAACACAATATATTGTCAATAATGCCTCGTAAAATACTACATATAGACAAAGCCACTGTGGATAACCTGGTAACCCATTGGCAAAAGGGGGGCTGGTTTGGCCTGGCCGACCGAGACGGTCTATGGGTTGGCGCAGATGCGACCAATGGCGAGGCGGTAGCACGTATCTATGCGCTCAAATCACGGCCACAATTTAACCCGCTTATTATCCATGTGGCGCATGCCTACATTGCCAGACGTTACGTGGAGTGGAACGCCTGGGCCGAAGGCGCTGGCCTGCGCTTTCTGGCCGGGGCCACTGACGATGGTCTGAAGAAAAAGCGATGGGTGAGTGGTGACCGGAGGCCAGTACATGAATTGGCGAGCGCCGGTGGTGACACATTGCGGTGCGTGTGCCAGCACACCCGATGGCTTTGCAATGCCTGAAGGCGTTTGATGGGCCGATCGCTGCGCCAGCGCCAATCGCAGCGGGCGCGTCAGCCCCACCACGGCGGCCCATGTGCGCGAGGAATTCGGTAACGAACTGCCGCTGATTGTTGATGGCGGTGCCTGCGATGTGGGTCTGGAATCTACAGTGATTGACCTGAGCGGTCATGCGCCTTCTATTTTGCGTCCCGGGGCAATTACGGCGGTGATGGTTGCGCAAGTGTTATCGCCAAACGAGATGCTTGTGTCAGAGGGTAAGGCAAGCAACGCAGAAGATGGCGCATCCGCCCTAGCACTCAAATCCCCGGGTCTGCTTGTGTCCCATTATGCACCCTCTATCCCTGTGCGGATGAATGCGCATGAAGTAGCCGCACATGAGGCGCTGTTGGCGTTTTGGCCCTGCGCCACTCAAGGGAGCAAGGGTGAGCTGCTCAATCTCTCAGAGCGCGCTGATCTGGTGGAAGCGGCGGCGAATTTATTTGCATACCTGCGTGCCTTGGATATACCTCGCTGGCGATCGATTGCGGTGATGCCATTCCTGAGGAAGGAGTCGGCATTGCGATAAACGACCGCCTCATCCGAGCGAGTGCACCACGATGAAAAGTCTGTCATAGTTCTAGCCACGCTGCTGATTTTGGCAGCATGGGGTTATCTTCAGCCGCGCTTCTCACCCGTATCGAACGGCGGGGGTGTGGTCGAGAAAGCAAACGGGCGAGCAATCTGCGGCCAGTTTCAAAGAGGACTACTTCACTTCATCGGCGGGCATTGTCTATGGCCAAGACTGGTCAGGGAAATTCCCGACCCGCGTAGCGCATGTTATGGCCCACACGCAACCCGACCCCAGTAAGAAAAAAGCATTCGGTGTTTGTTGAGAAGTCACGCGCAGGGGTGTTGGCGATGCTTGATGAAGCCTGGAAAAAGCGTGGGCCCCGCAGCGCCAAGGTGGTAGCCGCGGTCGTGATGTGTATGATGTCGATATGGGGCGTGTTGTGGGTACGCAAGGCGAGCGGCGCATCAAAATTGTCGTTGAAAAAGACTCAGCAAAAATCGTTACAGGCCTACCCAACGAGGTGATATGCGAACGAACGAAAAGCATTGGTGCCCGGTGTGCGACGAAGGTGGGCCGAGGAATGGCCGCTTGAGGCCACAGTGCCTCAGGGCTGTGTTGCATGGAGTGCGAGGCGTTTTGGCCATGGTGAATCACCCGAAATTCGTGATGACAATTTCATGCAGCTGACAGAATGGTTGGCCGACGAGTGAAATTACTGGCTGTCTTTGAAGCGCACTTCAAACGGCAGCGGACAGGTTCAGAATATCATCCGGATCGGCGTTTGGTTTCAAGGCGTCAGGCAAAGGCGCACCGGTGGCACCAGGTACGGCCAGTTTGATAGTTTGAGCGCCCTCTGGAACCGTGGTCACGCTGATCTCTTCACGGGCCATCTGGCGGCTTGGTGATTGCTCGAAGGCAGCTCCCACCTGGGGTAACACTTTGGTTGCGACCACTATTCTTTGCCTCATAGAGCGCAGCATCGGCGCGCTTGAGGAGGCTCTCGGCGTATCGTTAGCTTGCATGGTGGCGTAGCCGATGCTGGTCGTTTTTTTGAGTGGGCTATCCGGGTGAGGAATGACGAAGTCGGTCATCTCTACGGCTTTGCGCAAACGTTCGGCCGCTTCATAGGCGCGGGCAGCATCAGTTTCGGGCATGAGAACGACAAACTCTTCGCCGCCATAGCGCGCCGCTAAATCCGCCGAGCGGATGGTTTTGACAATCACAGCGGCAAGCGTTTTGAGCACCTCATCGCCTGAAGCGTGCCCATACGTATCGTTGACACGCTTGAAGTGATCCATATCCATGATGACCACGGAGAGATTACGCCCCTGTTCGGAGGCTTGGCGCACCAGGTTCTTTAGGTGCGTATCGAGATATGTGGCGGTTATAGAGCTTCGTCAGCCCATCCGTTACTGCCATGCTGACCGATTCCTGATAGTTGGACTTCAGCGCCTCTTGGTACTTTTTACGGCGAATCTGAGTTTTAATGCGCGCAAACATTTCGTTGAAATCAACCGGTGTCAGCAGATAATCGTTGACGCCAAGCTCCAGCCCTTTGAGCATAAGGTGCTGTTCGTCTTCCTCCACCAGCATGATGATGGGAAGGTGCCGAGCCTGCTCAATCGCCTTGAATTGAGTGGAGAGCCGCAATCCATCGATATCGGCCAATTGCGTCGAGATGAGGATAAGGTCGACGTTGTTTTCGCCGCGCGAGAACTCAAGCGCCTGTTTGTGGTCACTAAAATGATGTAGACGATAGCCTGCCGCCGTCAGTTTTTCACTGATCCGCCGCACCTGTACGATGTCATCGTCCACCAGCATCAGCGTGCTGCCGGTGACATCGAGGTTGAGCGAGAAATCGCTCGCGCTCATGCCCAGTTGCGCGCCTGATTTATCGCGCAGGCGGAGCTCATCAATCAGCACCTTGATGCGCACCAGCGAGCGCACGCGCGCGAAGAGAGCCGTATCGTTGATGGGCTTGGTGACAAAGTCGTCGGCCCCTGCTTCCAGTCCGGCCACGCGATCCGACGGTTCGGAATAGCAGTCACCATGACTACAGGAATGTGCGAAACTTCAGGTCCTGTTTGATGCGGCGGCATGTCTCGAACCCATCGATGCCCGGCATCATGACATCCAGCAAGATAAGGTCAGGCTTTTTGCTTTTGGTCTGCTCGACCGCCTCGAACCCTCCTTGGGCGGTAATGACATCGTAATATTCGTTCGTGAGCTTCGCTTCGAGAAGCTTTACGTTCGCGGGCACATCGTCAACAACCAGCACCAGACCTGTCACGCGCCACCCCTCACGCTGTTGCTGGCGGCGGGTTCCAAGAAACGCCGCACGGTGCTTAAAAATACGTCAATGGCAATCGGCTTGCTTAAATATGCCTCGCACCCCGCAGCCCAAAATTTTCTGCTCGTCATCCTTCATGGCAAACGCCGTTACAGGCCAACACGGGGATATGCCGCATTGACGCGTCGCTCTTCAGTTTTCTAGCAATATCCAGACCTGAAATCTCCGGCAACTGGATGTCCATAATAATTGAGATCGGGCATCACGTTGCGCGTCATACTGATGGGCTTCGATGCCCTCTTTGGTTTCAAACGTGAGATAGCCGTTTGCCCCCAATAAATCGCGGAAGAGCTTAAGGTTCAGGTCGTTATCTTCGACGATGAGTATTTTTTTTGCCATGGATGGGCATCTCTCCTGCTGCGGTCAGTATACCCATTTTTTGCGATTACCAAGAAAATTCATAGTCGTGTGAGTTGTTAAACATGCCTGGTGTTAGGACTTTTTTAACCTAAAGATGCTTGTGCATGCGGTAGGTGTAATGTTGCTATTACGGGGGGCATGATCGCTCGGTTTTTCCTGTTGGCGCGGTGTTTCATCGATGCTGCAGCTGGCAAGGCAGTCGGCCGCATGCGAAGAAAGCAGCAGGTGGTCGATACGCAGCCCAAGCCTGCGTGCATAGCCATCGCCACGGTAGTCCCACCAGCTGAATTGCTGCGCGTTCGGGTGCATGACTCGAAACGCATCGTAAAAACCCGAGATGAAGCAGGGCACGGAGTTGTTCGCGCTCGGCCGGATGATAGCAGACAGTGCCTTCGAGGGTCCGTGCGTCATACACATCCACCGCTTCCGGCGCGACATTGAAATCACCGCCGAGGACGGCGATTTCGTGATATGTCAGCCGTTCGGCCCAGTGGGTGCGGAGGCGTTCGAGGAATTTCAGCTTGTAAGGGAATTTGTCGGAAGCAACATCCTGGCCGTTGGGACGTAGGCGCTTGCGACCCGGATGGCACAGCCAGGCAGGCTGGCCACGGCCTCGATGTAACGAGCCTGTTCGTCTGTTCCATCGCCCGCCAGCCCGCGCACGATGTCTGAGAGTGGGAACTTCGAGAGGATGGCGACACCGTTATAGGTTTTCTGCCCATACAGGGCGAGGTTGTAACCACGCTCCTCGATTTCCATCGCCGGGAATGCCTCATCGACACATTTCAGTTCTTGCAGCAAAGCAATATCAGGGCGGGCTTCATCGAGCCATGTCAGCACGTTAGGCAGCCGTGCCTTGATGGAGTTAACGTTGAACGTAGCAATCGAAATCGGGTGCATGGGGTGGTGATACCCCGCTGCGGGCGCGGATGCAATTGTCATCCAATCTTCATATTTTCTGGCTGGAAATGGATTAAATAGAACCTGACGGCATTATTTAATGCTGAACTATTGGAGGTTTCTATGAAAACGATACCACAACCGGATCCGCTCTGCGATGCATTCAAGCAATTTATTCGCGATCAGCGCATTCGCGGTATTCAAAACCACGATAAAAGCATTCGCCTGGTGACGTAAACCGCAGCAGTACTTACTAGACTAGGGCTTACCTCGAAACCGATAGGCCCTGCAACGCGCAAGGCGCTCTCGGATGTTCCGTTGGCACTGGGCGATCAGCATTTCCTGATTGATTGGGAATGTAAGAGAGGATTGATTGCTGTGTTCGGCAATCTCGATAAGGCCATGCAGGCGGTGCATGGAGTGACTTTGGTGCCGTATGCCCCCGCTGTTGTGAATGAGCGGGTGAGAGGCGTCGTGCCACCGTCAGGTGTTTCTACGTCTGCAGGCCGCAGGCACTAATCACAGCCTGGTTAATAGAGTGTACACATGAAAAAGCCCCCGCTTCCGTAGTCAGGAAGCGGGGGCTTCATCCGGATCGCTTAGAAATCCATATCGCCCATGCCACCCATGCCGCCCATACCACCGGCGGCACCGCCAGCGGCGGCTTTCTTGTCTTCCGGCTCGTCGGCTACGAGGGCTTCGGTAGTAATCATGAGACCAGCAACCGAAGCAGCGTCTTGCAGGGGCGCAACGCACCACCTTGGTTGGGTCAATGATACCGGCCTTGATCATGTCGGTATATTCAAGCGTTTGCGCATCGAAGCCATAGTTGGTGTCTTGCGACTCCAGCAGCTTGCCTGCCACCACCGCACCATCGAGCCCAGCGTTCTCGACAATCTGGCGGATTGGCGATTGCAGCGCACGCTTGATGATGTTGATGCCAGCACGCTCGTCGTCGTTTGCAGCCTTAATTTTATCGAGCGCACGGGTGGCATAGAGCAGAGTGACGCCGCCGCCAGGGACAATCCCTTCCTCGACCGCCGCGCGGGTGGCGTGCAGCGCATCATCCACACGGTCTTTGCGCTCTTTCACTTCCACTTCTGTCGCACCACCGACTTTGAGAACCGCAACCCCGCCTGACAGTTTTGCCAAGCGCTCCTGCAGTTTTTCTTTGTCGTAGTCCGAGGTGGTTTCTTCAATCTGGGCCTTGATCTGGGCGCAGCGTGCTTCGATCTCTTTCTTCGCGCCCGCACCATCGACAATGGTCGTGTCTTCTTTGGTGATTGACACTTTCTTCGCTTTACCCAGCATGCCGAGATTTACGTTCTCAAGCTTAATGCCGAGGTCTTCCGAAATGACCTGGCCTTGGGTCAGAATCGCGATATCCTCAAGCATCGATTTGCGGCGATCACCAAAGCCGGGGGCTTTTACCGCCGCTACCTTCAGGCCACCACGCAGGCGGTTGACCACAAGGGTTGCCAGCGCTTCGCCTTCAACGTCTTCGGCAATAATGAGCAACGGACGCTGAGATTGAACCACTGCCTCAAGTACCGGCAGCAACGGTTGCAGCGAGCTGAGTTTTTTCTCGAAGATAAGAATCAGCGGGTTGTCGAGTTCCACCGTTTGCTTATCCGTGTTGATGAAATACGGGCTCAGATAGCCGCGGTCGAAGTTCATGCCTTCCACCACATCAAGGTCGAATTCGAACCCTTTGCCTTCCTCAACTGTAATCACACCTTCTTTGCCTACTTTTTCCATGGCTTCGGCAATTTTATCACCGATCACCCGGTCGCCATTGGCAGAAATCGTACCCACTTGCGCGATTTCCTCATGCGACTTGATCGGTTTGCTCACCTTCTTGACGTTCTCGACAATCGCAGTCACGGCTTTGTCGATTCCGCGTTTGAGATCCATCGGGTTGAGGCCAGCGGCCACGGCCTTGCTGCCCTCGGTGACAATGGCTTGCGCCAGAACGGTGGCAGTGGTGGTGCCATCGCCCGCGAGGTCGTTGGTTTTGCTTGCCACTTCGCGCAGCATTTGCGCACCCATGTTCTGGAATTTGTTGGAAAGGCTGATTTCTTTCGCAACGCTCACGCCATCCTTGGTGACGCGTGGTGCACCGTAGGATTTGTCGAGCACGACATTGCGGCCCTTTGGCCCGAGGGTTACTTTTACAGCATCAGCCAAAATGTTTGCGCCGATGAGGATCTGGTCACGGGCGCTGGTGCCGAAACGGATTTGTTTAGCCATGGTAGTTACTCCTTAGTATGGTTTTAAGTTCGCCATTTTTGTGCCTATCCCGAGAATCCACCTCACGATGAACCCTCCGCATGAAGCTGAAGACGGCGGATTACATTAGTTACGCAGCTTTTTTCTTCGAGGACGACTTCTCAACAACACCAATGATGTCGCTCTCTTTGAGCACGAGCAGATCTTCACCATCGACCTTGACTTCGTTGCCGCCCCATTTGGTGAAGAGAACAATGTCGCCGACTTTTACTTCCATCGGGATCAGGCGGCCCGCATCATCGCGTGCGCCTGGGCCAGTCGCAACGACTTCAGCTTGGGTCGCCTTTTCCTGTGCGGTATCAGGGATGATGATTCCGCCAGCGGTTTTTTCTTCGGCATCGACGCGTCGTGCAATCACGCGGTCATGCAAGGGGCGAATAGAGGTCATAGCTTTTTCTCCAATCAATGGGTTCAACCGTATGTTTCTTATCTCGGGTTCTTGCTACCACGAAGTCTCAATATGCTCAGGATTTCTGCGGTACTGGCCGAGAGCGAGTGGGCATATAGGCAGGTCTGTGCGGGGTGTCAAGGAGTGGACACGATTTTTTGCGCCAGGGCCGGGCGCCCCTGCTGATAAACCAAAGGAAAAACGGATAGACGCGCGACAGTTGGCGTAGAGCCAGGTGCCCCGTGCTACGCTTCGCCGACCGTATCGAGCAATGCAATCTCGAGCGCCTGCTCGACCGTGTTGCCACCCCACAGCACAGATTGGAATGCGGGATAGAAGCGGTTGCACTCGCTGATGGCAATGTCCATCAAATCTTCTAGCTGTTCGGGTGCGACCTCCTTATCGCCGCGCAGCAGCAAAGCGTGACGGAACATGACGACCCCATCCTCCGAGCCTAAATCAAAATGGCCCAGCCATAAGCGCTCGTTCACCGAGGCCAGCAGCGGGAAGATTTTGCTGCGCGATTGAGGGGGAATTTTGGTGTCATACGTGCAGGTGAACATCAGGGCGTTGAGTTCCGGCTGCCAGGCAAGCCAGATGCGGTAATTGCACCAGCCACCTACGACCTCGGCCACCAGCTCTTCCTCTACCGGTCGGTCACAAAGCCAGTCGCGGTCGAGGATAAGTTGTTCGGCAAGATCAAGCGGGTTGGCGGCGGAAGGGTCGAAGTCGGTGGATTGGACTGCAGACATGTGTTCTCCACGGTGAAGATGGCACCACTTGCTCGCCGATCTTTGCGCTCTTCTGCTTTCCTGAAGGTCTTCCTTGAGGAAGGCAGCGGCACAAAGAAACTGAAACACACACCAAACGAAAAATCCATCAAAATATAGTGGGGGTGTGGAAATGCCACACTAGTGCTTGTGTGCCACAGGGAGGGCCACTAACCTCGTAGCACCTCAATCTCTGCCCGCAGCTTTTCATTTTCCTCGCGCGCTTTTTGTGCCATGTCGCGCACAACCTCGAACTCCTCGCGCGTGACGAACTTGCCGCGTGACACCAGTCGCTCCAGCTTTTCGCTGACCAGCGCCTCCAGCTCACGCCGCGCATCCATCGCCGCACCTGCGGCACCGTTGACGAGTTTCGATATGTCTTCAAACAGGCGCGAATCTTTTTGCATGGGACAAATATAGTGCGCTGTGTGGGCATAGTCTAGTGACAAGCGCTGGGGACATAATAAAATGGCGCGGGTTCACTAACCTATAGGTACAAGCGATGAGCGCACCATTTTATTATGTCCCCTTTGCTTTGCTTCACTAGACTCTGGACTCTGGACTCTGACCACTCTAATCTCCACCGAAAGAGGTTCTCATGAAACGTATTTTGGTCACCGGCGGTGCCGGGTTTATCGGCAGCAACATCGCGGGCTACCTAGCCGACCATACCGACTACCGCGTGGTGGTAGTCGATGAGTTTGGCAGTTCCGAGAAGTGGCGCAACCTGAGTAAACACCGGATTTATGAAATCATCGCGCCCGGCGAAGTGTTCTATTGGCTTGAGGCCAATAAAACCGAGCTGGATGCGATTGTCCATATGGGTGCGGTCTCGAGCACGACCGAGACCAATGTTGATCTCATTTTGGAGAATAATTTCACCCTCAGCCGCGGGCTTTGGAACTGGGCATCGCAAAACAAAAAACGTTTTATTTATGCCTCTTCGGCGGCGACTTATGGCGCAGGCGAGGCTGGGTTCAATGACGATAACAGCACGGACGCACTGGCCAAATTGCGCCCGATGAACGCCTATGGCTGGAGCAAGCATCTGTTCGACCAGTTCGTCTCGATCGCGACTTCGGGGCCGAAAGATAAAATCCCCGCGCAGTGGGTCGGCCTCAAGTTTTTTAATGTCTATGGCCCGAATGAATATCACAAAGGCGAACAGGCCTCGGTGATTCAGCAGATTTTCCGCATGCCAAATATGGCAGGCCGGTCAAACTGTTCAAGTCCTATCGGCCCGACTATAAGGACGGCGGACAGCTGCGTGACTTTGTGTATGTGAAAGACTGTGTGAAAGTCGTGGTCTGGATGCTCGCGCATCCGGAGGTCAACGGCCTGTTCAACCTTGGTACCGGCAAGGCGCGCAGCTTCGCTGACCTGGCATCGGCAACGTTTGCAGCGGTGGGCAAGCCTGCGGCCATTACCTATATCGACATGCCTGAGGAAATCCGCGAGAAATATCAGTATTTCACCGAGGCGAAGATGGATCGCCTGCGCGCCGCCGGTTTCAAGGACGCGTTCCATAGCCTCGAAGACGGGTAAAGGATTATGTGCAGGGCTATCTGATGAAGGACGAACAGTATTTCTAGTGAATGGTGAATAGTGTATCGCGAATAGATTTTACGCGGTGCGCTTCTGACCATTCACCATTCACCATTCACCATTCACTGCTATGCCCTTCCCTGATATTTCTCCAGTCGCATTCGAAATCGGCCCGCTGGTGGTGCGCTGGTATGCGCTCGCGTATGTGGTGGGAATTCTGGCGTCACAGAAAATCATTTGTTGGGTGGATGACTACTCAACGCGGGGGGGAAGCACCCTGTTTTGCTCAACCAAAAAGCGCGTGATGATCTCATCCTCTATGGCGTATTAGGTATAATTCTCGGTGGACGTTTCGGATACGTTTTCTTCTATAACTTCAATTACTATATACATAATATAATTGAAGTTACTTATATCTGGCAAGGGGGCATGAGCTTCCATGGTGGGTTGATCGGCGTACTGGTCGCATTCTGCTTGTTCGCGCGTAGGTTTAGCATTTCGTGGCTGGCATTGATGGACAGAATCGCCGTCGCCACCCCCGTTGGCCTGTTTTTTGGGCGGCTGGCGAATTTCGTTAATGGTGAGCTGTATGGGCGCGTCACTAGCTCGCCGCTTGGCATGGTATTCCCCAATGGCGGCCCCGCCCTACGCCACCCCAGCCAGCTTTATGAGGCGGGGCTGGAGGGGATACTGCTTGGCTTCATTCTCTGGCTGGTGGCGATGCGCACACGCGCACTCACCCGCACCGGCATGCTCACCGGCCTATTCGGTATTGGTTATGGTTTGGCACGCTTTATTGTCGAGTTCTTCCGCGAGCCGGATGCGCAGCTGGGTTACCTCAGCCTCGGCCTCACCATGGGGCAGTGGCTGTGTGTACCGATGGTGATGGTCGGGGCGTGGCTGGTGGTCAGGCAGCGTTCTGGTGTCAGCCCGGTCAGATAGACCGGGTTTTCGTGGTGGCTTCAGCACAAAGGTTCGGCACGCTTGGCAAGATGATCTCTTCAATCTTATGTATTTGTACGGCAACCATGGAGGCTATTTCCAGTGCCTTCCGGTATTCTATAACGGATTGGGGATTGGAACGAGCGCAATGCATCCCTAGCTCTGCCCTATCTTTAGGTGGCAAGCCGTTTATCATGTAACCAAGCATTTCTTTTTACTGATTTTGCCGTCTTTATTCGTATCTGCAGTTGCCAGATTTATAGCAACGTTTAGGATATCCCGATCGACTTCAACAATCACTGGAGTTTCGGCTTTACGAATAATTTTATCTTGCGACTGACCCATATTGTCCCCCTGTGTCCCCTTGGTTTGTTCATAGAGTGAGCAGCTTAACACAAAATAAGAAGCCAGAATATTAAGTTTTTGTTACAAATAAGCGTATGCCTACCCCACTCACCCCTATCATCTGCGAGAAGATTGCTGCTAATGGCCCCATTAGCATTGCGGAGTATATGAGCCTTGCGCTCGGTCACCCCGAGCATGGCTATTACATTAAGCGCGACCCGCTGGGTGCACGTGGCGATTTCATTACCAGCCCTGAGATTTCCCAAATCTTTGGCGAGATGATCGGCCTGTGGTGTGCGCAGGTGTGGGCGCAGACGGGTGGTGGCCCCATCAGCATTGTCGAGCTCGGCCCCGGGCGCGGTACGCTGATGAGCGACTTGTTGCGCGCCACCAAATCGGCCACGCAATTTCACGAATCCATCACCATTCACATGGTGGAAACCTCGCCCACCCTTGCCCATGCGCAATATATGCTGCTGCGCGACCAACATCCGCGCATCGAATGGGTCGATAGTATCGAGGAATTGCCCCAAAACCGGATGCTCTTCATCGCCAACGAGTTTTTCGATGCGCTGCCCATCAAGCAATACGTGATGACCGAGCAGGGCATGCGCGAACGCCGCGTGACGTGGAACGATGCGAATGGCGCGTTCGAGTTTGTTTTGGCTGAGCCCGGGCTCATGCTCGCCAAGTCCGGCAGCGCCATTGCCAGCGGCACGGTGATGGAGCATTCCTCCACCAGCCGTAGTGTAATGCGCACCCTCGCGGCGCAGGTGAAGCAGCATGGCGGCGCGGGGCTGATTATCGATTACGGCTATTTGGGTGACGCGCACCACGATACGTTGCAGGCGCTCAAGAACCATTTATTTCACCCGGTGTTGAGCGCACCCGGCGAAGCCGACATCACCGCGCATGTGGATTTTTCTAGCCTGATGGACATCGCGTGCGATGCAGGCAATTTCGTCGCGCCGCTGATTAATCAGGGAGATTTTCTCACCCGCATGGGCGCGCAATTGCGCCTTGAGATGCTGCTGCGCCAGGCTAGCCCAGAGCAACGCAGCAACCTCATCTCCGGCCTTGAGCGGCTCATCAGCCCGCAAGCGATGGGCGAGCTGTTCAAGGTGATGGCTTTCACGAGCGACGCGAAGGTTGAACTGCCGGGATTTACGGTTTGACACGCCCATTGAGGGTGGGTAGCGTTGGGGGGGGTGAAAAGATTAGCGCATGTCACCCCCCCCCCCCCCCCGCGAAATGCGCGCGAATAACACCATGCGCCGCGGCTTCACCCTTGTCGAGTTAGCCATCGCCCTCGTCATACTCGGCTTGCTGGTCGGCGGAGTGATTACAGGTATGTCTCTCATCCGCGCGGCGGAGTTGCGCAGTGTCACGCGTGACGTGGCAATGCTGCAAACCAGCGCTTACAGCTTTCGTGATAAATACTTCGCTTTGCCTGGCGATATCACCAATGCCAGCCAATTCTGGGGTTGCACCAACTGCAATGGCAATGGGGATGGAATTATTCAGGATTTTAGAGCAGACCCACAAATAAGCCCTAATCGCTGGGAATCTTCAATCGTCATGCAGCATTTATCATTGGCTGGGTTTATTTCTGGTTCATACAGTGGAAATACGTCGGGTGTGGTAAGCATCAATGACAACGCATACGCCAGTAAGATTAGCAAGAGCGCTTTCACTATCTCGCGCCCCGATATTTTTGGAACGACAGCAGGACTAAGAGGTCTGCGCGCTATATGCATAACCTCAATTGGGCGCAGCTATAATTGCGCTGGTCCAGGCCTCAGCGCCCAATACGCTCTTTATGCCGAAGATGCATACAATATTGATACTAAAATGGATGATGGCTCTGCGCGTAATGGGAAGGTTTTAGCAGATACTTGCAATTCAGACCCAACTTATCCTCAATTCGATGATGTTACTATCTTCCGAAGTACAAATTCAGCCTTGGAATATGACTTAACCAATAAGACTGTTTCCTGCGGCATGATGTTTCTGTTTTAGCCTATACATAAATAGGCGACATGATTACATTCACCCCATGCACCCGCCCTTTTACACCCACCCACTGCTTGAATCTTTCACTATCGCCCATGGTTTTTTTGGCCGCGAAGGCGGGGTGAGCGAAGGCTTGTATCGCGGCCTTAATTGCGGCCCCGGCAGTGCCGATAACAAGGCGCATGTGGCTGAAAACCGGGCACGCGTCGCCCATGCGCTCGGCATGATGCCCGAAAAGCTTTGCACGCTCTATCAAATCCACTCGCCGAATGTGGTGATCGTGCACGAGCCTTATGTCGGCACCCCGCCGCAGGCGGATGCGCACGTGACCCATGTGCCAGGCATTATGCTCGGCATCCTCACCGCCGATTGTGCGCCCGTGCTGTTTGCAGATGTGAATGCAGGCGTCATCGGTGCTGCGCACGCGGGCTGGAAAGGCGCGCATGGCGGCGTGGTGGAAAACACGGTGGTTGCGATGGAGAAGCTGGGCGCCAAGCGCGAGAATATTGTGGCGGTGGTGGGGCCATGCATTGCGCAGGCGAGCTATGAGGTGGGGCCGGAGTTTGTGGCGCGGTTTACGCCCGAGTAGCAGGCGCAGTTTTTTGTGCCGAGTCTTGCTGCAAAAAGGTTTAGGGCAAGGGGGACACAATCCAGATTGTGTCCCCTTCACGGCAACCCCCAAACTCCGCCGACCTGCGAGTGGTGGGCAAAATGCAGTTCGACATGCCTGCCTATGTGGTGAAAACCGCGCGTGCGGCGGGCTTGCAACGCATCGCGGTGCTTGCTATGGATACGGCAAGCAACGAGGCGCAATATTTCAGTTATCGCCGTACTACCCTCAGGGGTGAACCCGATTATGGGCGGCAGATAAGCTGTATTGCCTTCGTGCTGATGGGGGTATCACCCCCAAACCCCCTCCGAGCTTCGCTCGGCTCGCGCCATAAAGCGCTACGTACCGCTTACTATGAGGATTGAGCAATGACCATCATCCCCTTCGACGACCGTGACGGATTCATCTGGATGAATGGTGCACTGGTACCGTGGCGCGAGGCAAAATTGCATGTGCTCACCCACGGGCTGCATTATGGCAGTTGCGTATTCGAGGGCGAGCGCGCCTATGGCGGAAAAATCTTCAAAAGCCGCGAGCACACGGAGCGGCTACATAAATCGCAGAGCTTTTGGGGTTCGAGATTCCCTACTCCATCGATGCAATCGAGGCCGCGAAGGCCGAAGTGCTGAAAGCCAATAACATTGTGGATGGCTATGTGCGCCCTGTCGCCTGGCGCGGCAGCGAGATGATGGCGATTTCGGCGCAGCATAACAAAATCCATGTGGCGATTGCGGCGTGGCAATGGCCGAGCATGTATAACCCCGAAATCAAAGAAAAGGGCATTCGCCTGACGCGCGCCGACTATAGGCGCCCGAGTCCGGAAAGCGCGCCAGTGGCAAGCCAAGGCGGCGGGGCTGTAATGATCTGCACCATCAGCAAACACGCGCGGAGAAAAAAGGCTTCCAGGATGCGCTGGATGCTCGACTACCGGGCTACCTTGCGGAAGCGACGGGTGCAAATCTCTTCCTCGTTATCGATGGTGAAGTACACACCCCCAAGGCCGATTGCTTCCTCGATGGTATCACCCGCCGCACGGTGATTGCGCTTGCGAAAGATAATGGCATCACCGTCCACGAGCGGCACATCAAGCCCGAAGAACTAGCGCGGGTGCAGGAAGTGTTTCCTCACCGGCACAGCGGCGGAAATTACGCCGGTTGGCGAGATAGATGGCCAGAAATTTGTGGTGGGCGAAGTGACGAAGAAGCTGATGGATGCGTATAGCAAAGCGGTGCGCGGGTAGTTGGTTATTCTTGACCCCCTTCGATTGGCTTCACCGCTCTGCGCTTTGCTCCGAGCCGCTGACCCCCCGCCGCTACATGGCTCGCTATGGAAAAGCTATGAAGCAATGGGTACAAAGCAATGGGGACACAAAAAATTATTGTGTCCCCTGGCGTTCTGTCCCCTGCTGTTCCTATGGCTGAGTAGTTGTTAGCGCAAATGCTTGGCCGCCGCCCGTGTGTAGCCAATCTGCGCTGGTGAGGGCGAGCAGGGCAGAGAGGTAGAGCAGCGGAAGGCCAAATTTTGCTGCGTATAGAGCGAAGCCTGTGTGTTGAACCTCGCCGGTGCACTCCTGACTGAAAGCAGCGGCGAAGGGGGCGATGCAATAAAGCGGCGAGGGGTTGGTGGGTGCCGTAGGATATGCCGCCGCCGCCAGCAAAAGGGCGATGGCAATCATCTGCAGTGCAGTTTTCCATTTCCCGCCCTTAGAGACGGGCAGAGTGATGTGTCGCGCGGCGAGAAATTCACGCAAGCCAGGAGATATAAAGCTCCGCAGCAGGATGATGACCACGGGCAGGAAGAGGGGTGAAATTGTCGGGATGTTTGAAATTAGCGGTGCGTAGGCTGCGCCGAGCCGCGAAGCGGAGGGGGGAAGCGCAGCGTGGGGGGCGATGCCACCCTCAATCAACAAATACACCAGAATCAGCGCCACGAGCAGTTTATCCGCCACCGGGTCGAGCAGCGCGCCGATGGGCGAGACGACGTTCCATTTACGCGCGAGATGGCCGTCGAGATAGTCAGTGAGGGCAGCGGCGATGAAAATCCACAGCAAAGCTTGCGCCTTGCATGGCGGATTGAACAGCATGAGCAACAGACAGAGCGGAACTGCCGCCAGGCGGGCGAAGGTGAGCAGGTTAGGAATCTGCGCGCGCTTAAGCATTTCCTGCAATAGGTTGTGATTGAGCCTGCGTGCGCTGCTGGGCATAAAGCCCGACGAAATCGACCGGATCAAGCTGCAGCGGTGGGAAGCCACCATCACGCGTCAGATCAGCCACCACGCGGCGGGCGAAGGGATAAACCAGCTGCGCGCCCTGGATAAAAATCGTCGATTCCAACGCCTCGGCGGGGATGTTTTGCACCTCGATCACCCCTGCATAGACCACATCGCACAGGAAGATGGTGGTTTTTTCCGAAATCGCACGGGCGGCGATGTGGATGGAAAGCTCGAAAACTTTCTCATCGAGCCGCTGGGCACCGAGGTTGATGGAGACTTCCATCGTCGGCGGCTCGCGCAGGCCAAACACGCTGGCCGGCGCGCGCGGGCTTTCAACGAAAGGTCTTTGATATATTGCGCGCGCAGAAAAATCGCGGGTTATCGGGAGCAGGGTGCGCGGTGGGCTGTCGGTCATCGTTCTCTCGTGCGTTTAAGAAACCTTGTATTTCACCGGGCTTTGTCTATATGAGAGCGGTGGCGCTGTCGACGAGAAAAACGCGCCGAAAGTGAGAGCATATGGAAGGTGGATTTCCTTACGGTGATATTATTGTGATTGCGGCGATAGCGGCATTCATTATTCTGCGTTATCGTGCCATGCTGGGTGAATCGCGCGGGCGCGACGATATGGGTTCGTCCATGGGCCAAAAACTTCAGGAGCTGGAACGGGTGATTCAACTACCGACCGCCAGGGTGGTTGAGAAGAAGCCGAAGATAATTTTTCCGAGAAATATGGCTCGCTTCGCGGAGAGCTACGTGGCGATGCGGGCTATCGACCGTGAATTTCGCCGGAGGATTTTCTTATCGGTGCGCGCGCGGCGTATGAGATGGTGATCGGCGCCCTATTCCAAGCGCGACCACGACACGCTGAAAATGCTGCTCTCGCCCGCGCTTTATGCCAGTTTGAACAGGGCATCACCGAGGAAGATCAGGCCCAGCGCCGTACCGATACGACGCTGGTGGCCATTACCAGCGCAACAGTAAAAGAGGCACGGCTGGTGGGCAGCCAGGCGACGCTGAAGGTCGATTTCATCAGCGATCAGGTGCATCTGGTGGCCGATGCGGCGGCGCGATTCTCGAGGAAATGCCAGCCAGCAAAGCCGTGTCGAGGATGATTGGGTGTTCACCCGCGATTTACGGAGCGGCAGCCCAAACTGGGTGATCGTTGAGATGTGAGTCGCCCGAAGCAATCAGGGTGACTGCGTATTGAAGCAATGGGGACACAATAGCCTATTGTGTCCCCTGTGTTGCAAACAGCATAGGATTAACAACAGTGCCTATAGTTCTCACGTGACATCGGTGGCGCGGTGTTTATCTCCACATATGAAACAGATTTTTGCCTCGCTCTAATTGCTGCTCACACTCACTGCCTGTGGTGACGCAACCGTGCTCAGGCCGGTGCCCTATTCCGCGCTCGATGGCTGGCGTGAGGATTCACACGCGGCGGCGCTACGCCTGTTTGCGGATTCCTGCGCGGTCAATGCTGGGCGCACAAGCGCGTATACGGCGAAGGCAGACGGCGATATCGGTGTGCGCGAGCATTGGACGCGGGCCTGCCGTAAGACCGAGGGGTTCTCAGGGTAAGCAACGAGGCCGCGCGCGCGTTCTTTGAGGCTAATTTTACGCCTTACAAGGAGGAGACTGAATCGAAAGCGACCGGCACGCTGCTGGATATACGAGCCACTGCTCAACGGGTCGCGCAGCAAAAAAGCGCCCTATCTGACGCCAGTGTACGGTGTGCCCAAGCGACTTGAGTAGCCGCAAACCTTACTATAGCCGCGCAGAAATTGAAGCAGGCGCGATTGCAGGCAAGGCTCCGGTGCTACTGTATGTCGATGACCCCAGTGATGTTGTTCTTCCTGCATATTCAGGGTTCCGGGCAAGGTGCGGCTGACCAGCGGTGAACTGTCGGGCTGCAATATGCCGGGCAGAACGGGCATAAATTCGTGCCGATTGGCCGAGTGCTGAAAGACATGGGCGAGTTGCCTACTCCCAGTATGCAGGCATCCGTGATTGGTTGCGCGCCAATCCCTCGCGGGCGGATGAGGTGATGAATACCAACCCATCTATGTTTTCTTCAAACTTTCGCCGGTAATGAAATGGCCAAGGGTGCGCTGGGCTTGCCGTTGACCCCGCTGCGCTCGGTAGCGGTGGATGATGACCGTGCGGCTTATGGCGTACCGACCTATATCGACACGACGATTACGCAAGTGGGGGCGCGGTCGCAGGTGCCGCTCAAGCGCTTATTCATCTCGCAGGATACGGGCGGCGCACTCAAAGGCCCGCACCGGGGGTGATTTGGTTCTTTGGACGGGGGTGAGGAAGAAGAGTGGCAGGCCGGGCATCAGAATTCGCAAGGCAATGTCTATTGGTTGCTACCGGTGGGAGAAGGCGTAACCCTGCGTGACGGACTTCCCGGTGAACCGGAAGAAGATCCCTCCCGCGCCGCAGGAACTTCCCCCTAGCGGAGCTTTTTCCCTCGGATACGATGGCGGAAATCGAAGCAGACGATTCCAACAACCGATGAAGCCACGTTTACCAACCCTCGAAGAACGCAAGCTCTGGCCGGCGTCAACCAGCAGACACGGCGGTTGAGTGTGGAACAAGAAACGGGTGACGATGCTTCTATCGGTGTTGAAAAAAACCGCTCCTGCGCCAGAGCCACAAGCGCATGCTACTTTGTCTGTGCGTTCGTATCCTGGGCCGCATGTATCAACGCCGCCCCTGCTTGTTGCTTTCAGCCGAGAGGCACCAGGCGTTTCAAATCCTATTCCCTCGATGCGGTGCTGGATTTACATGGCGCAACAAAACTCGAGGGCGCGTGAGAAGGTGCAGCAATTCCCTGCATCATCAGGCCCTGGCCCATCGGCGGCATGTGCTGATTATCACCGGTAAGGGTCGGGGAGGCGAGGTGGCGTACTCCGTGCGCACTTGCCCGATTGGTTGGCGGAAGCGCCTAACCGTGCGCTGATTTCGTCGATTGCCTACGCCAAACCAGAAAAAGCGGCGCAGGCGTCATGCATGTGCTATTAAAGGCGCGATGGACCCTTGCCCCCGACAATGCACCCCATATTCTTGTCGTCGATGACGACGAGCGGTTGCGCAGTTTGCTCAAGCAGTATTTGGGCGGCGAGGGTTTCTTTGTATCGACCGCCTGCGGACACGCGTGAGGCCGAAGAAATCCTTACAGTGTTTGCCGTCGATGCCATGGTGCTCGATGTGATGATGCCCGGTGAAACCGGCATTGCCTATGCCCACCGCCTGCGCGGGCGCGCCCACACGCCGCCAGTGCTACTGCTTACCGCACGCGGCGAGGCGGAAGACCGTATCGCAGGCTTGAGGCCGGCGCGGCGGATTACCTGGCTAAGCCTTTCGCACCCAAGGAGCTGCTGCTCAGATTAAACAACCTGGTGGCGCGGTGCAGCAGACGCGTGCAGCGAAGCGAGCAGTGACGTTTGGTGATTACCGGTTTGATCTGGCGCAGGGGCGGCTTACCAAAGGCGGAGAGGCAATTTACCTGACCTCAAGCGAGATTGACTGCCTGCGCATTCTGGCCGAGTCGGTCGGCCAGCCGGTGACGCGCGAGCAAATGGCAACGACGCTCGGGGATGTCACAACGAGCGCTTCGGTTGATGTGCAGATCAACCGGTTGCGCAAGAAAATCGAGCCGATACCGGCCAAGCCTGTTTATCTTCAAACCATTCGCCATGCGGGGTATGTGCTCTATGCGGGATCCGGCGTAGTCTCGGTGTGAAACGTTTGATGCCGACCAACCTGTTTGGCGGGCGCTGCTGATTCTTATTGTGCCGATGGTGCTGCTGCAATTGGTGTGCGGCATATCTTTTTCGATCGGCACTGGAAGAGCGTTGAGCGCAACCTGGCGGCGGCGGCGGTGGGCAATTTCACCGGTTGTACGAGCATTATCATGATGCCGAACGCCGCGAGGGACCAGAGGCGGCGCTACTCAGCACACAAGAATTGGGAGAAGCAGTTAAATGTGACCGTGCAACATCTGCCGCGGCTTGCCGAGCCGATCCGGGCCGGTGCAGGCCGTCGCCAGTTTCCTGAGCTTTATAGGCATCTAAGCCAGCGGCTCAATGCACCCATCGCTATCACGCGGCTGGAGGAAAGCAACGAAGTGCGCGTGCGCATCGGCCTGCGTCGCGGTGCGTTGGATTTCATCGTGGGGCGAAAAGTGCTTTCGAGTCCTACCACGACTATCTTTATGCTCTGGATGATTGGATCGTCGCTGTTGCTGACGTTGATTGCTACGCTGTTCTTGCGCAACCAGGTGCGACCGATTGTGCAGCTCGCACGGGTGGCAGAGAAGTTGGGACTAGGGCAGGAGGTCGGCGATTTCAAGCCGCATGGGGCAAGCGAAGTGCGTCGCGCGGGCCGGGCCTTTCTGATGATGCGGAGCGAATTCGCCGCCAGGTACAAAATCGTACCGAGATGCTTGCAGGCATTAGCCATGATTTGCGTACGCCGCTGACGCGAATGAAGCTGGAACTGGAACTGGCAACGATAGATGCCGTCACCCGTCAGGCGCTGGGCGACGACATCGACGAAATGGGCCGTATGCTCGACTTTGCGCGCGGTGATGCGGGCGAGATAGCTATTGCGGTGGATCTCAACTGGCTGCTGGGCGATCTCGCGGCGGATTATGCTCGCAGCGGGCGGGCGGTGACCTATGAACCCACACGCGAATCGCACGAGCTGATGCTGCGACCGCAGGCGATGCGCCGCGTTCTGACCACCTGATTGATAATGCACTGCGCTATGGCGGTGCGCGGCGCGGCTTCTACTCGAGCCGAGTGCTACCTTCGTGCGCATCAAGATCATTGATCGTGGCCCGGGCATCCCCGAAGTAATGATGGAAGATGTGTTCAAGCCCTTTACACGCGGCGAGCCGTCGCGCAACAGTAGTACTGGCGGAGTGGGGTTGGGGCTTTCCATCGCCCCGCCAGCATTGCCCAAAGCCACGGGGGCGATGTGACGCTTGAGAACCTCAAGGATGCCGTGGGCAGAATCACAGGGCTTGAGGTGACGCTGCGTCTGCCGCGGGCGGTGCAGTCGCCCCAATAAAAAACGCCGGGACACGAACCCCGGCGTTTCTATTGTAGGATAACTACTTCGCTGTTTTATGCAGCTTTTTTCTTGCTCGACGAAGAGGTGCTGGTTGCAGCACCGGTGATTTCTTCCGATCGACTCCGACGCGCGGCGGTTAACGATGTCAAACGCCTCAAACATCGATT
The DNA here is from genome assembly GCA_037367405.1 of Ottelia alismoides. Classification (NCBI taxonomy): domain Eukaryota; kingdom Viridiplantae; phylum Streptophyta; class Magnoliopsida; order Alismatales; family Hydrocharitaceae; genus Ottelia; species Ottelia alismoides. The sequence goes on from JAZKJV010002603.1 coordinate 28,829, forward strand.
TGGTCGCCAGCTCGCTCACTTCGCGCAAGTTATTCAGGCTCGACTCGAACATCGTCTTCGCCAGCTCAACTTGCTTGGTGGTGTTGATTTCCGGCGAGCCGTTGACGAGCATTTCTTTTGCCGTCTTCAGCGTTTTTTCGACCTGCGCACGGGCCAACTCGGCTGACGGCGGGCGATCGCCTGGCAGCTTTCAGCCACGGCCTGACCTGCAGCGCTGCACGCCTCAGCGTTCTTGCGGCCCGAGGTCATTAGCCTGTTTGCGTCGAACGTCGGCAATTGCCCGAAGGTCGGCGCCTTATACTCGCTGAATTGTTTCATCATATCAGCGAAGGGATTTTGGAATGCCATAAAACTTCTCCTTATTGCTCCGTCACGAAACCTAATCTGCAAGGTCGTGCTGCGGCGCAATATGGGATACAACCAAAAGATGTCAAGCGCTATTTGTGCAGTGCAGCATAGTCGGTGAAAGAAGGAGGCTTATCCCTCCTTCGCGCCTAACGGTGTGGACTTTTCTGCTGTGCGAATCACACAAAGCGCTACGCATGATAATCATGAAGTGTGAGATTACGAAGCAAGCTCGTGAGAGCGTTTAGCAGCCGCCTCAATTGCACGAGCGATTGCCTGGTAAAAATCTGCATCGCCCATTACTCTCAACGCCGCTTCGGTGGTGCCGCCTTTACTTGTCACCTGTGCACGAAGTTCAGCGGTGGAAGATTGCGATACACTCGTAAGCAACGCTGCGCACGAACCGTTTGAGAAACCAGTTCTTTCGCGAGCGCAACATGCAACCCTTGCGCGAGTGCAGCCTGTTCCATCGCCTCCCATTAGTGCGAACACATAGGCAGGCCCGGAACCCGAAACTGCGGTGACGGCATGCAGTTGATTTTCATCCTCGACCCACGCTACGCGACCAATGGCGTTGAACACGGATTCGGCGAGCGCACGCGAGGTGGCGTCGAGCGCGGGTGCGCAGAGTACGCTCATACTCTCGTGAACGAGGGCAGGCAGGTTGGGCATGGCGCGCACGGCACGCGGCGACAGCGCACGCAGTTTCCCAAGCGGCACGCCCGCCATGATGGAAAGCACCAGTGGCGTGCGCCCACCCAACGCGGTTTGGATCTCGGGTATCAGCGCATCAAACTGCTGCGGCTTGATGGCGAGAATCAGCGCATCGCAGACAGGTGCGGTGTCGAGAGTGGGATGCACCGGGATGCCAAGCACGGTAAAATGCTCGTGCCTGCTGTGTCCGACTCGACAAGATCAACCGAGAATTCGGGTTTGTCATGCAACGCGCAGGCGATGGCACCGCCCATGTTGCCGCCGCCGAGGATGAGAATGGAGTGGGTCATACAACCGTTTGGTTCTGATGGTGTATCGCGTTGTCATCGCCGTGCTCAGTCGGTCATGTGCGCTGCCACACTCCGTTCCTGTGCGCGACGACTCTTGGCGCTGCAGCCATCATAACCAAACTTGGGCAAGGTGCATTAAGAAAATGGAGAGGTAAGTCGGTGCGTAGCGTAAGCGAGCCGCATAGTGGAGGGGGTCTAAGGGTGATACCCCATCAGGCGCAAAGCGCGTTATTAAGCTAATCAAACAAACTACTCACCGAGCTTTCTTCCGAAATGCGACGGATGCCTTCGGCAAGCAGCGGGGCGACGGAAACAATGCGCAGATTCTTGCAGGACTTGGCGGCATCGGTCATTGCAATCGTATCGGTGACAACGAGCGAGGTGAGCTTGGATTTGCTGACACGCTCAATCGCAGGCCCCGAAAGCACGCCGTGGGTAACGTAGGCTGAGGCGGATTTGGCACCATGAGCCAGCAGAGCATCGGCCGCGTTGCAGAGTGTACCGGCAGTATCCACAATATCATCGAACAGAATGCAATCGCGCCCGGCCACCTCGCCGATGATGTTCATGACCTCGGACTGATTCGCACGCTCGCGGCGCTTATCTACAATCGCGAGGTCGGCACCAATTTTACCGGCCAGCGAGCGCGCCCGCACCACGCCGCCGACGTCCGGCGAAACGACCGTGACATTGCTCAAATCGGAAAAATACTTTTTGATGTCGTCCACAATCACCGGGCGGGCATAGAGGTGATCCACCGGAATATCGAAAAAGCCCTGGATCTGCCCGGCATGCAAATCAACCGTCAGCACGCGGCTTGCGCCCGCGGTGGTAATGAGGTTGGCCACCAGCTTGGCGGTGATGGGCGTGCGCGGACCCGGTTTGCGGTCCTGGCGCGCATAGCCGAAATAAGGCACGACCACCGTGATGCGGCGGGCGGAGGCACGACGCAACGCATCGAGCGTGATCATCAGCTCCATCAGATGTTCGTTCGCTGGGGCGCTGGTCGATTGGATGAGGAATACGTCCTCACCACGCACGTTTTCCTGCACCTCGACGAAGACTTCCTGGTCGGAGAAACGGCGAATACTGGCTTCGGTCAGCTTCATACCAAGGTGATCGGCCATGGCTTTGGCGAGGGGTTGGTTGCTGTTTCCGGCGATGAGTTTCATGGGGGGCCTCAGGGCAGCTATGGAGTGGGGCAGGAGGCGTGTAGCGGATATTGACGGCAGATGCAAATGGGCAAGCATTTGAGTCGAAGTACAAACAGAGAACACAGCAGCGCAAGCAATGGGGACACCATAATTTATGTGCTCTTGGTCAAACCCAGACTAGAGGCGCGTTGCCCGTGCGTACTTGGGCATATTACTCATAATTGCAGGGAGAGCATTCACAGGCTCTTTCGCCATGCACTGCTGGATAATGGTTCCGTCGGCAACGTCTAGAATACGATCAATGCCTTGTTTGGCTAAAAGACTTTCTTTGGTTTCTTTGGTGTTGGGGAAGTACCTCTCTATGAGTTCCCCAAATACGGTCTTGTTTCTTATTAAGCTGTCGTAGTGTTTATCGACGATACACTGTCCAAATGGACTCAGTTGACTATGCGTTGGGTTGCTGCCACTCATAAAGAAGCTCCTTGATTCATTTCTGAGCCGAGTATATCACCCAAATATTACGGTTTTGTGACCTTTTTGCCTTTTAGGGGAGATGCATTGCATGGAACGCCTGCTCGAACGTGGACTCTTTGCCAGCCGGTGGATTCTTGCACCGTTTTATGTGGGGTTGATCGGCGCATTAGCCATGCTGTTCATTGTGTTTGCACAAGAGCTGTGGCATTTCGTGATGCAGGCATGGACGAGCGTGACGGTGGCAGACGCTGAGGCACTCAAGGCGCAGGATGCGATTCTGGCGTGTCTTGCCCTCATCGATATTTCGTTAGCGGCGAACCTGATTCTCATTGTTGTGTTCTCGGGGTACGAGAATTTCGTCAGCAAAATTGATATTGGCGACCACGAAGACGCGCCAAGCTGGAAGGGCAAGGTCGATTTCACCGGCCTCAAGATTAAACTTATCGCCAGTATTGTGGCGATTTCAGGATTCATCTGCTGAAAGTATTCATGGACATTAAGAAATAACTGAAACCGATGTATATTGGATGGTGGTCATCCATGTGGTATTTGTGGCCTCGGCGTATTTTTGGCGCTGATGGATCACCTCGTCGCGCGCAGCAAAGCGCTGGGATATAAAGATTAGCGCAGGATTTTTTGCAGCGCAATAAAACGCTGGACATTGTGCAGCGCAACATGTATAAGCGACGCATCAACTGAGAGAGATTCTCATGCGCTGTTTGATCGCTATCTTCATGATAATACTGCCGATTCAAGCGGCGATGGCGCAAGCCCATTACGCCGAGCAGAGCTACCCCACACCGCCATCGCAAGCGCCACAGCAAGTGAGTGGTAACTATTACGCCGACCCCTACCATGCGGCACAACAAGCGCCCGCTGCAGGAGGCAATGCGGTAGCACCCGCCAACCCGCCACGCTATGAGCCACAATCGGGAGAGTACGGCGTATCGGTAATGACCGATATTCGCCAGATGAATTTTTAGGGTGTATCCACCTACCGCTAAAGGGTGGCGGCAATGTCCCGATAGATGTCAGCAGTGACGGAGTCGCTGTATGATGCGATGAAATTTTCGCTTTTCTCGGCGCAAGCGCCGACAAATGGGTCGAGCGGGAGTTTGCCCAGCAGCGGGGCGTTATATTTTGTGGCCAGCTCTCTCGCCGCCGCCACTGCCAAACGGGTGGCTGCTGACACCCGCGCTATCGATGAAGTAACTCATATTTTCGACCACGCCGATGAGCGGCACCTTCAGTTTGTGAAAAGCCAAGGCGCATTTATCGGCATCCATCACCGCGACATCCTGCGGGGTGGTGACGAGTATCAATCCATCCACTTTACAGTTCTGCGCCAGACTGAGTGTGACATCGCCGGTGCCGGGAGGTAAGTCCACTAATAGAAAATCGAGTGGATGCTCAGCGTCCCCCCCAGCGGGTCAGGCGCAAAAATTGCACCAGCGCCTTGGTAATCATTGGGGCGCGCAGCACGGCCGCTTCCTCGCCAGTGATGAGTGCCATCGACATAGCGCGGATGCCGTGAGCCGTCGGAGGCACCATCTGGTTGTCGATGATTTCCGGCTTCAGGTAGGTCTCAAGCCCCAGCATACGCGGAATGCTCGGGCCATAAATATCGGCATCAAGAACGCCGACGCGCTTGCCCGCAGCGGTAAGCGCATGGGCGAGATTGACTGTGACCGTTGATTTGCCGACCCCACCTTTGCCAGAGCCAACGGCGATGATGCGCGCACGTGTGGCAGAGGGCTGTGGTCGATGGCGGGTGGGCGTTGGAACTCGGGTGTGGGTTTCATGTCGATGGTGCTCGCTTGAAGTCGTCAACTGTGCTTCCTATATGCGCAAAGCATGAAAAGCGCACGAGGAAACTATGGCGGAAAACCCCTGGGGACGTAAACCAAGCAGCGGCGGTGGGAATCAGCCATCGGGTAATGGTGGTGGCTTTGGCGGCGGCGGCAAAGGCCCACGACGCGAGAATCCGTTTGAAAAAATCTTGCGCGACGGCAAAGCCAAGATGGCCGGTGCTATGCGCGGCGGCGACGGGGATGATTTTAATGAGAAGAACGCCATTGCCATTGTACTGTTTGGCATTTTGATTTTGTGGCTGGCCTCGGGCATTTACCGTGTAAATTCGGACGAGCTGGCGTGGTGCTACGCTTCGGCCAGTATCATCGCACGGCAACGCCCGGCCTCAACTATCACCTGCCCGGCCCGATTGAGCGCGTGATTATTCCTTCGGTGACGACAGTCAACAAGGTAGAAATCGGACGTCGCGCAGGCGGCGCCGACAACCCCAATGTGCGGGTGGCAAAGTATTCTTCGGCAAGCGACGGGATCATGGAGAGTGTCGTTGGATCTCAGGAAGGATTAATGCTGACGGGCGACCGCAATCTGGTGGATGTAGACTTCGAGGTGCAGTGGAAAATCGACGCCACCAGACCGGAGAAATTTTTATTCAACATGCGCAACCCGGCAGGCAACGTAAAATATGTGGCAGAGTCGGCAATGCGCGAGGTGATTGGCCGCAACACGCTTGATGATGTCATCAATAAATCGCAGGCGCAGATTTCCGAGGAGACCAAACGACTCATCCAACAGACTTTCAACGAATACGATGCGGGTATTGAAATTATCGCCGTCAACCTGAGTAGACCTGACGTGCCTGAGCCGGTGATTGCCGAATTCCAGGACGTCAAGCGCGCCGAGCAGGACAAGCAAACTGCCGAATCGGTGGCGGAGGGTTATCGCAACGAAATCATCCCACGGGCGAAGGGGGAGGCTGCCAAAATGTTGCAGGATGCCGAGGCGTATAAAGCCAAGGTGATTGCAGATGCGACGGGGAATGCCTCTCGCTTCAAGCAGATTTACGCCGAATATGCGCAGGCCAAGGACGTCACCAAGCGTCGCATGTATCTGGAGACGATGGAAGAAATACTCAGGGGCATGACCAAAATAGTCATGGACAGTAAGACGGGTCCGGTGCCGGTGTTGCCATTGCCCATGCCCGCTGCGCGTGCCGCGACCGTTGCCCCGGCGGCAGGACGTGGTGGAGAGCGAAGCGATGGCGATGCCTGAACCCGGCACACGATAGGAGAGATTCGATGCAAGTAGTGTTATTCAGGTAGGTCTGGGATTGGCAGCCGTGCTGATCTTGCTCAATGCGAGCCTGTTTGTGGTGCCTCAGACCGAGCAGGCGCTGGTGCTGCAGTTTGGTGAGATCAAGCGCGTGGTAAAGGAGCCGGGGTTACACGCCAAAGTGCGTTCATTCAGGACATCATGATGTTCGAACGGCGTATTCTTGAGTTTGAAACGCGGCCAGAAGAATTCATCACCCGCAACCGCGACACGGACGTCGATGAGCGTGTAGTGATTGATGCGTTTGTACGATATCGCATCACCGATCCGGTGCAGTTTTTTCTGTCGGTAAAAAATGAGTCAAATTTCAATACCCGGCTAAACAGTATTGTACTTTCGAGCATGCGTACCGTGCTCACCGGACACTCCCTGAGCGATCTATTATCAGCCGAGCGCGGCGCTATTATGAAGCAAATCAAGAATAGTGTAAACGCACAGGTGACGGGGGCTGCGCGGGCAGAAGGGTCGGCGATCGCCGCTCCACGCGGCGGTTTTGGCGTCGAGGTGGTAGACGTGCGCATCGTGCGTGCAGATTTGCCCGCCGAGATTTCGCAATCGACTACGAGCGCATGCGGAAAAACTTCACGAAGGAAGCCCAGCGCTTCCGTGCGGAAGGGGAAGAACGTGCGACGGAAGTCCGCGCCACGGCTGAGCGCGAGCGCACTGAGATTTTGGCTAATGCCCGCAGGCAATCGGAAATTACGCGCGGTGAGGGGGATGCGGTCGCCACCAAGACCTATGCAGATGCATTTGGTCGCGACCCGGAGTTTTTCAAGTTCTACCGTACCATGCAGGCCTATCGTAGCACCCTGAGCAAGGGACGACACAACGATTGTGCTTTCGCCCAATGATGGGTTCCTGAAGGAACTGGGGCAGTAGATACTGGAAATTCTCTCTGTGTGCTCTAGATAACGCGTCAGTTCCGCTTAAGCTTTACGTGTTACGAGCGCATCTTCCTTGTGGAGGCAGTATGTACTGGATTCGTCAATTATTGGCTGGGTTTACCCTTGCGATGGCGTTGGTAGCCGCTACGGGCGTTGCGCACGCTGCGCCGCCGGATTCGTTTGCTCCGGTGGTCGAGCCGCTGATGCCGGCGGTGGTCAATATCTCAACCTCGCAGAAAGTGCCGCAACGTGCCATCGCGATGGGGCCGATGTTCGATTTTGAAGGCTTGCCTGATACACCGCAGACCCGCCAGTTTAAAGAACTGTTTCGTCAGTTCGGCGTGCCGCAGGGCGGTATGCAACTCCCCGATAAAGAGGTGACTTCGCTGGGTTCTGGTTTTGTGATTGATGCATGCGGGCTATGTTGTTACCAACAACCATGTGGTGGGCGAGGCCGACGAGATTACAGTCGTGTTCCACGATAATTCGCGTTTGCCCGCGACGATTATCGGGCGCGACCCCAAGACTGACCTGGCGCTGCTTAAGGTGAAGCCAGGAAAACCATTGCGCTATGTCAGTTTCGGTGACTCGGATGCGTTAAAAGTCGGTGACTGGGTGATCGCGGTGGGCAATCCGTTCGGCCTGGGTGGCACGGTGACGGCGGGGATTGTCTCGGCGCGTGGGCGCAACATCAATGCCGGGCCGTTCGATGATTTTATTCAAACGGATGCGGCCATCAATCGCGGTAATTCCGGCGGGCCGGTGTTCAATGTGCGCGGTGAGGTCATCGGTATCTCGACCGCGATTTTCTCGCCCAATGGCGGCAGCATGGCATCGGGTTTGCGGTGCCCTCGGCCATGGCAAAAACGATTGTGGAATCGTTGAAAAAAGATGGAGTGATTCATCGCGGCTGGCTGGGTGTAAAAATCCAGCAGGTGAGTGAGGAGATCGCTAATTCACTGGGCATGGGTAAGCCACGCGGTGCGCTGGTGCTTGAAGTGGGCAAGGATAGCCCAGCGGTGGGTTCGGCCTAGCGGCGGGTGATGTCATCCTTAAATTCAACGGGCGCGACATCGACGAAATGCGCAAGCTGCCGCGTTATGTGGCCGAGACAAGGCCGGTACGAAAGTAGAGCTGGTGGTGTGGCGCAAAGGCAAGGAGGTGACGCTCAGTACCAAAGTAGGGGAATTGCCGACCGAAGGTGAAGAGTTAACGCCGGGCAAGCTGAGCAAAGCGTTGCCCAAGCAGGGGGAGGACAAGCCGCGAAAGATCTTGTGCTTGGCATGCAACTCGTGCCGATTACTAACGAGATTCGCCAGCGGTTCCGGTTGCCCACCACCCTCAAAGGGCTGATCGTCGATGATCTAGGATGTGAGCGGCGAAGCGGCCAGGCGTGGCATCCGCCCCGGCGATGTAATTCTTGAGGCCAATTCAGCAGCCAGCAGAAACCGTGGATGCGTTGAAGGCGGCGATGCGCGACAGTAAGAAAGCCCAACGCGAATTTCTATTGCTACGTGTGATGCGTGGTGAAGATGTGGTGTTTGTCACCGTTGCCTTACCAAAATAGCGAGCAATCTATGGCATCCCCCGCGATCGAGATTACCGGCCTCACCAAAACCTATCGCGACCGCAAAACGGGTGCACAAAAACAAGCACTTGCGGGTGTGGACCTGACCATTCCACGTGGGTCGTTTTTCGGGTTGCTTGGCCCAAACGGCGCAGGCAAGTCGACCCTCATCAATATTCTGGCGGGCACGGTACTCAAGAGTGGTGGCACGGTGCGCATCGATGGGCAGGATGTTGACACTGCACGCAAAGCTGCAAGCCTCGCGATTGGCATTGTGCCGCAAGAGTTGGTACTCGATACGTTCTTCACCGTGCGTCAGGCACTTGAAATACGGCGGTTACTACGGCATTCCCAAAGCAAAACGCCGCACGGACGAGATTATCGCCGCCATGGGTTTGATAGATAAGGCCGACCAACCCTCGCGCAAATTATCGGGCGGTATGCGGCGGCGTCTGCTGATCGGTAAAGCATTGGTGCATAACCCGCCGGTGCTGGTACTCGACGAGCCGACGGCGGGGGTCGATGTCGAGCTGCGGCGCAGCTTATGGGCCTATGTGCGTGAACTGAACCGGGCGGGCACGACGATTCTGCTCACCACCCATTACCTTGAGGAAGCTGAGGAACTGTGCGACGAAATCGCCATCATCAATCACGGTCAGATTATTAAGCGCGATAGCAAATCTGCGCTGCTGCGTGGGGTGGATAGTAAAGAAGTGCATTTTACTTTTGCCACCCCGCTTGACGCAGTGCCGCAATCGCTTGTGGGTTTGCAAGCAAGCGTGCGTGATGGGGTGCTGGTGGTGCATTATCAGCCCAGTACGTCGAACATGAGTGAGATACTCGCGCGGATTCAGTCGGCAGGGCTTACCATCCGCGATCTTTCGACCAAGGAGGTCGAGCTTGAGGATTTGTTTCTCAGGCTGACGCAAGCGCGCGTGGCCTAGGGCGAATCTGCTTGCGTGGCAGAAAAAGACTCTGCTAGCAGTTGCGCATGATGATTTCTCTGTTTCCCGAATCGTTGCGCATAGACGCGCGCCAAGATCGCCGCTGGGCGGTAGCGTTCAGCCTCACGCTGCTTATTCCGCTGATGCTGATTGTCTCGCGGGTGGGGTTTGAAATCTGCACCGTCCTGATTGTGGCCTTGTTTCTGTGGCGTAGCCGCCGGGTGCATGACTGGTCATGGCTTGGAGAGCCTATCCTGCGCGTGTGCCTGTTTGCCTGGGGGTGGCTGGTGCTGGTGGTGAGTCCCTTTGCCACCGAACCGATGGTAAGCGCGGTGTCGGCGCTCGGCTGGGTCCGGTTTCCGCTATTATTTGCGGCGTTGACGCACTGGGTGCTGGTATCGGGTGCCGCACGTCGTTTGCTGGCATGGTGGACACTTCTGCTTCTAGTTTTTGCCGCGGCGGATGCATGCTGGCAGTTGTTTCATCAAATCAGCCTGACTGGCCGCGAGATCGCCCATAATCAGCGGTTGACTGGTCCATTTCGTACCCCAAAGATCGGTATGTTCCTGGGCAAGCTCATGCTACCCAGTTGCGCGATATTGCTCGCTATGCTGGCTGCTTCCTCTGGTCGTCGTCGTACGCAGGTGGTCGTCGTATTGCTGGCGCTTGGTGTGCTGGTGATGGTGCTGCTCTCAGGCGAGCGTTCAGCGTTTCTGATGACGGCTCTTGCGATTCTTTGCACCGCGTGGGCGATGATGACGAGGGTGCCTCACTGGCGGGTGCCGCTACTGGCGGCGATTGCGGTGATGATCGGCATGTGTTGGCTGGTGCTGCTGCAAAGCGAACGCATTCAGGATCGGCTCTATCTGGCTTATGAGAAGGTGCAGCATTACTCGACAAGTGATTATGGTGTGCTGCGCGTGCTGGCATTAACATTGGCGCCGAGCACTGGCTAACGGGCGCGGGCCTCAACAGCTACCGGACGCTTTCTAAGGATGTGACGTATAACGGCGTGCCTTTCCCCGGGCGCCATCCGCACAATGCCTATATCGAGTGGTTTGCCGAGGCGGGTTTGCCGGGGCTCCTCCTGTTTGTTGCGATGGTTACAGCGTTTTTTCGTCGTGCCAGGCGTGCGTTATTGCAAGTTCAAGGTGTGCAATGCGTGCTGCCCGCTGCTGCGCTTGGCATGCTGGTGCAGCATTTTTTCCCCGTTTGTTGGGATGCAAAGTTTCTTCACCAACTGGTCGGCGATGACATTATGGTTCCCGCTTGCGCTTATTTTTGCTGCCCTACCAGGCGCAGCAAAGCGCTCTACGCTTTGACGACCTTCTCACTCATCAGCCCGCGGCGCGTCATAGCATGGCGCGATCTCGACGATGAGTTTGGCGTGGCTAGCGAGA
>JAZKJV010002604.1:0-302373 GCA_037367405.1 Ottelia alismoides
TTAATATTAGTAAAATTAAAATAGCAATTAATATAAAGATTAATTTGGTCTTTAGATCTATAACAAGAAGAGAAATAAGTTGGAGACGAAGAGGTTGAACGATCTTGTGTATGTGCTTTTCAATTCCAACCTGTAGGAACTTCGAGTTAAGAAACAAAGAGATCATCTTTCGTCTTGTGATCATACACTTGGATGAATGGACCAAAAATGTCAATGCTCTAGATGGAGAAGTTTTTCCGGGTTCCGGATTGACCTGGGATACTGTAGCAAATGCTAGTGATGCCTAAGAGAATTTAGAATCGGGAAGGAGCCAACAAGGTGAACATAGAGGGAGCTTAATCTTCGAGCTCAAGTGATATTCTATTAATAATGAGGATGAGGAGGAGTTGCATCTTGAAGATATAGAAGAAGAAGGTGATGAAGATGATGATGATGAGCTTGAATTGGATGATGATATTGAGGCTTGATTTGTCTCATTTGCTACTTGTATTAGTTTTTTAGGCATGTTGTAATTATTTTTGAACATTCACTCATGCTATATACCAAACATTTTGTTCTTAAATTGCTTCATTTTTTCTTCTTTTGCTATAATAGCTTCTTCTTTTAAGCTATTATAAATATGATAATTGTTAAATATATGAATATATATATAAGTATGTATATTAAAAATTGATTTATATATTTAAAATAATTTAAAAAATGCAAAATCAGTGTTCATGAAATCGACCACACAGGCCGCATATGCCCGTGCTGCATGCAGATTGAACCGATTTCATGAATTGGTGCATTATATGCCCTCCCCATATAAGCGGCCGCATATACCTCGTATTATTCCCGCATATGCCTCGCATACTACTCCAGCATCTCCAACTTTCCAATCCTCTCAATCAGGTGCTTGATTCTGTGGATCTGTCTCTTCCTCCATCCAATTGTAAGAATATGACATGCATTTGAATACAATTGCAATGCATTATACCATTACGTATATATGTAATATTTATGTTTATCTCATGTATTATTTTCATGAATATATGCAACGTAGCCGATTGAGTATTTGCTCATGTAGTGTATGCGTAATGAAGTTTTGTTATTGTGAATCATCTAATATGTGAAGTTTTTATGGCTAAACATTTTTTGTGATTAAATGTTAGGCATTTTTGTGACTATACAAAGGTATCTTAGTTTTTTAGATATAAGCTCAGGATTAACCCAAGATAAATCTGAATGGAGGAGAAGAATCCATGTAGCCGACCCTACTTAATTGTGGAAAAGGCTTTGTTTTTTTTTTGAAGCCAAAGCTCTTCGGGGGATGCACGCTATGGTGATCGCCCCAAGATTTTATTAAAAAGGCGGAGAAGGAAATGAAGAAGAGAGTGTTACAGACGCCTAGGATCGAGCGGATCCCGCAGGAGACCCAAAAAGAGAAACGCATTACAGTAGCAGCCAGTCATTGACAAGTAAAGAAACGTGCGCGAGAATATTCTCCTTGTAAAACCTTTAACCCCTGAAAATCTTCGCGTTCCGTCCAAGCCACAACGCCCAAATGCACGCGAAAGGGCGGAGCAGCTCCCTCCTCGCCCTATCTTTATTTGAACGCAACGAGTCCCAAAGCGACGAAGCTGAAGAGGCGTTAACCCACGGAATTTGGGCCTCCTCCCAAATTGTAGCAGTGTTCGGGCAGAGAAAGAAGAGGTGCTCCAAGGTCTCCACACTGCCACCACACAGCGCACAGTCCAAGGAGTCGATTCCCGCAGCAAACCTCGCACATCTATCTCTGGTCAACACCCTCCCGCATCTCAATAGCCACAGGAAGAATACAACCCTCTCCGGGAGCTTCAGACGCCACATCCAACTAAGATCTTTGCACATGAGGTCCTGCTGCGAGGTCGGCTGCTGCGAGGTCGGCTGCTGCGAGCTGGCCCTGAACGCCCGCCTTGTGGAGAAGACGTCATCGCGCCAAACCCAATGATCCCTGCCACTCGAGGGCGTGGGCGCAACCCTAAGAAGCTGGAGGAGAGTCAAGAGGTCTTCAAACCGCTCATCCGAGAGGTTGCTAGCAAAAGAAGGGAACCACTCGTTCCCACTCCATGAGGAGGCCACCGTCGCACGAGAATCTGTAGCCAGAGCGCAAAGGCGAGGGAAAGAATCACCGAGAGAGCTCGTCCCCGCCCAACTGTCGCGCCAGAACAGAAAGGAGTTACCATCCCCAAGCATAGGTTTAAAGAGATGAGAATAGCGCCTAACTGCCGGTGTGATCCCCCGCCAGAAGGGGGTTCCAGATCGCCGAGTATCCACGTCGCGCAACATCTCCACCCCGAGAGATAAAACATCCCGCAACATGGAGGGAAAGAAGCTGTTGGCGCTGCCCCAAAGCTTGTTGACCCACTTGAGTATCAACGCATCATTAACCAAATCCAGCCGCCGTATGCCAAGACCACCATCGCACTTTCTCTTCACCACCTCCTCCCAGGCCACCAAGTGAAGACCCCGCGAAGAGGGCCCCCTTCTTCCCCAAAGGAAGCTCCGCATGAGGCCCTCGAGGCGCCTCCTAATCCCCACCGGAATAATCCAGTTTGAAAGGAAGTAGATAGGGATAGAAGCAAGGACCGACCTAATAAGAACGAGTCGGCCTCCCCGAGAGAGCAATGCCGCACTCCACCCTGCTAGCCTCCTTTCCGCCTTGTCCACCACCTTGTGCCAATCATGCAACCTCGACCTCCTCGCACCCAGCGGCAGCCCTAGATAATCAATTAGGAGAGAAGAGGGAAGACTTCCCAGTAGCTCCCCACAAGTCGTTGTCGAGCCCACATCCCATGCGAAAGGAATCACTTTGGATTTGGATTGATTAATGAGGAGCCCCGAGAGCTCACTAAAAATTTTCAACGTCACCGTCATCCCTCTGACCTCCTCCAAGCCTCCCTCGATGAAAACTATAGCGTCATCCGCATATTGAAGGGTAGGAACGTTCCGATAGCCGCACGAGAAACCCAAGGAGAGGCCGTGCGCAACCACTCTAGCCGCCATCCTAGGCAGGACATCCGTCGCAATAACGAATAACATGGGTGCCAAAGGGCACTCCTGCCGCACACCCCTTCTCGGTTGAAACCGACTGCCTACGACACGACCATTCAACATAATAGAGAATGAGGCAGTAGTAATGCATCGGCGCATCCACGAAATCCACATATTTGGAAATCCACGAGCCCGCAGCACCCTCCACAGAAAGTTCCAGTCCAACGAGTCATAGGCCTTTGCGAAGTCCACCTTCCAAAGGATCCCCTGTTTCCCCCTCCTCACCCAGCTCTCCACCATCTCAGAAGCAAGAGCCGTAACATCAGAATTTTGGCGACCACGGATGAAAGCAACCTGCGAGGGCTCGATTAAATCTTCAAGCAACGGCGCTAACCTCCGCGCCATAACCTTTGCAACGATCAAGTATAAAGCATTGGAAATCGCGATTGGCCGAAAGTCTTCAATAGCATGTGGACAGGAGGTCTTAGGTAACAATACAATGAGAGCCCTATTGTACTTATCAAAACCCTTGTTTCCACCGCAAAATTCCGATACCACCTCCCAAACTTCCAACCCCACCACCTCCCAGAAGTCCTTGTAGAACGCAATTGGGAAACCATCCGGACCTGGCGAGGCGTCACTGTTGAGATCCCAAACAGCACTCTTGACCTCTTCCAAAGAGATCTCCTTTATCAGCTCCGCACAGCGCGCGGACGATAGCTGCGAGGTATCCTCCCCCAACCAGTACCAACGAAGGGGCGCACGAACCGAGGAGAACTCCCTGAAGTATGCGGCCACCTCGTCCTCCAAAGCCTCCTCGCCCACGACCTCCCTACCCCCGAAGGAGATGGAGTGAATCAAAATTGACCGCCTCCTATTAGAAGCCACCCTATGAAAGTAGGATGAGTTAGCGTCCCCTTCCCTGATCCATTTGACCTTAGCCCTCTGACGCCACTCCGCCACCCTCATTCTTTCTTCTCTTTCCACCGCGGCCAATGTCGCAGCCCTGGAGTCCACCTCCTCAATGCAGAGGTCCCTTACCCCCTCCAAAGCATCCATTGCCGCAACGGTGACCTCCGCATCCTTCCTTGCTGACGCCCTAGCCTCCCGCGACCTTTTTTTGAACATAGCCAGAGCGCTCCTCAGACGCGCTAACTTCTTCCCAAACCTCACCACCGCCGACCGACCCTCGCACTCCTCCTCCCAACTAGAAGCCACCACCTCACGGAAATTAGCCTCTAACAGCCAGCACCTCTCATACCTAAAGAACCCAGCCGCAGGAGATGATACTTTGGAGTCCCAAATGATAGGAGTGTGGTCCGAGAAAGATCGCGGCCTAGAGAGAACAGACGCCAGGGGAAACAACGACATAAAAGCCTGCGACGCGAGGAACCTGTCAATGCACGACTTAGAGGAAGAATTCCTCCAAGTGAAGTTCACGTCCGATGCAGGAATATCTTGCAAAGCCAAGCCGTTGACGAAGTCCGCAAACTCAGCCGAACCCGAGTCTGAGCCCCCCCTGGACCGGGGCCTATCAGAAGGACGCAAGGTAACATTGAAATCCCCTCCTATCAGCCATGGCAAGTTCGGGGTATCCTGCAAGATCTGCCGAAGCTCGTCCCACATCTCCTTTCTCCGAGCCGCACAACAAGAGCCGTACGCGCAGGAGAAAACGAAGGTTTCAGAATCCTCCTTCCTGGAAAGCAATACAGAGATAGAGTGGTTGCCCTTGACGGTAGAAACAAGGGAGAACACCGAGGATTTCCAAGCAACAAGCAAACCTCCTGCATGCCCATTTGCAGGCAAAGTGGAGAACTCATCCAGATCCCCCGCCGCGAAAGAGCGCCAAACATCCTCATCTAGAGAGGCCAACTTGGTTTCTTGCAGAAGAATGACGTCGCACCCCCGCTCTTTGAATTTGGTACCCCCTGAAAAGGCTTTGTTGTTTTGTTGTTGTTTAAACGTTAGGCAATTAAAAGCATATACCCAACCATCTCATATGAATCATTTTTCTTAGATCTTCTTTAACTCCACTTAGATAAATAAATTCAGTAGTAATCTGTTCATAGATATTTATCATATTTAAATTAAAAATTAGAAAATCGTGTAGAACTGCATATACCCCGCATATGCCCCTGCATTCTGCTTGTTCAGTATTCAGTGGCACGTCTGAACGCATACACATACTGCTTTCCTGGCCCTTGTTCAAAACCAACTAATACTCGAGTAAATCTGATTACTCTACCAACTGCAGATTAATCGTTAGTCCGTGACCTTGTCGACCGAGTACCGGCTGCTGACTTCTCCAACTCTGGGGGCGCTTCCCCATGCAACTCGTGCAAGGGGAGGTCCCACCTGCGGTTTATGGAATTGACATGTCCTTTTTTCATGTTCTTATATTCATAATTTCATCATATATTACAATGTTATATAGTATATGCATGTTAGATTAGATTATTTCATCAATAAATATATTTATTATATTTGCTAATTATTTACCTACACAACTGAGGCTTACGCTTCGCCTCTATGGAAAACACTTCGTTCCGCTTTTCATTTTTTCAAACCTTGACTCTTACCCTGTAGTCTCCGGAGATGCCTCACAAGTCGCCACCACCTCCAGCGTAAACTTAAAGGGTAAGCCTAATTGACCTCATTCATACATAGCCCAGACAACCTTTCAAATGTATCAAGCACCACTAGAATCCCCTTGCACTCATGAACCACTCCTTATAAGGCCCGGTTGGTTGCTGAATGCTACAGAGACATATAACTAGCTATTCTGTATGTTTTTGTTGTTATAAACAATATCTAGTTGTTATATTGATGTTAAGAATGTGTGGATTTCATGAAGTATATTCTCAAAGCATAAATGTAAAAAAGAACAGTAAGTTGTTAGACATATTTACTTCTGGATCTCAACAGAAAATGGATGATGTGGCAAATACCTGTGCCACGGCTGCCGTGGGCTTCAGCCCGAGATCCGTGAGGCTCGGGATCTCCCCAACCTCCACGTTCCCCCTGGACGGCAGTCCCTTCACCTGATCCAGCGCCTCGATCGTCTTCCTCACGGCCAGCCCCTGCACGCGCTCCCTGAAACCCCCGTAATTCGTGGGCATCTGCTCCACATCGAAAGGGAGGTCATCGAGGTGGTACAGAGTGCTCCCCAGAAGAACTCCACCTCCACCCCTTCCTCCCCCATGGCCTTCTCCACCCGCTCCTCAGCCACGCATCTCGTCGTGCGACACCTCACGGTGTGCATAGACAGCGTCGGCGCCGATGGCACGAGCGAGCTCGACGAGAACGGTCTCGGGACGGCCAATGCGGACGACAAGGTCGGAACCGCGGGAGCGGAGGTTGTCGCGGAGATTGGAGACGGATTGGAGGAGGAATGAGGCGCGGTAGGGGCCGGTCTTGTCGAAGCCGGAGCGGGAGCGGCCAAAGTCGCGGGGGTCGAAGAGGAAAACGGGGAGGAGGGAGAGGGAGCCGTTGGAGGCGGAGTTGAGGGCCTCGTTGTCGTGGAGGCGGAGGTCGTTGCGGAACCAGAGGAGGGAGCAGCGGCGGGCGGCGAGTGGAGCGGAGGGGTCGGAGGGGAGGCGCCGGAGGGGAGGAGGGGGGAGGGGAGGGTGGAGGGCGCGGAGAGGGAGAGGCGGGAGGGGAGGGACGGGAGGGGAGGAGGGGAGGGGAGAGGAGGAGGGAGCTGATCTGGGTGGGGATTTTGACCTTACCGGTGGTGGTGGTGGTCTTGTTCTTGGTTGGGGTGGGGGTTTTATAGGGGAGGAGGTGGAAGTGGGAAGTGGGGGAGGATAGGAGGGAGGAGAGGGAGAGTGAGATGGAGGAGAGGGGCGGGGGAATGGGGCAAGAGGAGGGGTCATCGGAAGGTTCTGGAGATTCGGGAGGGGTGGTGGGAGCGGGAGGGAGGGAGGAGTCCATGGTGGTGGGAGGAGGGAGAGAGGGAGTGGAAAGAAGTGGGAGAGGGACGAGCGGCGGGAGTGGGGGGTTTTGTTTTGTGGGAAGAGAATAGGAGATTGGGGGAATGGGTAGGTGGCTGTCAAATGTGTGATAGGATTTTCTTTAGGGATATTTACATTTTTTTTCTTGTAAAAGATTGCAATGAAATTTACTTCCACGCTGGTTGATGCAAACGGTCGGATAAGGATATAGATATATGTTTATATGTTCTTGTCTATTTTAATTTCGAATATGGTCATTGGTAGATATAAAAAGTACGTTACTTTTTTCTTTAAAACGAATGGGATTATAAGATGTATATGGATTTAATATGGAAAATACTAGAAGTACTATGTATATTAGTTTAGATTAACATGTATTGTATTGATTATGTTGTAATATAAATTTAGTAAATGTATTGATTTCGTAATAATCGTATCAAATATTGTGAAAGAATGTACAAATTTATTTTATTCAGGGTTGAGAATAAAAATTAAGATATGTGTGTTGATATGGATATCGAAGTGATAATTGTATTAATTTTAAAATGGATATGGGTATGGATTTCAAAATCTATATATAAAAAGAACGATGGTGGATTTGGATATGGATATATCCATATCTATTTGCTTCTCTAATGTTGATCAATGTTAAATCTGACTAGTCATTTCGTTCACTTTGATGTTCTAATGACTAAAATGTAATAATAAATAGTGCAAAAAAACTCAAATAATTTGATTTTTTTTTAATATCCTTTTCTTTCTTCAATTTCTTCCTTCAGTATAAAATTCATTTCCTGAACAGTTTGAGGAGCCATCCCTTTAGATTGAAATCTCAAAAAATATAACGAATTCCAAAAAATAAGAGAATTCACCCTTACATTGGGCTTCACTATGCATTATCCTAGATACATTTTTTATACATATTTAAAAACCTGACAATTTGTAAAACATACAATATTGTATTGATTGAGGTAATAACACCATTTTTAGGAATCTCTCCATAAGTCTTTACATATCTCGAAGTTAGGCACAAACATCCACAGAGCTCAATCTATATTGACATTTATTAAGAAACGTCAAAATAGACTAATCTATTATCAACGTTTGTTAAATGTTGAAAATTATGTATGGGTTCCTCCCATGCTTGAATGTCAAGATTGGTTGTCTCAACGTTCATTTTTCAATGTCAAGTTAACATTACTATGCTAGCCTTGGTTGACATGCGACTTCAATTTGAAAATTTAAGATATAAATGGGTTGGCGTGTGTTGTCTTACCCTACGGCAGAGGTATAATGGATAGAGATAGTAGGAGGTTTATCCAGCATTCGTATTCTATTGATTTGAGAGATGAGTACTATAGATATAAACATGATGAATGATATGATTATTGGTTATATATATTATGATTGAATTGTCATCTTGACTCAGGAAATCCCACAATAGCAGGAGATTGTTAGTGAGAAAATGGGGATAGGCAGTTGGGCTTTAAGGGCACACGGGCACGTTCATACACCTATTAAAATAGAATGATGTGGCTCAACCCAGGAGTTATAGTAACTCTTTTCCCCTTCATCTTCATTCAATAGTATTAAAGCCACCTCATCAACACCCTGGTCGTGGCTATTGACTCTACTTGTAGCCTCCCAGAAGAGTCTTTCTTGCAATTTTGGCACTTGATTTCACCGTTGTAGACCCTTGATGAATCTCGTATTCATCATGCTAAAAGTTACATATTAAAACCCATGTCTTAAATAATCCAATAAAATCATCATCAATTCTTTATTATTATCATGTATTATATTATGTATAAATAACCATAATTAATTATATTTAATTTTCCTTATTTTTCTTGTAATTATTTTATCATCAAAAACCCTTAAAAATTAGGTAGAGTAATTATCCATAATTCACTGATCATTTAAAAAACTAAAAAATACAAAAATAAAACCAAAAAGCTGGTGTTTTTATCCCCCTTAAAAATACCTCCAAAATACTTTTTGTACAAATGACTTCTTTTGGCTTTTTATCCAACATGAAACTTGTAGATCTTATCGAGACGAGCAACTTTCATGTTTTGACTTTTTTCTAATTTTGCTTCTAACTATTTCTTTCGTATTTTTCTTTGTATTTAGTCTCCTGAATTTTCTGATTGGGCCACGTGGCGCCCTCTGGGCCGCCCACGTGGCCTGCCTCCCCTTCTACCACCCGGCGCTCGTCCTGACCGTCTGATCTCCTTCATTCCGCCCTCATCTCGTTTTTCCATCCGCCGTTCCACTCCCCACCGTCAGATTTGATATCAGATCTAATCCTCACCACCCGCATCTGACTTAGCCACCACCGTTCGATCCACTTCCCATCCTACGGTTCCCCGCACTCCACGTAGCCCCTCAACCTCAATCGCTCGATCGCTTCTCATCCTACGCTCCTCAAGCATACACGTCATCCCATCTCTCTCACCGTTAGATCTCCCCCATCGCCCAATCTCGATCGTCACTCCCGCTTCGCTCCCAGCCGACCGATCAGATCTCATGGTCTGATCTTCACCCTTCGTCGCGCCTCCATCCTAACCGTTGGATCGTGAGATCCAACGGTCGGAAGACCGTCTCCTACCTCCGTAACCCCCTTCCCTGACCGTTTCACCTTGCACGCCAGCCGTCCCCTTCCAATTTTAGCCCTCGCCTCCGGCCACGTCTCCACCACCTATCGCTCGCTCCGCATAGCCCGATCTTTCACCTCCCTCGCGTAACCCCCTTCGACCACCTCCATTAACACTTCTCCATTAAAAACCCCATTCAAAACCCTTGTAATCGCCACCCTTCGCCGCCTATAAAATCGTCTCCACCGCCACTGTCACCGGTATCCACCATTCACGGGGGCTTCAGCCCGGCCTCTAGCTCTCCGGTGACAGCGGAGGAGCCGCGTTTCGAGGTGACGACGGCCGAGATACCCCAGGTGTGATCCATGGCTTTCCCGGCCATGTCACAGCGCCACCGAGCGTCGCTGAGCACCAAGGTATGACCGGCCTCGTCGTGCGACAACCCAGAGGTTCGATGAGAACCTCAGCCCAGATCCCGACCTCCTGATGACACAAAAATCCCCAAGCGACTAAGGTAGAAGGTATGGAAATATAGGTCGTTGCGACCTCAGCCACTCGGAATGTGTCAATCAAGAAAAATCGAACCGTGAAACGAGTCAAAAATCAAACAAGGCAAAACAGGCGGTCCTAGCTATGAGTTTAACGTGGTATAGCTCCCAGGGTCGAACACAAGGAGCACGGATTGGCCGAAGGCCTACGAAGTAGTCAAAGAATCAGAAAAAGGGAGAAAACATTTTTTTGTGGTTTTTAATTGTTTTTACATTTTTTTGGATTTTTCAAATGTAAAGAAAATAAGAAAACACAGGAGCAAGCACACTTGAGCAATTTATTTAACACACCAAAAATCAAGCAAAAATTCCAGAAAAATTGTTTTTATGTTTTTTTAAGTTTTTAAATGTTTTTGGTGAATTTTTGATATTTTTCTAATGGGTAAATTATTTCCTAAAAATCAAACAGTGCAAAAAAATGAAAGGTACTGTCCAGCAAGGCTTAAGACCCAAAAATAAAATATTTTTGGATCTCAAGAAGCCCTGAAGGTAATTTTCCTGTATACTAGGAAGAATAAGGAAAATTTAGGTACCTTAATTATTGTTTTTGGATTTTTCAATTAATTATTATAATTTTTATGAGTTTTTGAGGGTTTTTCAATTTTTAGGGTTTTTACTCAATGAAAAATAGCCAAACTTGGCTAGAAAATCAAACAACACACAAGAAACAGTAACTAATTTTTATAGGATTTTTCAAGGGGTTTTTATATTTTTTTGTGATTTTCCAATTCAAACAGTAGCTGAAATAGATGTTTTTGAATTTTTTAAAAATACTAAACGAAATCAGAAATGTCCTCAAAAATCCCTAAAATTCCTACACCATGGCAGGAGCCATGTGTCAAAATCTCATGGGATTTGGAGGTAATTTGATATTTTATTCAAAAATGCAAAGTGGGCACAGTGCACAAGGACGTAAGTGCAAATACCCGAGAATCTGGGGGCCAAGGTGCAAAATTCCCAGCAAGTCACGTGCGTGGCGCGTGGCTGGGGCACACAGGGACCTCTTGGTAATAAAACCAAGTCTTAGGGCCTTTTGATAACTCGTATCAAAAACCCAGGGACTCGGTTGCAAAAATCCCACTAAAATCCGCACATGCGCATAAACAACACTCACAGGGGCATCAATGCAATTACCAAAAAGTATTTCTTCATTTCATAACAACCCAGATCTACAGGATAAAAGATGTAAAAAGCCCAACTAAACACGTGACGAAGCACGTGGTCACATACACACAGGGGCATACATGCAAATAAAACTAAGCACAAGGTCCATCATGCAATTTACCCTACGTAAATAAAGTTCCAAAAATATTTACAGGACTAGGACAAAAAAAACAAACTAAGAGGGGGGCCTAAGTAATTTACCCCTTTATTTGTCGACGGCCAGATGCGCGCCACGTGGATGGTCGTACGGTCCTAGATGGCTGGCGCTCTCCTTCGTTGTCTCTTGGGCTCGATCGACGGCTGAGGCGAGGCCACGTGGGTGATATGACGGCTAGGGCTCAGGTGCCTCTCTCCTCTGCTACTAACGGTCCAGATGAGATCCTCTGGATGATCAACGGTCGCGGCTCCTCGAAAGATGGACGGCTGAGATCAAGACTGGAGCGGAGGCCTCATCGGACGGTTCTGGAGGATGATGGAAGAACTCGACGCCGGCGAACTTCGCCGGCCTCCTGCGTGAACTGCACTCCTCCTCAGCTGCTCCTGATGATCGGAACGGGTCCGCGGTGAAGCCCCGCAGCTAGTGGTAGCCTCCGATGGTCCACCCGAGCCCTGGAGGGGCTCCGGTGAGCTCGGCGGCGGTGCGCCTCTGGTCTGAATGTGAGGGGGCTCAGATGCCCTCCCCTCGACCTGCAAAATACGCCAAAGGCTTCGCGGGTCGAGGGCAAAGTGCCTCGACCCCAATAAGCGAAGTGAGGGTGATCGGTGCGGTGGGATGAACGAGCTCCGGCGAGCGACAGGTGGTGGAGCTCGACTCCCAGCTCCGGGGCGAGCTGGGTTGAGCGAGTGGGCGAAGAACGTGCGTGAAGGAACGGCGAAGGTGTGTGGAGGTTCCGATGATCGAAATAATGCACGAGATAGCCGGAATCAGGGGAACACGTCAGAGGATGGATTTGGGCGAAATCGGAAATTACACTAAATGGCTAGGCTAAATGGATACCTGGGTGATGCGGGAGACTGGGCTGGAGCTTAGCTAGCTCCTGGTCCTTGCCTCAAGGGTCGTCAACGCCTGAGGCTCGAGCTCCGGGTGGTCGTCGGAGCACGGCGGCGCTAGGCAGCCGGATCGATGGTCTGAGCACCTCCTCCTCGCTGCGACACCGGCGGAAGCAAGCTGTCACCTTGCTGGTTACGATGGAGCTCACTGGAGAGAGAATGGGGAGCCAAAGATGGCGTGAGAGTGCGGCGGAGCTCGGGCTTTATAGTGCTAGGGGTCCGGGAAGAAGAGGATCGGGCGAGCTTGGGAGCGCGCGGATCCCGAGGGGGCGGCTCCGGCGAGCATGCCGGATGCAAGAGGAACAATCCGGACCCGGGGCTTGGTGATTTGGCGGTCGGATCTGGTGGGGGAAATGGGAAGCAGTCGGGTCGAAACCCAGATCCGCGGCTCTGGTGGTCCTGGGGGAGGTGTTGACCGGGGGTCAACAATCCCCCGTGGACCAATCAGAGCCCGCCAAGGGTGGAATTTTTATTCTATTTTTTTGGGCCTTTAAATGGCCGAATTTCCAAAAACTTAAAACATAAAAAATGTTTGTTTTAATTTTTTCTATTTTTTTGTGATTTTTAATTAATTTTTGGAAATAAAAATAAGGTATATACATAGTAGCTATACATAGGTATGTATACACTATATTGATTTTTGATTTTTAATTAGTTATTTTTATACATTTTTATTCCTATTTTATATTTTATTTATTTATAGGATAAAATGAGGAATAAAAAGCTATTTTTATTTTATTTTTATTGTTTATATACATAGGGGAAATAATTATTTATGCACAATTATATACATGGTATATATACAAGATATTTTTGTGTTTTTAATTTTGTAATTTTTATTTGATTTTTGTTTTAATTCTTTTTATTTATTTTATTTACAAAACATGAAAAGGAATAGTTACAAAAAGTTTTGGAAATAAATAAATTTATTTACAAGGTGAAATAAATAAGGGTGGTGGCCTATGTACAAGGTGAAAAGTTCTTTTTGGGTTTTTGATTTTTAAACTTTTTATTTTGTTTTTAATAGTTTCTAGATATATACAAAATATATACAAGTGTATTTTTGGATGAGGAAAATATTATTTATTTATTTACATAAATATTTACACATGAGCCCCTATCTCCCTCTACTTGTGGTTTTTATGCGGTCAGGCCCATGCTGAGCCCTCCCTTGGGTTAGGTTGCTCAATATTTATTCTAAATATTTCCCTCTTTTTCTTTTTCTTCTTTATTCTTTTATTTTTGCACAAAACATGCTAATTATCTATATTTACAAATATGCATGGTTTTGCTAACTTTCCCTATTTACACATATCTACATGCATTTGCATAGGTTTTTGTAGCTAAAATATAAGAATAAAGAGTGATGAATGGGTATTCATCACCCCCCTATACTATACTTTGCTAGTCCCTTAGCAAACACTTATTTGAAAAAGAAGTGCAAAAGAAAGAAAAAGAAAAAGAAAAAGAGGATGTACATGGATCAAGGTTGAGTTATTAAACTTTCCTTCATTAAATTGAAATATGGAGCTTGATCAGATCTTTGGATTATTAATGTGTCGGAACCTTATTTGGACTTAAGCTTAAAACTCAACAACCTCTAAGTTCCACCAATCTATGGACAAGACTCCTCAATAAACCAGATCAGAACAAGTCTACATACACAAACTCTAATGACCATGAGTCTTTCCAAGCAGTGTAAGTGATATGTGGCTCCCCACCTCAGAAGCAACAAAGAAACAACCTCCCTCAACCTGGTAACTCTAATGCCCCGGTCTAGCAACTCTTTCCTCGAGAAGCGGGGTATTCCCTTCTAAGTTCAAGTGCAACCGGCTCAAGAGGAGGGGGTAGAAGTATAGAGTTTTGGAAGCCTAGCCAGTGTAGCTAGGTCTCCCGCTGCAAGCTTCATGAGATGTAGCATTGATACCATAAGCTTTTGCTTTATTTGACTATGTACACTCCGGTGGGGTTATTAAATTTTCAATCCGACCCACCACTTTTTTGGAGTTCTTTTTGCATTTTTGCATTTTTTTTTCAAAGACTTCTGTACAACATATCTACATGGTGCAGCATACACAAGAAATTTCCCCTTGAGCCAGTAGACTATCCCTCTTTTGAAGCTTTATTGCAACCCACGACTTCTGTCTTTAGCCTTCATCACCACTAGACCAAGTTGAGGTGCACTTCCTTCACTAGAAGAAGAAGAGAGGTTCCGCCTAGAAGTACTACCCTCATATGCTACCCCAAGCCAAAGGAAACTGCCTCCTCACTACCTCATCCGTGGAGAGCCATGTGTAAGTGCAGGTGCAAGTCAAGCCATTGTCTCTAAGAGTCATGCGTGTGTTGTTAAGTGCTCTACTTAAGCTCATCAAGATGACATATGCTCATAGCCTAGTGGACTCAAAGAATTAAGTCCTTATGGACCTGAAAAGCCTTAACCCTAAGTCCTATAAGGTTCCTCTTAAAGTTAAGTGGATTAAGATCTTATTCAAGCTCCATTTCTCAATTTAATTCCAGGCTTAGTTTAAATGTCAACTCTCATCCAGGAAAAACTATATACATATATGTACACAAGATGCTATTTACAAATATTTTACAATCATGCAAAATTTTTGAAAAATGTTTTGAAATCATGGATGATGATGATGCATGAGGTGCAAGTTTTGCAAAAAGATATTTACAAACATTTACAGAAGATTTTTGCAAACTTTTGATTTTCAAAACATTTTGGAAAAATTTTGCACTATATACATAATTTTGATACAAAATATTTACACAAACTTTACACAAAAGAATTTTTGAAATCCTTTTTACAAAAATACTTTGTACATTAGCTACGTATGTGCAAGCTAAAAGAGGTTTATGTACATGAAAATTTTTAAATTTTGTGATTTTTAGCCATTTTATTTATTAACACACTCACACAAAGTACGAGTTATGGCTAAAGTATATATGAAATATATACACACCCCCCCTATACTTAGCTCGAACGATGTCCTCAGAGTGATCAAGAGCGATGAAGAAGACATAACTCGTGCTTAGTAAAAGGGAAGTGAAAAGGAATGGCTATGTATAAGAACGAATGAATGAATAGAATGAGAGGGACTCGGTGGTTTCCCCCTATACTTAGGATTAACTAATCCTAAGTATAGCAAGCTGTACATGAAGGGAAAGCCGAGTGAAGAAGATACAGAATCTGCCCCCCCTATACTTAGGGTAAAATATCCCTAAGTATGGGCAGCAAAACAGGGGCAGAACGAATGAAAAGAATACCCGCAGGTCCGACATCCCCCCTATACTTAGGGTAAAGTACACCCTAAGTATAGCATAATCATAAGATGAGGAAAGGGATGTGGGACTAAAGAATAGAATGATATGGACAACTGGATCTATACAGGCGGAGGAACAGTGAAAATCAGGCGTGGGATGCAAAAGATGTGAGTCAAGAGACCACATCTCACGCAAAATGAATAGGGGCACAAATAATAACGTCCCGCGGCTCATGATCTAGAAATGGCTTGAGCCGCTGGCCGTTCACTCGAAAGGTGCTCTCAGAAGACAACTCGGATATATCAATACTACCATTGTCGTGCACCTTTCTGACGAGAAAAGGTCCCTTCCATTTGCTCTGTAGCTTCCCTGGAAATAGTCTAAGCCTAGCATCAAACAGCCATACCCTCTGTCCAATCTCAAAATGCTTGTGGCTGATATGAGAATCATGCCACTCCTTCACTTTTTCCTTATAATGTAGGCTGCTTGAGAAAGCTGCATCTCTAAGCTCCTCCAGGGCAGCTAACTCTGCCCTCCTCTGGTCTCCTATACCATCTGGATCCATAAGAATATCAGTGACTGCCCAAAGTGACTTGTGCCTCAGCTCAACAGGTAAATGGCATGGCTTGCCATAAACGAGGCGAAAGGGAGATGTACCCAATGGAGTCTTGAAAGACGTCCGATATGCCCACAAGACCGAGTCCAAAAGCTGTGACCAATTCTTTCGGTCAGGGCGGACGACTTTCTGCAGAATAGTCTTGATCTCCCTGTTCGACACCTCAGCTAGACCATTCGTCTGTGGATGGTAAGGTGTGACAACACGATGGTCTATACTGAACTCGTTAGCAAGGGCCTTCACATGTTCGTTGATGAAATGAGACCCCCCATCAGAAATAAGAACTCGTGGAACCCCGAACCGCGTGATGATATGCTTCCTCAGAAATCTGCAAACTGTCCTCGCATCAGCGGCTCGGGTGGGGATAGCCTCAACCCAACGACTAACATAATCCACGGCCAACAGAATGTACTCAAATCCCTGACTCTTAGGGAATGGACCCATGAAATCGATGCCCCATGCGTCAAAAACCTCACAGAAGTGAATGGGCTGCATCGGCATCATATCACGCTGTCCACAAGTGCCCATCCTCTGACAGTCAGTACACCTCTTCACGAACTCATCCGAGTCCTTGAAGAGGGTAGGCCACCACAAGCCGGATTGGAGCACTTTCTGTGCCGTTCTCCTCCCAGAATGATGTCCTCCTGCCTCAAACTTGTGGCAGTAGGTGAGGACGCTATGGTGTTCCTCCTGAGGAATACACCACCGCCAGACGCTATCCCCTCCTTCGTGGTAAAGGATGGGATCCTCCCAGTGGTAGGACTTGGCCTTCGCAAGGAAGGTCTCAAGCCTCTGCCTGGGCCAATCTTGTGGGACTTTCCCTGCAACGAGAAAGTTCACAATATCGGCATACCACGGGAGTGAGGCGATAGCAAGGATCGCCTCATCTGGGAAGGTATCACGAATAGGATCAATCTGCTCAGAATCCTCAGGCTGCTCTAATCGGGAGAGATGATCCGCCACCACATTCTTGACTCCAGGCTTATCCTTAATCTCAATGTCGAACTCCTGGAGTAGAAGGATCCATCTCGTCAATCTGGCCTTGGCATCCTTCTTTGCCATGAGGTACCGGATGGCGGTATGATCTGTAAACAAAGTCACTCTAGATCCAATGATATACGATCTGAACTTATCTAGGGCAAATACTACTGCTAGCATTTCCTTCTCTGTGACCGTATAATTCCGCTGGGCGGAATCCAATGTGCGGCTAGCATAGTGTATGGCAAATGGCACTCCATCCCTCCTCTGTCCCAGCACTGCCCCCACGGCAAAATCGGAGGCGTCCGTCATGATCTCGAATGAGAGAGACCAATCAGGCGGCTGGAGAACAGGAGCCTCAATCACACATCTCTGGAGAGTAGCAAACGACGAAAGACACTTGTCATCGACAAGGAACTCGGTGTCTTTCGTCAAGAGGTCAGTCAACGGTCGGGCAATCTTGCTGAAATCCTGAATGAACCTCCTATAAAATCCAACGTGCCCCAGGAATGACCGTAGCTGCCTCAAATTGGACGGCGGTGTGAGTTTTCTAATGACATCAACCTTGGCCGGATCAACCTCCATGCCCCTGTTGGACATGATGTGGCCAAGCACCGTCCCTTGAGTCACCATGAAGTGACTCTTCTCCCAAGATAGCACCAAATGGAACTCAATACATCGCTGGAGTACCCGGTCTAGGCAGTCAAGACAGGAGTCGAATCCGTCGCCGTAGACTGAGAAATCGTCCATGAAGACCTCTAAGCAATCCCCTACCATGTCCGAAAATATCGACAGCATGCACCTCTGAAAAGTCGCAGGGGCGTTGCATAGCCCAAATGGCATGCGTCGAAAAGCGTATGTGCCAAAGGGACAGGTAAAGGTGGTCTTCTCCTGATCCTCAGGAGCGATGGCCACCTGGTTGTAGCCCGAGTACCCATCCAGGAAACAATAATGGCTCTTCCCTGCCAGTCTCTCAATGATCTGGTCAATAAAAGGCAGGGGGAAATGGTCCTTCTTGGTGGCTTGGTTGAGTCTCCTGTAGTCAACACAAACCCTCCAAGAGGTGGGTACTCGTGTAGCGATCTCCTCTCCCGACTCACTGATCACAGTCGTGATGCCCGTCTTCTTGGGCACCACATGCAAGGGGCTGACCCACTTGGAGTCGGAAATGGGATAAATAAAATCTGCACTCCACCATTTTGATATTTCTTTCATCACGACCTCTCTCAGGTTGGGGTTCAGTCGCCGCTGGAACTCACGCGACGGCTTCACCCCCTCCTCAAGATAGATATGGTGGGAGCACACTGCTGGACTAATCCCATGGAGATCCGCTACGCTCCATCCGATCGCCTTGCGGTTCTTTTCAAGAACCCCCATCAGACGGGATTCTTGCTCTCCAGTCAACTCGGCTGAGATGATGACTGGGTATATCTCTGGATCGCCCGCAAGGAATCGATACTTCAGCGAAGTAGGGAGCGGCTTTCGCTCTGGAATGCTGGGTGCTGGCAAATCTGGCTGTGGAAGAAACCGAGTGAAAGCTGCAAGGTCGGCCACATCTGCCTGGGAAAGTGAAAGCGTACTCTCGCAAACTGGATCGGGAGAAGGCGGCTCAACTGTACTGTCTCTGCTCTGCTCTGCCTCTACCTCCTCCTCTGTAGGCTCAGGTGAACTCAGGTCTGGCATCTGATCATAACAATCTGCCCAATCAGACTCTGAATCCGAGGGATCTGCATCAGAAACGGTGGCATCAGTACCACCGGAAAACAAGGTGGCCTCAGCACCACCATCACGAGTCACTGTGCTGCGATCGAGGACCGGCTCTGCTGCCGTAAAGGTATCCGGAACCAGGTCTGTGCTCTCCAGACCCTCCTCTGCTATCGTCTCTGCATCAGCTGTATCTGAAAGTGAGAGGGTGGTCTGTGTCTCCAGGTCTGCCCAAGCTGCCTCATCGTCTGAAATCACAAAATCGCAGTCCTGGTGGATGTCTGGCTCTGCGTCTGTCAGCTGCTCTGAATCGGTACTCGCATCTGAGCGGGCTCTGAGTCTGGCTCTGTAGTCCTCAACCGTCTCTATTTGTATACTCTCGCCCTCGACGCGAAAGTACACCTTCCCGCTATCATGATCAGTCACCGCCTTGGCTGTGGCCAAGAACGGACGACCAAGGATGATGGGGGTATCGGTCACTGACTCAGGGATCTCCATGTCCAACACTACGAAGTCCACGGGGAATTTCAGGCCCTGAATCGTGACGATAACGTCTCGTAATAACCCCTTCGGCCTCTTGACAGATCGATCAGCGAACTGAAGGACTGTCCTGCTCTGTCGAAGAGTGCCCAACTCGAAGCGGTCGAGAAGAGCTGCCGGAAGAAGATTAATCGACGATCCGCTATCTAGAAGAGTACGGTCGAACCGCTGCTCACTAATCTGGCATCTGACATACGGGGCCCCTGCATCTGGCCTCTTGGCTGGCAGTCGGTTCTGGATCGCGAAGCACGTGGCTTTCGTCAGCACATGTATCTCTGAAGTATGGTTCCTCCTCCTCCTCCTAACTGTAGTCCTCTCTCTCAAAGATCTCTGGAGAAGGGGGATGTGCTGCAAAGCCTCCTGGAGGGTCAGCTGAATGTGGAATCGATCTATCATGCTCTGGCTGAACTCCTCGAACTCTCTCTTTTTTGTATTTTCTTTTTTCTTCCCCTTCCCCATCTGAAGGGCTCTAGGGAAGGGGATCACTGGGTCCTTCTCAGATGAAGGACTAGGAGAAGATCTACGCGGTTCAAGGACCGGATCCACACATACATCATGCACCACAGTGGGACCAAAAGAATGTAAACCTTTTCCTTTATTCATCACAGAATCCTGAGATACATGACCATGAGGAAAAACAACAACTCTCTCTCTACAGACACCGGTGGCCTCAGTACCACCACGGATGGGCTGCTCTGCTGCTGCTGGTGAAGGTAGACGTCGGGCGGCATCAGTACCGCTCGCTGGCTCGGCTGCTGCTGGGGTGGCATCAGTACCACCTCCTCGATCTGGTGAAGTGGCGGCCTCAGTACCGCCTGTGGGATCAGCATCATCGGTGGCCTCAGTACCACCGTCATCGACTGGAGCGGCCTCAGTACCGCTCTCCTCCTCCTCCTGGGGCGCCTCTGGATGGTGCTCAGCTGAGGCGCCGCCGCCGGCTGGGGTCCTACCGCTCCTAAGCGTGGCAAAATCAACATGAAACAGATCTGAAGAAGTATCATCAAATGGATCGCTAGGAGTGGCTAACTCAGTATGTACTACCTGCTCAGACTTCCGCTTCAGGTTGTTCGGATTGGGCTCTATCTGTGCAGGTATGGCGGCCTTCCCTCTCACCAAGTCCCGCATCTCCTGGCGGAACTCATCCATCTCCCGTCTGAAGGTCGCCTGCTGGTCCGTGAGGAGGCGGGCGATATCATCCAAGGCAGGGCTCTCGTGGGAGCCCGACGGGTAGCCTCTCTGTGGGTGAGGCTGCTGGAACTGCTGAGGGTGAGAGGGGTAGGACGGAGGCTGCTGCTGGTGCTGGTATCCCGGGTGAGCCTGCTGCTCACGCCTCCAAGACTGTCCCTGCTGATAGGGACGAGGACCGTACGAAGACTGCTGCTGGTAAGCTGGGGGCTGCTGCTGTGGCTGGTGCTGGTCTCTCTGATGGGAGTACTGCCCTCCCTGACCTGACGGCTGCTGTTGGGGCTGGGCACCACCACTCCCCCACCTGAATCCGGGATGGTCTCGTCGGATCCCAGGCTGGGGACGGTCGTACCAGATCCCGTTGACATCCATCAACGGCTCTGCATCCAAGGGGGCTGGGGGTAGTACTGCCAACGGCTGGTCCGGATGGTAGAGCACCATCTGCATCTCTGAAGATGGTGGAGACTGGTAGGTGGGTTGCGGCTGCTGGTACGGCTCCGCCTGTACAAAGTGAACCTGTCTAGGCTGCTCTGAGGAGCTGGAGCGCTGGGACGAGCTGCTGCTGTCGCCGGTATCGCCTCGCGACAGAAGACGGGGCTGCGAAGCCGTCTGTGTCTCCTGGAGACACATGAGCTGTGTCTTCATGTCGCTCAAGACCTGTGCCATCTGCTCCATCTGCGTGATACTCTGGCACTGCTTCTTCTCTATCAGCTCCATGCGGTCCAACTTCTCGCTGATAATGCCCATGTCCGCAGCGGACGACTCGGCCTGTGCTACTGCTACTGCGGACGAACTGGATGGACCTGCATCTACCCGTGCTATCCTCTGGTACTGCACGGGTCCTGGCTGATGTGGCTGGGTCTTCTGCGTATAGAGCCTGGTCTGAGACATCACCATGTAGTTCTCTGACATCTCCTCGTAAATGGCCCAGACCTGCTCGTGGTCCTTGGCGAAGTAGGACCCGCCGCAAGAAGCGTTCACCAGACCCTGAAGCTCTGGCGTCAACCCGCTGAAAAAACTCTGAACTAGGTTCGGTTTCGATATGTCGTGGTGCGGGCATCTGTCTAAGAGCTCTCTGAACCTCTCCCAAGCCTCGTGGAACTGCTCGTTGGGGAACATGGAGAAGTTGCTGATCAGGGCCCTCGCTGCATTCGTCCGCCCGAGTGGATAGTACTTCTTCAAGTACTCGGTGCGGAGCTGCTCCCAGGTGTGGACAAACTTCCCTAGATGCTTCAGCCAGGTGGCTGCTCTATCTGCCAGTGAAAACGGGAAGGCTATCATCCGGATCGTGTCCTGGTCCACGTGACGATCGTGGACAGTGCTGCAGATCATCAGAAACTCCTGGAGGTGGAGGTGGGGCTCCTCTGTGGCTAGCCCATGGAAACGGGGCAGTAGCTGCAAGGTGTTCGGGGGGAACTTGAAGTCCCCCACGATAGCTGGCACTACCACCCAATGATGCATCAGAGTAGATCCGGGGTTGTGCAACGCCCGCATCGGCTGTGGTACTCCTCTCGCAGCAGCGGCTGCTGCTGCGGCGGCTGCTGCTGCTGCTGCTGCTGCTGCGGCTGCTGCCTCTGCGTCCTCTGCATCAGGTATATCCTCAGGCTCGCTCTGCTCTGAACCTCGCTCTGCTCGGAGCCTCTCCAACTCACGCCTCATCTCAATCATAAACGCCCCCTGATCGCGTAGCTGCTGCTGAACCGTCTCTAGCGATGCGATCAGGGTGGAGTTGATCGCTCCCTGGTCAAGTATAACATGCTGGTCTCCCTGTGAACCTATGGAGTGATCATCTGATCTGGCTGCCATAGCGACGTCTGCAAAACCAAACGAGCCCAACTCAGGTGCTGTCAAATGTATCAATCTCTCCTCGGGCTCGTGTCTCTCAGGAAGGTCAGAAAGGGGGTCGAGGGGGAACAGGGCGGAATCGTACTCGGGCTCGGAGAGCTGGTCTGGGCTCTCACTAGCCAACCTAGATGATCGGGTAGACGTGCCCGAAAGCGGTGCAGCCAGAGGCTGCCTAAGAGACCGTCTACCCATCATCTTGATCTGGGCGAGTAGGGCGGATGAGATCTGGAATCAACTATGATCACAAAATAAACCCCCGGTTCACCAACGCAACACGAGCTGAAGACCGTGAAAGTTCGGTCAAATTATCTTGTCTATTTTATTTTGGTGAACATACAAAGTATCAGAGCGCTTACGTGACCTGTTAGGATATCCGATACTAGCCCCAACCGACTGGCCCGCACTAAGAAGTCGGTAATCAGTCGGGTCTAGCACCGGGAGGCTCTACCTAGGGTGCGGGTCACTCTCTCGCGCATCCAAACCAGACAATGAGGGGGTTGCTCTCCCCAAGACAAAGTTTTTAGGGTGAGCGGTTTTTAATGATCAAGTATGATTAGCAGTCCCGATTTTATTGTTTTTCTTTTTAATATTTTTCAAAGCAATCAAAAGGCCTAACGAATTTTTCGGTTCTCCTGATTATTTAAGCCGAAAACAGGGGGGAGAAGACGAAAAAGCCGATGCGCGAGAAAATCAATGATGCATGCAAAGTAAGGAAGGCGTACCTGACTCCAGCACTCTACATGCAATTATGATCCGCGCAGAATTTAAAGACAAGAAATAAACTACCTAAATGATGCAACGGGAAAAACCGAGGCCCTAAACAGCAGTGCTAGCGTAGAACCGTCTAACCGATCACCGACCTCCAAGCCAAAGAGTCCGGTCTTGGCTTACCCCTCCTCTTCTCGACAGGTCGAGTTCAGGAGTAGCGCTTGTGGGGCAGGCTCGCGGCACGTTGGCTGCGAAGGCAAATGAGTCGGTTATTTTTATTAATTATTTTTAATAGGTCCAATTAACGATCTATAGGAACAGATCAGCAATTAGGTGTGGGGATCCTACTATTACGGCACAGTCACCAGAAAATCCTACGGCTAGGGACTCGATCAAAAAGCCACGTAAACACCGGAAAGGCAGTAAAAAGTAGAAAATGAAAGCCGCGAAAAACCGCGAAAAACCGCTAAGTTCTAAAGGGTCCCCCGAGCACACCGGTGCTCGGCGAAACAGACCCGAGAGTGTCCAAGTCCAAAAGTCTGAGTGTACCTGTATTATTACAATAATAAATGAATAAACCTAAGCTATCCTCACCCACTCAACTCTCTCTCCCTCGCTCTCTCCTGCGGCTTCGTGAAGAAGGAAGCCGCCTCCGCCTCGCTCGGGTGCACCGGCGCTCCTAGGAATGCCGCCCTCGCTCCTCGGGCCCTCGCAAGAAAAAGAAAGACAAGTGGTCAGTCCAAAAGTTATTCAAAAATATCAGAAGAATATATATATACAAAAATCTATACAAAAAGCCGCGAATCAAAAAGCCGCGGAAAAATCTAAAAGACTACTAAGCCGTGCTCCCCGGCAACGGCGCCATTCTGATGGCACAAAAATCCCCAAGCGACTAAGGTAGAAGGTATGGAAATATAGGTCGTTGCGACCTCAGCCACTCGGAATGTGTCAATCAAGAAAAATCGAACCGCGAAACGAGTCAAAAATCAAACAAGGCAAAACAGGCGGTCCTAGCTATGAGTTTAACCTGGTATAGCTCCCAGGGTCGAACACAAGGAGCACGGATTGGCCGAAGGCCTACGAAGTAGTCAAAGAATCAGAAAAAGGGAGAAAACATTTTTTTGTGGTTTTTAATTATTTTTACATTTTTTTGGATTTTTCAAATGTAAAGAAAATAAGAAAACACAGGAGCAAGCACACTTGAGCAATTTATTTAACACACCAAAAATCAAGCAAAAATTCCAGAAAAATTGTTTTTATGTTTTTTTTAAGTTTTTAAATGTTTTTGGTGAATTTTTGATATTTTTCTAATGGGTAAATTATTTCCTAAAAATCAAACAGTGCAAAAAAATGAAAGGTACTGTCCAACAAGGCTTAAGACCCAAAAATAAAATATTTTTGGATCTCAAGAAGCCCTGAAGGTAATTTTCCTGTATACTAGGAAGAATAAGGAAAATTTAGGCACCTTAATTATTGTTTTTGGATTTTTCAATTAATTATTATAATTTTTATGAGTTTTTGAGGGTTTTTCAATTTTTAGGGTTTTTACTCAATGAAAAATAGCCAAACTTGGCTAGAAAATCAAACAACACACAAGAAACAGTAACTAATTTTTATAGGATTTTTCAAGGGGTTTTTATATTTTTTTTGTGATTTTCCAATTCAAACAGTAGCTGAAATAGATGTTTTTGAATTTTTTAAAAATACTAAACGAAATCAGAAATGTCCTCAAAAATCCCTAAAATTCCTACACCATGGCAGGAGCCATGTGTCAAAATCTCATGGGATTTGGAGGTAATTTGATATTTTATTCAAAAATGCAAAGTGGGCACAGTGCACAAGGACGTAAGTGCAAATACCCGAGAATCTGGGGGCCAAGGTGCAAAATTCCCAGCAAGTCACGCGCGTGGCGCGTGGCTGGGGCACACAGGGACCTCTTGGTAATAAAAACCAAGTCTTAGGGCCTTTTGATAACTCGTATCAAAAACCCAGGGACTCGGTTGCAAAAATCCCACTAAAATCCGCACATGCGCATAAACAACACTCACAGGGGCATCAATGCAATTACCAAAAAGTATTTCTTCATTTCATAACAACCCAGATCTACAGGATAAAAGATGTAAAAAGCCCAACTAAACACGTGACGAAGCACGTGGTCACATACACACAGGGGCATACATGCAAATAAAACTAAGTACAAGGTCCATCATGCAATTTACCCTACGTAAATAAAGTTCCAAAAATATTTACAGGACTAGGACAAAAAAAAACAAACTAAGAGGGGGGCCTAAGTAATTTACCCCTTTATTTGTCGACGGCCAGATGCGCGCCACGTGGATGGTCGTACGGTCCTAGATGGCTGCCGCTCTCCTTCGTTGTCTCTTGGGCTCGATCGACGGCTGAGGCGAGGCCACGTGGGTGATCTGACGGCTAGGGCTCAGGTGCCTCTCTCCTCTGCTACTAACGGTCCAGATGAGATCCTCTGGATGATCAACGGTCGCGGCTCCTCGAAAGATGGACGGCTGAGATCAAGACTGGAGCGGAGGCCTCATCGGACGGTTCTGGAGGATGATGGAAGAACTCGACGCCGGCGAACTTCGCCGGCCTCCTGCGTGAACTGCACTCCTCCTCAGCTGTTCCTGATGATCGGAACGGGTCCGCGGTGAAGCCCCGCAGCTAGTGGTAGCCTCCGATGGTCCACCCGAGCCCTGGAGGGGCTCCGGTGAGCTCGGCGGCGGTGCGCCTCTGGTCTGAATGTGAGGGGGGCTCAGATGCCCTCCCCTCGACCTGCAAAATACGCCAAAGGCTTCGCGGGTCGAGGGCAAAGTGCCTCGACCCCAATAAGCGAAGTGAGGGTGATTGGTGCGGTGGGATGAACGAGCTCCGGCGAGCGACAGGTGGTGGAGCTCGACTCCCAGCTCCGGGGCGAGCTGGGTTGAGCGAGTGGGCGAAGAACGTGCGTGAAGGAACGACGAAGGTGTGTGGAGGTTCCGATGATCGAAATAATGCACGAGATAGCCGGAATCAGGGGAACACGTCGGAGGATGGATTTGGGCGAAATCGGAAATTACACTAAATGGCTAGGCTAAATGGATACCTGGGTGATGCGGGAGACTGGGCTGGAGCTTAGCTAGCTCCTGGTCCTTGCCTCAAGGGTCGTCAACGCCCGAGGCTCGAGCTCCGGGTGGTCGTCGGAGCACGGCGGCGCTAGGCAGCCGGATCGATGGTCTGAGCACCTCCTCCTCGCTGCGACACCGGCGGAAGCAAGCTGTCACCTTGCTGGTTGCGATGGAGCTCACTGGAGAGAGAATGGGGAGCCAAAGATGGCGTGAGAGTGCGGCGGAGCTCGGGCTTTATAGTGCTAGGGGTCCGGGAAGAAGAGGATCGGGCGAGCTTGGGAGCGCGCGGATCCCGAGGGGGCGGCTCCGGCGAGCATGCCGGATGCAAGAGGAACAATCCGGACCCGGGGCTTGGTGATTTGGCGGTCGGATCTGGTGGGGGAAATGGGAAGCAGTCGGGTCGAAACCCAGATCCGCGGCTCTGGTGGTCCTGGGGGAGGTGTTGACCGGGGGTCAACAATCCCCCGTGGACCAATCAGAGCCCGCCAAGGGTGGAATTTTTATTCTATTTTTTTGGGCCTTTAAATGGCCGAATTTCCAAAAACTTAAAACATAAAAAATGTTTGTTTTAATTTTTTCTATTTTTTTGTGATTTTTAATTAATTTTTGGAAATAAAAATAAGGTATATACATAGTAGCTATACATAGGTATGTATACACTATATTGATTTTTGATTTTTAATTAGTTATTTTTATACATTTTTATTCCTATTTTATATTTTATTTATTTATAGGATAAAATGAGGAATAAAAAGCTATTTTTATTTTATTTTTATTGTTTATATACATAGGGGAAATAATTATTTATGCACAATTATATACATGGTATATATACAAGATATTTTTGTGTTTTTAATTTTGTAATTTTTATTTGATTTTTGTTTTAATTCTTTTTATTTATTTTATTTACAAAACATGAAAAGGAATAGTTACAAAAAGTTTTGGAAATAAATAAATTTATTTACAAGGTGAAATAAATAAGGGTGGTGGCCTATGTACAAGGTGAAAAGTTCTTTTTGGGTTTTTGATTTTTAAACTTTTTATTTTGTTTTTAATAGTTTCTAGATATATACAAAATATATACAAGTGTATTTTTGGATGAGGAAAATATTATTTATTTATTTACATAAATATTTACACATGAGCCCCTATCTCCCTCTACTTGTGGTTTTTATGCGGTCAGGCCCATGCTGAGCCCTCCCTTGGGTTAGGTTGCTCAATATTTATTCTAAATATTTCCCTCTTTTTCTTTTTCTTCTTTATTCTTTTATTTTTGCACAAAACATGCTAATTATCTATATTTACAAATATGCATGCTTTTGCTAACTTTCCCTATTTACACATATCTACATGCATTTGCATAGGTTTTTGTAGCTAAAATATAAGAATAAAGAGTGATGAATGGGTATTCATCACCTCCACCAACACCTCTCTCCGGCGAGGTGATTTTCCTCTTATTTCTTCGAATTTCCCCGACCCCATTACTCGCTACCACCTTGACTTAACCACCTTCCGACCTTCATCTCTCATCAAACACCTTCGCCGACCCATCCTCTCTTCTCCAGAACCACCTCCGCTTCGACCCACTTCTTCCCCTGCTCAGTCGGAGAAGAACTCCAAGGCCACTGCCTCCCTCACCTCCGAGGCCTTTACTCACCCACAAAAAGCACTCGCACAGCTTCGGCTATGAATAACATCTGCAGGTATCCTCAATGGCCGGAGCCCGTGCCTCCCCGTCGGTCTCGAATTTCTCCTCCGACGACCATACTCCGACAGGCAGCTTCAGACAGCAACGGAGCTTCGCATTGGCTCCCAGACCTCTGCCAGGCTTTGAGCGAACTTCACCGATCTTCAGACTTGCCTTTGGAGCACGGTGGAGCTTTAGAGTGTGCGCCGGAGCGCAGCCTCCTCCGGTGGCCCGCGACGGAGGGCGAAGAACAGTTGTCATCCGATCAACTGGATCGGACGACCAGAATGATGACACGCGGCAACCCAAACCTCATTCCAACCCAGCAGCTTCGGGCCATCCGAGCCATGACCCGAGCCACAGTATGCTTCCACGTGACCCGAGCTAGAGGCGCCCTCCCGAGCCTAGGTTCCTCACGTGCACCGCACGTGAGGTCCTGGGTAATTTGCACGAAGGACACCGGAACTATTGATAATTGCATAAAGGTCCATAGGCACGTGTGTGCCTGGGTAATTTACATGGAGGTCCTCCAAGTTTCCTAGAATTACAGAAAGGCCCCCGCGCATGAAGGAAGATTGCATCAAGGCCCAGGCGGTTTTTGGTATTTATATTTAGGTCCCTCCAGGGACCTTAATGTAATATTTATCCTTTTATTTCTTGTATTTTTATAACAATTATGCCCCTGCATTGTTTTCTTCATAACTTGAGCATCGTAGGTCCAATTGCATGATTTTAGTGTTGTTTTGATCCTTGTTTTCTCATCTATATTATGGCATACTTAATTTTCTCATCCGACATCATTTTAAATGAAGTGAATTTTTATGTCAAATGAGTCCTTTGCTCTAGCTATCCTTGCTCTAATTTGATGACTGCTCTTCGTGTTGTGATCAATTCAACCCTGATTTCTATTTCTATTATGATGCTCATACTTTTAGGGTATTTTTGTAATCTTTTGTTTAACATATAGGTACCCTTGCATAAATACTCATTCATCACTTTAAACCGCATAAAATCAACTAAAAATCACATGCATCATGTTATTGCATTGTAATTAGCGTAGTTCATCATGCAGACCTGAAATAGAGAATATTTCACAATTGTGCTTCATTGATCAAAATTCGATAAATTGATTAGGTAGCCGTGTCCTTGTGTTCGACCTTGGTAGACTTGCCAAGTAAAAATATTCCACAGCATTCAAAGGACTGTGGTTTTTGCTGAACCAAATTTGCCTCCTATACTACGACAATTACTGATAATTAAAGAGGTGAATTTAACGCTCATCAACCCTCTGATCCCACGACGCAACTCTCCAGACCCATCACATTCTTCTAAAGGAGCAGTCTGCCTTCGAACTCTTCTGAGAACGAATCCACATGGCAATCAAATTAACTGCATCTGAAGTGGCTAAGATGGAAAAGCTAAATGGTGTCAGTTATGCATGTGAAGTCATAAAATATTCTATTTTCTAATGCATGACAATCTAGATAGTATTATGGATACTTCTACTCCCGAACTCTTTGAGAAAGCTACCTGACCAAAGAAAATTGCTCATAAAATAGTGTTTCAGATGCGGTAAAAAACATATTAAGAAAGTTTGCATTTGTATCCTCATATATATGTAGGATGACTAACTAAAGACTTTTGAACCCCATAAATCAACATACGATATTTGGAGAGCAATCAACGATATATATGACTCCAAGGCGGGGGTAAATGTGCAACGGGGAAGATGCCTAAGATTTCTTAGGCATTCTTTTGCACCAAAATATAATACATACAAGATGAAGGAATTCGAGGTTGTAATCAAGCATCTTAATCGCATGATTATATTATCATGTCAAAAAACTTGAAGACTGCAGAAACTAACATTCAATTTTAGAATTTGCAAGAGGCAACTGAATTGGGTATCATATCCTCTTCTTTCGATTTGTCGCCACTACCTTAAGGTAAAATATAGCGATAAAGAGTGACAGATTTACTTACTCAACTAGCAATTGAACAACACTTGGTTCCTCGAAGAAAGAGGATTGATGTTTTCGAGGTCAAGGAGGAATAGGCTCATGATATTCACCAAAAAAAATTCTCAATCCCACAAAGGTAAAAATTCAATGGAAATAAGCAACAATGTGGAAAAGACCACATGGATCATGCTTTAGTTGTGAGAAGTTGGCTGCTTGAGGGTCAGTTTTCCTAGTAAAGGCAAGAAACGTGGTCGGTACATTGCTTCAGAAAATATGAGCAAAGAGAATGGCTTTTGTTGATGTATTGGAATGGTGCGTGGATTATGGTGCCACTCAACACAATGCAAAGACCAAAGATGGATGAATGGAATTTTTAAAAAATGAAGTGCGAATAAAAGATATATGGGTAACAACACGTATGTGGATGTTGAAGATATTGGAATATATATGATAGATATTAGGGAGGGCACGATGACTCTCCAAGATACATTTTTTCCTCCAAGGAATTAAAGGAATTTGATTTCAATGTCATCTTTTGAAGAAAAATATCAAGATCAAAATTTTATAACAATCATCTCCATAAGTAGAGATAGAAAAGCCTTTGCAATGGAAATTTATGCTTAAACATGTATTAGTCTCCATTCTCTTTATGTTGAATCAGTAAATAGTGATTTGAACTATCGCTTATGTTTATTGTCTCATTTTGATTTATGACATATGAGATTAAAACATCCATGAAATATTAAGATGAAACAGATATTAAAACATTCAGGAAATAATACGATGAATTAAATAATAAATATGAATTTATCACAAATATAGCGAGAGCAAGAAAATTACCATGTGTTTATTACTTGACTAGAAAGATGATTTAAACATCTTTTCCACAACTCAAAGGTTAAGAGAATTATTAAACTTGACTCATTCATATATTTATGGAACTTCATAAGTGACAAAATATTGAAATAAGGAATAATCCATAACCTTTATTAATGATAATTCGAACTTTTTGTTTGTATCTCTTAGAAAAAAAAGTCTGTATATATCTTAGAAAGAAAAGTTGAAGCTTTCAAATGCTTTAAGAGAAATAAAGCTGAGACGAATAGAAAGCATAGTTCAATCAAGATTTTAAAGCATATAGAGGTTGTGAATTTAATTTGCAAAAAAATTGGTTATTTTTACATTCATACATGCATTATTAGACTTACAAAAATATCATGTGTCATAAACAACATGGAGTGGTGGAAGAAAGAAAAAAATCATACATTAATGAGTGCAACTAGTTGTATGCTCTCTTATCTGGAAATCCAAAGATTTTGTGTGGTGAAATAATATTATATAAAAGTAAAAATCCAATTAAATCCATTTGATTCTATATCTCATAAAATATGGAATAGGAAGAAAGACACAATTAGATCATCGTCTTGAACACATATCAACTTAGAGTCAATCTTGATTTTTAGAAAAGTAGTGCATATTAATTGATTTTTCTGACAAATCAAAAGTGTATATATCTTTTGTACAAAGGGGCTCTAATTAAGAGTCATGATGCGATTTTTCTTTAAAAAAGGAAAAAGAATCAAAATTATAGGATTCATAACCGCTAGTTGATTTTCTTGACAATGATAATGACTTCATAAATAGACTAGATCAAAAAGGAATTTCTTCCGAATGTAGATAATGAACCTAACAATGATGGCGTACAATTCAAGGTTATGGGTAAGTAAGTCTAGTCAACTTACTAGTATAACTAACAATGAAAGAACCGTGATACAACCGGTTTGGATGAGTGACTATTGTTTATATTCTTGCTATGTTATTTTTGTTGTTGATGATGACATTGTTGATTGTATGGATACAATATCCTTTGATGAAGTGATGGCTTCATCTTGGTCATCATCATGGATGGCTGTCATGAAAAATGAACTTGACTCTATATAGAAAAAAAGTGTATGGAAGACTTATAAGTGGCCAAGAAATCTACATGATGTAAATGGATTTTCAAGAAAAAGTACCGAGTTGATAATATGCCACACAAATACAAAGCAAGAATGATTAGTTGTGAAGGGGTTATACATAAAAGGCTGGAATTGAATTCCAAAAAACATATTCTCTTGTACCATATTTGCATCAACAAGGATGGTTTTAATATTAGTGGCATATATGTACGTTCACTTATCTATAGGAAACGACAACTTGGGAGTAAGAAAAGTATCTAATATTCAATATAATAAATACTGGAAGGGGTACGATCCAACTGGAATGTCGAGGGGATATTTGAAACTATTCTCCAGATAAATGTCAAAACTGGTTTTCTATTGGAGAATTGAAGGAAAACATATACGTATGACAATATTGTTTATAAAGTGAAAAATCTCTATACGGATTGAAACAAGTCCCACAATCTCAAATTTCATGATACGGTTATTTAATTAAGTTCCGTGGATAATAAATTGGATAGTTGTGTATAAGTTATGCACAATGGGAGCAAGTTCATGATTTTGTTATCATCTATGGATGGCATATTGTTTATGGGGAATACATAGAGATCTTGAATGATATAAATTACAAATTATGTCCTGAATTTGAGATGGACATGAAAGAGGCATCTTATATTCTCAGAATCCAGATCGCTAAAGCTAGAAGCTAAAAAATATTGAGTATAGATAAAGAAATATATTTGTGCGTGGTATTAAAGAGGTTTGAAAATGCAAAATAATAGTACAATCCCTACACCATTTGTGATGGGAAAAAGATGTAGTAAAGGTTATTGCTCGAGAAAGGGACAAAAACCATGTTGATGTTCCATCTACGCTATCAATGAGTATGTTAATTTATGTATGTCGTGTAAGAGACCTGATTTGGGTTATCTTTCAAACCTATTGTGTATATATAAAAGTAATCTTTGGAAAGCACATTGAGAAACCGTGATGAATTTACAGTGTCCAAAAGAGTATAGTACAACCAAAACTTGTTTATCAACCTGAATCACTTAAGATGTTGTATACTTTCGTGCATAGTTCAGAGATGATATTGATGATAAGAAATCCATGTCATACCATATTTTCATGTTCAATGCAAGAAAGAAAGTTGTGTATCTAGACATACACAAGAAATTGATTACGATATGATTTGATTCATAATTTTAGGATCCATCTATATAAAAACTAATTAGAGGATCCATTCCGATTTTGTTTATTTTCTAACTCATCTATTGTTTCCATCAGGGAGATTTTG
Organism: Ottelia alismoides; assembly: GCA_037367405.1. Classification (NCBI taxonomy): domain Eukaryota; kingdom Viridiplantae; phylum Streptophyta; class Magnoliopsida; order Alismatales; family Hydrocharitaceae; genus Ottelia; species Ottelia alismoides. The sequence continues at coordinate 33,175 of JAZKJV010002604.1, forward strand.
AAAAATTCCAATTTTAGGAGATTTAAGAAATCTACATGTATAAAACCCATAGTGTTAGTACTTTGAATCATCTCTCTGTGTTATAGTTCTTCCGTCATATTGAAGAGATCCACCGATAAACAAGGAGGTAGACTAGTTACTGGTGAAACTTGTAAATCAGTGTATCTTGTGCTTGCTTGATTGATCATTTGTGTGTGTTTACGCTTACGTGATTCACAACAACTAGTATTAGAGCATCATGTTCTGGCACGATCACCATGAAAGATGATGTTATACAATCTGAAGATCGAGGAGTTCACTGACAGGAATGGGTTTGACCTTGGTAGGTAGTCAAACGATAGCCGTTGGAGGGGAAGACAATGGTGGAATCTAGATGCAATTTGAGGATTTAATTCAAGTTGGAGATTGTTCATGATGCCTTGAAACCTACTATCCAGATCTGGAGCAGTTTTTATTCTTCTATCTGAGGATAGTGCCTTAAGTCCTACTGTTTGGATTTGGAGCAATTTTGTTATTCGAGGATTCAAATCAAGATGGAGGTTGTTGATATGATTTGAATTTTAAATATGGTATCCATGTAGATAATAATTGCTTGGAGGATTCATTCTGATTCTGATTATTTCCAACATGTTTGTTCTTCCCATTGGGGAGATTTCAAGATATTCTTATTTTAGGAAATTTGGGAAAGATGTCTGTTTATATAGATTTATAACTAGTCTATTTACTGAGATTTGTTTGTATAGGGTACCATATAAACCTGATAAGGATAGTGATTTGAATCATCTCTATGTACTCCACTTCTTTGACCACACTAAAGAGATCGACTGCACCACCAAGGAGGTAGTTCAATTATGAGTTAACCTTCTAAATCAGTGTGTATTCAGGCTTGCTTGATTGACTATGTGTGCCCATTCTGCTTTCGCGATCAGCAACATGTTGCTTATAGCATGCTTGCCACTCATGTTGTTTGAATCATGCATTTTCTTTAGAACTTAAGTCTTGAATTAGTTAAAAGATCATTGAGAGTGTTGGAGAATGTAATAGGTGGGTAATTGGATCTCACCAAGATCCAATTACCCCACTCATGTTTAGTCCCACATGGATGAGAGTTGGGACTCTGGTCTGTCTGAGAGGCTATATAGGGATCCTATATAACCCAAAAATCTTGCAGTCTTGTGTTCCACACAAGGCGGGAACTGATGAATACCCATTCATCACTCTTTATTCTTATATTTTAGCTACAAAAACCTTTGCAAATGCATGTAGATATATGTAAATATAAATAATTACCAAAAGCATGCATTGTGTAAAAACCTATAATTAGCATGTTTTTGTGCAAAAATAAAAGAATAAAGATCAAAAAGAAAAAGAGGGAAATATTTAGAATAAATATTGAGCAATCTAATCCAAGGGAGGGCTCAACATGGGCCTGACCGCATAAAAGCCAAAGTAGAGGGAGATAGGAGCTCATGTATAAATATTTGTGTAAATACATAAAACTATATTTTCCTCACCCAAAAATATGCTTGTAAATATTTTTACATATTTATAAAAGATAAAAACAAAATAAAAAGTTAAAAATCAAAACAAAACAAAAATAGAAAAATTAAAAATACAAAAATACCTTGTACATATGCCATGTATATAGATGTACATATCTATTTATTTTACCTATGTACATAAATAATAAAAATAAAATAAAAATACCTTTTTCTTCCTTATTTTATTCTATAAATAAATAAAATATAAAATAAGGATAAAATTGTATAAAAATAATAATTAAAAATCAAAAATCAAAAACCCTAATTATGTACATATACCCATATGGTACATATTATGTAAATACCCTATTTTTATTTCCAAAAATTAATTAAAAATCACCAAAAAAATAGAAAAAAAATAAAATAAAAATATTTCATGTTTTAAGTTTTTGAAAATTCGGTCATTTTCTGACCCAAAATAATTAAATAAAAATCCATTGAATGGCGGCCTCTGATTGGTCCACGGGGGATTGTTGACCCCGGTCAACTTTCCCCCGCGGACCCCTTTTCCCTCGGATCTGGTGGATGACCCGACTTCCCCATTCATTTCCCGTCAGACCCGACCGCCATTCACCTAAACCCCGGGTCAAATCCATTCACGTCACACCCGAGAACCTCGCCGGAGCCTTCGCCTCGGGATCCGCGCTCCAGATCGCCCTACCCGCGCACTTCTTTCCGGATCATCCTCACGTATAAAGCCGAGCTCCGCCGCATTCATTGGGCATCTTTGGCAATTTGCTTCGTTCCCCAGTGAGCTCCAGAGAGAGAGAGAGGTGACAACTCGCTCCTCGACCTGTTGCAGCGAGGAGAGGAGGCGAAGGCCATCGATCCGGCGAGTCTTCACCGCCGTGCTCCGCCCCGAGTTGGAGCTCGAGCCTCGGACGTCGGCGACCCTTGAGGCAAAGACCCAGAGCTGCGCAAGCTCAACCACAGCCCACTCGACCACCCAGGTAGTCTCTTAGCTCCACTATTTCGTCTAATTTCCGATTACCCCCAAATCGCGCCGCCGTCGATTTTCACCGATTCCGACCGCCTCGCCTTTCCGTTCGACCATCGGAATCCACCCTCACCTCCGCCTTCCTTCCACGCACCTTCTCCGCCCCTCCGTTCAACCCAGCTCGCACAGGAGCTGGGGTTCGAATCCCTCCGCCGTCGCACCGCCGGGGTTCGCCCACATCGACGCACCTTTCACCTTCACGCCGCTTAACCAGGTCGAGGCACTTTGCCCTCGACCCGCGAAGCTTCTGAGCTGTTTTGCAGGACCAGCAGAGGCCATCTGAGGCCTCTCGACATTCGGGCCAGGAGCTTCACCTCCGCCGACCTCGCCGGAGCCCTCTAGGGCTCGGTTGGGTCATCGGAACCTACCATCAGCTGCGGAGCATCATCGCGGAGCTTCTCCGATCTTCAGGCGCAGCAGAGGAGGCCGGAGCCACCGTCACGAGGCCAGCGAAGTTCGCCGGCCATCAGTTCTTCCAGCATCCTCCAGAGCCGTTGGATCAGCCTCCTGCTCCAGGTGCCATCTTGACCGTTGGTGGCTGGAGCGTTCGTGGACGTCAGATCTGAGGCGCTAGATCCAGGCCGTTAGATCCACACGTGTCTTGGCCTGGACCGTTGGATCGAGCAGAGAGCAGCAGCGACCAGAGCCGCCCCCACCTCGACCGTTTGATCGCCACGTGGCGGCCATCCGTCAGCTCCAGTTAATAAAGGGTAAATTACCCTTAGGCCCTTATCTTAGTTTTATTTCATTTGAGTCCTGTAAATATTCCAGCACGTTGTTTAGTTTTAGGTTTATTTGCACAATGGACCCTGCGCTTTAGTTTATTTGCATTTATACCCCTGCCTGTGTGAGCCACGTGCTTCGTCACGTGTATTTTTGGGTAATTTGCATCCGATGCCCCTGTAGTTCTGATTGTTAAGGAATGAATGAAACTTTTTGAGTAATTGCATTTATACCCCTATGCGTTGTGGTTTTACGCATGTGCGTTTATTTTTGGGTTATTTGCAGTTGAGGTCCTCGGACTTTTGGTACGTGTTACCAATTAGTCCCCGAACCTTAGTTTTATTACATATAGGTCCCTGAGTGCCCCAGGCACGCGCCTCGCGCGTGTTTTGCTGGGTATTTTGCACCGGGACCCCCAGAACTTTGGGTATTTGCACTTTGGTCCCTGTGCACAGTGCCCTCTTGTCATTTTTGAATAAAATATCAAATCACCTCCAAATCCAACGAAAATTTGACACATGGCTCCTGCCATGGTGTAGGATTTTTGTAGATTTTTGAGGACATTTCTGATCTTGTTTGCTATTTTTAAAAATTCTAAAACCTCTATTTTTGGCATTGTTTAACTTGAAAAATCACAAAAAAATATAAAAACCCCCCTAAAAATTCTATAAAAATTAGGTACTGTTTATTTTGTGTTCCTTGATTTTCTAGCCAACTTTGGCTATTTTTCATCACTAAAACCCATAAAAACTTAAAAACCCTCAAAAACCCATAAAAATTCTAGTAAATAACCTAAAAACCCAAAAACAATAATTTTGGTACTTAAATTTTCCTTGTGTTACGTAGTTTACAGGAAAAATACCTCCAGGTCCTTTTGAGGTCCTTAGATATTTTATCTAGGGATTTTGGGCCTGGCTGGACAGTACCTTGCATTTTTGTTACTGTTTGATTTTTAGAAAATAAAATACACACCATAAAAATTCCGAAAATTCACCAAAAACATTAAAAAAACATAAAAAACATAAAAATATTTTTGTTTGAATTTTTGCTTGATTTTTGATGCATTGAATAATTTGTCAAAGTTTGCTTGTTTTTGCTTTTCTTATTTTCTTCACATATTAAAAATCCAAAAAAAATTTAAAAACAATTAAAAACCACTAAAAATATTTTTCCTTTTTCTCTGATTATTTTTGACTACTTCGTAGGCCTCGCGGCCAATCCGTGCTCCTTGAGTTCGACCCTGGGTGCTATACCAGGTTAATCTCATAGCAGGACCGCTTGCTTTGCTTTGATTGATTTGACTTGTTTCGAGTGGTTCATTTTTCTTGATTGACTTAGTCGAGTGATAGAGGTCGCAACGACCTATTTCTGTACCTTTACCTCTGTCGCTTGGCGGGTCATCAGAATGGCGCCGTTGCCGGGGAGCACGGCTTAGTAGTCGCTTTTTGAGTTTCCGTGGCTTTTTGATTTTCGCGGCTTTTTGTATAGATTTTTGTATCTATATATTTTTCATATTTTCTGACAATAACATTGGACTGACCACTTGTCTCTGTTTCTTGCGAGGGCCCGAGGATCGAGGCGGCCGATTTCGAGAAGCCGACGCAACCGCGAGACTCGGAGGCGGCTCCCTTCTGCACGGAGCCGCAGGAGAGAGCGAGAGAGAGAGTTGAGTGGGTGAGGATAGTTTAGGGCTATTTTATTATTGTTGTAATAATACAGGGACTCAGAGACTTGAACTTGGTTGACTTAGCGGGTCTGTTTCGCCGAGCACCGGTGTGCTCGGGGGACCCTTAGGAGTTTTTCGCGGTTTTTCACGGTTTTCTTCTACCTTTTTCTGCCTTTTCCGGTGTTTACGCGGTTTTTGCTCGAGCCCCTAGACTTAGGAATTTCTGGTGCTTGTGACGTAATTAGTAGGATCCACACACCTAATTGATTATCTGTTCCCATAGAACGTTAATTGGACCTACTAATAAATAAATAATAAAAATAACTTAGTCACTTTCCTGAGAGCCTACGCGCCGCGAGCCTGCCCCATCAAGCGCTACTCCTGAACTCGACCTGTCGAGAAGAGGAGGGGTGGGTCTAGACCGGACTCTTTGGATCGAGGGCGAGTGACTGAGTTAGACGGTTCTGCGCTAGAAATTGCTCATCTAGGACTCGGCTTTCCCGTTGCATCATATAGGTAGTTTCCTTTCTGTATTTAAATTCTGCGCGGATCACTTGCATGTAGAGTGTTGGAGACAAGGTACGCATTTCTATCTCAGCATGCATCATTGATTTCTCGCGCATCGGCTTTTTCGTCTTCTCCCCCCTATTTTCGGACTTAATAATCAGGAGAACCGAAAAATTCGTTAGGCCTTTTGTTTGAGTTGAAAAATATTAAAAAGAAAAACCATAAAATTGGGACTGGCTAAGACTATTGACCTTAAAAACCGCTCACCCTAAAAATTTTGTCTTGGGGAGAGCAACCCCCTCATTGTATGGTTTGGATGCGCGAGAGAGTGACCCGCACCCTAGGTAGAGCCTCCAGGTGCTAGTCCCGACTGATTACCGACTCTTCCGTGCGGGCCAGTCGGTTGGGTTAGCATCGGATATCCTAACAGGTCACGTAAGCGCTCTGATATTTTGTGTGTTCACCAAAATAAAAATAGACAAGATAATTTGACCGAACTTTCACGGTCTTCAGCTCGCGTTGCGTTGGTGAACCGGGGGTTTGTTTGTGATCATAGTTGACTCCAGATCTCATCCGCCTTACTCGCCAGATCAAGATGATGGGTAGACGGTCTCTTAGGCAGCCTCTGGCTGCACCGCTTTCGGGCACGTCTACCCGATCATCTAGGTTGGCCCGCGAGAGCCGAGACCAGCTCTCCGAGCCTGAGTACGATTCCGCCCTGTTCCCCCTCGACCCCCTTTCTTCTGGTATTGAGAGACATGAGCCCGAGGAGAGATTAGCAGATTTGACAGCACCTGAGTTGGGCTCATTTGATTTTGCAGACATCGCCATGGCCGCCAGTTCAGGTGATCACCCCGGAGGTTTACGAGGAGACCAGCATTTTGTACTGGACCAGGGGGCGATCAACTCCACCCTGATCGCATCACTCGAGACAGTTCAGCAACAGTTACGTGATCAGGGGGCATTCATGATAGAGATGAGGCGAGAGTTGGAGAGGCTCAGAGCAGAGCGAGGTTCAGAGCAGAGCGAGCCTGAGGAGATACCAGATGCAGAGGCCGCAGCCGCAGCAGCCGCAGCAGCAGCAGCAGCCGCAGCCGCCGCAGCGGCAGCCGCCGCGGCAGGAGGACCACCACGACCGATGCGGGAATTGCACAACCCCGGATCGACACTCATGCATCATTGGGTAGTAGTGCCAGCGATCGTGGGGGACTTCAAGTTCCCCCCGAACACCTTGCAGTTGCTGCCCCGTTTCCACGGACTTGCCACTGAGGAGCCCCACCTCCACCTCCAGGAGTTCCTGATGATTTGCAGTACTGTCCACGATCGCCACGTGGACCCGGATACGATCCGGATGATAGCCTTCCCTTTTTCACTGGCAGATAGAGCAGCCACCTGGCTGAAACATCTAGGGAAGTTTGTCTATACCTGGGAGCAGTTCCGCACCGAGTACTTGAACAAGTACTATCCACTCGGGCGGACGAATGCAGCGAGGGCCCTGATCAGCAACTTCTCCATGTTCCCCAACGAGCAGTTCCACGAGGCATGGGAGAGGTTTCGAGAGCTCCTAGACAGATGCCCGCACCACGACATCTCCAAGTCGAACCTAGTTCAGAGCTTTTTCAGCGGGATGACGCCAGAGCTTCAGGGTCTGGTGAACGCTTCTTGCGGCGGGTCCTACTTTGCCAAGGACCACGACCAGGTCTGGGCCATCTACGAGGAGATGGCCGAAAACTACATGGTGATGTCCCAGACCAGGTTGTATACTCAGAGACCCCAGCCACAGCAGCCAGGACCCGTGTAGTACCAGCGGATAGCACGGGTAGATGCAGGTCCATCCAGTTCGTCCGTAGTCGCAGCAGCACAGGCAGAGTCATCCGCTGCGGACATGGGCATTATTAGCGAGAAGTTGGACCGCATGGAGCTGATTGAGAAGAAGCAGTGCCAGAGCATCACTCAGATGGAACAGATGGCACAGGTTCTGAGCGACGTGAAGACCCAGCTCATGTGTCTCCAGGAGGCACAGACGGCTTCACAGCCCCGTCTTCTGTCGCGAGGCGATACCGGCGGCAGCAGCAGCTCGTCCCAGCGCTCCAGCTCCTCCCAGCAGCCTAGACAGGTTCACCTTGTACAGGCGGAGCCGTACCAGCAGCCGCAGCCTACCTACCATTCCCCACCATCTCCAGACATGCAGATGGTGGTCTACCAGCCGGATCAGCCTCTGGCCGTACTGCCGCCAGACCCCTTCGATGTAGAGACGTTGATGGATGTCAACGGGATTTGGTATGACCGCCCTCAGCCTGGGATCCGACGAGACCATCCCGGATTCAGGTGGGGGAGTGGTGGTGCCCAGCCCCAGCAGCAGCCGTCGGGACAGGGAGGGCAGTACTTCCAGCAGAGAGATCACCAGCAGTCGCAGCAGCAGCACCCAGCACACCAGCAGCACCAGCCATCATCCTTCGGTCCTCGTCCCTATCAGCAGCAGGGACAGTCGTGGAGGCGTGAGCAGCAGGCTCACCCAGTTCAACAGCAGCACCCTTCCTCATATCCCTCTCACCACCAGCAGCAGCTCCAGCAGCCTCAGCACCAGAGAGGCTACCCGTCGGGCCCCCACGAGAGCCCCGCTTTGGATGACATCGCCCGCCTCCTCACGGACCAGCAGGCCACATTCAGACGGGAGATGGACGAGTTCCGCCAGGAGATGCGGGACTTGGTGAGAGGGAAGGCCGCCATTCCAGCCCAGATTGAGCCAAATCCGAACAATCTCAAGAGGAAATCTGAGCAGGTAGTACACACTGAGTCTGCCACTCCTAGTGATCCATTTGTTGATACATCTTCGGATCTATTTGATGCTGATTTTGTCACTCTTAGGAGCGGTAGGACCCCAGCAGGCGGCGGCGCCTCATCTGAGCTTCACCACGAGGAGACATCGGAGGCGCCACATGAGGAGGAGGAGAGCGGTACTGAGGCCGCTCCAGATGATGATGGTGGCACTGATGTCACCAAGGATGCTGATCCCACCAGCGGTACTGAGGCCGCCGCTTCACCAGTTCGAGGAGGTGGTACTGACGCCACCAGTAGAGCCGAGCCAGCCCGCGGTACTGATGCCGCGAGACGTCTACCAGCAGCAGCAGCAGCAGCAGAGCCAGCCAGAGGTGGTACTGAGGCCACCGGTGTTTGTTGTGATAGAGATTTTGTCTTTCCTTCAGTTCATGTACCTCAGAACACTGTTGTGAATAAAGGAAAAGGTTTAGTTTCTTCTGGTCCCACTGTGGTGAATGATGTATGTGTGGATCCGGTCATCGAACCGTCTAGGCCTTTTCCTAGTCCTTCATCTGAGAAGGACCCTGTGATCCCCTTCCCTAGAGCCCTTCAGATGGGGAAGGAGAAGAAAAAAGAAAATCCAAAAAAGAAAGAGCTTGAGGAGTTCATCCAGAGCATGATCGATCGATTCCACATCCAGCTGACCCTCCAAGAGGCTTTGCAGCACATCCCACTTCTCCAGCGTTCTTTGAGAGACAGGACTACAGTCAGGAGGAGGAGGAGGAACCACACTTCCGAGATTCACGTGCTGACCAAAGCCACGTGTTTTGCGATCCAAAACCGACTGCCGGTCAAGAGGCCAGATTCAGGGGCCCCGTATGTCAGATGCCAGATCAGTGAGCAGAGGTTCGACCGTAATCTTCTAGATAGGGGATCGTCGATTAACCTTCTTCCGGCACCCCTTCTCGACCGCTTCGACTTGGGCACTCTTCGACAGAGCAGGACAGTCCTTCAGTTCGCTGATCGATCTGTCAAGAGGCCGAAGGGGTTATTACGAGATGTTATCGTCACGATTCAGGGCCTGAAATTCCCCGTGAACTTCGTAGTGTTGGACATGGAGATCCCTGAGTCAGTGGCCGATACCCCCATCATCCTTGGTCGTCCGTTTTTGGCCACAGCCAAGGCGGTGACTGATCATGATAGCGGGAAGGTGTACTTTCGCGTCGAGGGCGAAAGTATACAAATAGAGACGGTCGAGGACTACAGAGCTAGAGAGAGAACCCGCTTAGATGCGAGTACAGATTCAGAGCAGCTGACAGACACAGAGCCAGACATCCACCAGGACTGTGATTTTGTGATCACAGACGATGAGGCAGCTTGGGCAGATCCTGCAGCACAGACCATCCTCTCATATTCAGATACAGCTGATGCCGAGATGATAGCAGAGGAGAGTCTGGAGAGCACAGCCCTGGTTCAGGATACCATAGAGGCAGCAGAGCCGGTCCTTGATCGCGACACGATGTTCAGTGATGGTGGTGCTGAGGCCACCTTGTTTTCCGGTGGTACTGATGCCACCGTGATTGATGCAGATCCCTCGGATTCAGAGTCTGATTGGGCCGATTGCTATGATCAGATGCCAGACCTGAGTTCACCTGAGCCTATAGATGAGGAGGAGGTAGATGCAGAGCCGAGCAGAGACAGTGCAGTTGAGCAGCCTTCTCCCGATCCAGTTTGCGAGAGTACGCTTTCACTTTCCCAGGCAGATTTGGCAGACTTAGCAGCTTTCACTCAGTTTCTTCCGCAGCCAGTTTTGCCAGCACCCAGCATTCCAGAGCTGAAGCCGCTCCCTACTTCGCTGAAGTATCGATTCCTTGCGGGCAATCCAGAGATGTACCCAGTCATCATCTCTGCCGAGTTGACTGGAGAGCAAGAATCCCGTTTGATGTGGGTTCTTGAAAAGAACCGCAAGGCGATCGAATGGAGCGTAGCGGATCTCCATGGGATTAGTCCAGCAGTGTGCTCCCACCATATCTATCTCGAGGAGGGGGCGAAGCCGTCGCGTGAGTTCCAGCGGCGACTAAACCCCAACCTGAGAGAGGTTGTGATGAAGGAAATATCGAAATGGTGGAGTGCAGATTTTATTTATCCCATTTCCGACTCCAAGTGGGTCAGCCCCTTGCATGTGGTGCCCAAGAAGACGGGCATCACGACTGTGATCAGTGAGTCAGGAGAGGAGATCGCTACACGAGTACCCACCTCTTGGAGGGTTTGTGTTGACTACAGGAGACTCAACCAAACCACCAAGAAGGACCATTTCCCCTGCCTTTTATTGACCAGATCATTGAGAGACTGGCAGGGAAGAGCCATTATTGCTTCCTGGATGGGTACTCGGGCTACAACCAAGTGGCCATCGCTCCTGAGGATCAAGAGAAGACCACCTTTACCTGTCCCTTCGGCACATATGCTTTTCGACGCATGCCATTTGGGCTATGCAATGCCCCTGCGACTTTTCAGAGATGCATGCTGTCGATCTTTTCGGACATGGTAGGGGAATGTTTGGAGGTCTTCATGGACGATTTCTCGGTCTACGGCGACGGATTCGATTCTTGTCTTGACTGCCTAGACCGGGTGCTCCAGTGATGTATTGAGTTTCATTTGGTTCTATCTTGGGAGAAGAGTCACTTCATGGTGACTCAAGGGACGGTGCTTGGCCACATCATCTCCAACAGGGGCATGGAGGTTGATCCGGCCAAGGTTGATGTCATTAGGAAACTCACACCGCCGTCCAATTTGAGGCAGCTACGGTCATTCCTGGGGCACGTTGGATTTTATAGGAGGTTTATTCAGGATTTCAGCAAGATTGCCCGACCGTTGACTGACCTCTTGACGAAAGACACCGAGTTCCTTGTCGATGACAAGTGTCTCTCGTCCTTTGCGACTCTCCAGCAGCATGTTATTGAGGCTCCTGTTCTCCAGCCGCCTGATTGGTCTCTCCCATTCGAGATCATGACGGATGCCTCCGATTTTGCCGTGGGGGCAGTGCTGGGACAGAGGAGGGATGGAGTTCCGTTTGCCATACACTACGCTAGCCGCACATTGGATTCTGCCCATCGGAATTATACGGTCACAGAGAAGGAGATGCTAGCCGTAGTGTTTGCCCTGGATAAGTTCAGATCATATATCATTGGATCTAGAGTGACTTTGTATACAGATCACACCGCCATCAGGTACCTCATGGCAAAGAAGGATGCCAAGGCCAGACTGACTAGATGGATCCTTCTACTCCAGGAATTCGATATTGAGATCAAGGATAAGCCTGGAGTCAAGAATGTGGTGGCGGATCATCTCTCCCGATTAGAGCAACCTGAGGATTCTGAGCAGATTGATCCCATTCGAGATACCTTCCCAGATGAGGCGATCCTTGCTATCGCCTCACTCCCGTGGTATGCCGATATTGTGAACTTTCTCGTTACAGGGAAAGTCCCACAAGATTGGCCCAGGCAGAGGCTTGAGACCTTCCTTGCAAGGGCCAAGTCCTACCACTGGGAGGATCCCATCCTTTACCACGAAGGAGGGGATAGCGTCTGGCGTCGGTGTATTCCTCAGGAGGAACACCATAGCGTCCTCACTTACTGCCACAAGCTTGAGGCAGGAGGACATCATTCTGGGAGGAGAACGGCACAGAAAGTGCTCCAATCCGGCTTGTGGTGGCCCACCCTCTTCAAGGACTCTGATGAGTTCGTGAAGAGGTGTACTGACTGTCAGAGGATGGGCACTTGTGGACAGCGTGATATGATGCCGATGCAGCCCATTCACTTCTGTGAGGTTTTTGACGCATGGGTCATCGATTTCATGGGTCCATTCCCTAAGAGTCAGGGATTTGAGTACATTCTGTTGGCCGTTGATTATGTGAGTCGTTGGGTGGAGGCTATCCCCGCCCGAGCCGCTGATGCGAGGACAGTTTGCAGATTTTTGAGGAAGCATATCATCACACGGTTCGGGATCCCACGAGTTCTGATTTCTGATGGGGGGTCTCATTTCATCAACGACCAGGTAAAGGCCCTTGCTAGCGAGTTCAGTATAGACCATCGTGTTGCCACACCTTACCATCCACAGACGAATGGTCTAGCTGAGGTGTCGAATAGGGAGATCAAGACTATTCTGCAGAAAGTCGTCCGCCCTGACCGAAAGGATTGGTCACAGCTTTTGGACTCGGTCTTGTGGGCATATAGGACGTCTTTCAAGACACCTTTGGGCACATCTCCCTTTCGCCTCGTATATGGCAAGCCGTGCCATTTACCTGTTGAGCTGAGGCACAAGTCACTTTGGGCAGTTACAGATATTTTGATGGATCCAGATGGTGTAGGAGACCAGAGGAGGGCAGAGTTAGCTGCCCTGGAGGAGCTTAGAGATGCAGCTTTCTCAAGCAGCCTACATTATAAGGAGAAAGTCAAGGAGTGGCATGATTCTCATATCAGCCACAAGCATTTTGAGATTGGACAGAGAGTATGGATGTTTGATGCGAGGCTACGATTATTTCCAGGGAAGCTACAGAGCAAATGGAAGGGACCCTACTTGGTCAGAAAGGTACACGACAATGGTAGCATTGATATATCCGAGTTGTCTTCTGAGAGTACCTTTCGAGTGAACGGCCAGCGGCTCAAGCCATTTCTAGATCATGAGCCGCGGGACGTTATTGTTGCCCCTATTCATTTTGCGTGAGATGTGGTCTCTTGACTCACATCTTTTGCATCTCACGCCTGATTTTCACTGTTCCTCCGCTTGTATAGATCCAGTTGTCCATATCATTCTATTCTTTAGTCTCACATCCCTTTTCTCATCTTATGATTATGCTATACTTAGGGTGTACTTTACCCTAAGTATAGGGGGGATGTAGGACCTTCGGGTATTCTTTTCATTCTTTCTGCTCCTGTTTTGCTGCCTATACTTAGGGATATTTTACCCTAAGTATAGGGGGGGCAGATTCTGTATCTTCTTCACTCGGATTTCCCTTCATGTACAGCTTGCTATACTTAGGATTAGTTAATCCTAAGTATAGGGGGAAACCACCGAGTTCCTCTCATTCTATTCATTTATTAGTCTCTGTACTTAGCCATACCTTTTCACTTCCCTTTTACTAAGCACGAGTTATGTCTTCTTCATCACTCTTGATCACTCCGAGGACAACGTTCGAGCTAAGTATAGGGGGGGTGTGTATATATTTCATATATACTTTAGCCATAACTCGTACTTTGTGTGAGTGTGTTAATAAATAAAATGGCTAAAAATCACAAAAATTAAAATTTTTCATGTACATAAACTTCTTTTATCTTGCACATACATAGCTAGTGTACAAAGTATTTTTGTAAAAATGATTTCAAAAATCTTTTGTGTAAAGCTTGTGTAAATACTTTGTATCAAAATTATGTATATAGTACAAAATTTTTCCAAAATGTTTTGAAAATCAAAGTTTGCAAAAATCTTGTGTAAATGTGTGTAAATATCTTTTTTGCAAAACTTGCACCTCATGCAGCATTCATCCATGATTTCAAAACATTTTTCAAAAATTTTGCATGATTGTAAAATATTTGTAAATAGCATCTTGTGTACATATATGTACATAGTTTTCCTGGATGAGAGTTGACATTTAAACCAAGCCTGGAATTAAATTGAGAAATGGAGCTTGAAAAAGATCTTAATCCACTTAACTTCAAGAGGAACCTTATAGGATTTAGGGTTAAGGCTTTTCAGGTCCATAAGGACTTAATTCTTTGAGTCCACTAGGCTATGAGCATATGTCATCTTGATGAGCCTAAGTAGAGCACTTAACAACACACGCATGACTCTTAGAGACAATGGCTTGACTTGCACCTGCACTTTACATATGGCTCTCCACGGATGAGGTGGTGAGGAGGCAGTTTCCTTTGGCTTGGGGTAGCATATGAGGGTAGTACTTCTAGGCGGAACCTCTCTTCTTCTTCTAGTGAAGGAAGTGCGTCTCAACTTGGTCTAGTGGTGATGAAGGCTAAAGACAGAAGCTGTGGGTTGCAATAAAGCTTCAAAAGAGGGATAGTCTACTGGCTCAAGAGGAAAATTTTTTGTATATATGCTGCACCATGTAGATATGTTGTATAGAAGTCCTTGAAAAAAAATGCAAAAATGCAAAAAGAACTCCAAAAAAGTGGTGGGTCGGATTGAAAATTTAATAACCCCACCGGAGTGTACTTAGTCAAATAAAGCAAAGCTTATGGTATCCATGTTACATCTCATGAAGCTTGCAGCGGGAGACTTAGCTACACTGGCTAAACTTCCAAAAGTCTATACTTCTTCCCCCTCTTCTTGAGCCGGTTGCACTTGAACTTAGAAGGGAATACCCCGCTTCTCGAGGAAAGAGTTGCTAGACCGAGGTATTAGAGTTACCAGGTTGAGGGAGGTTGTTTCTTTGTTACTTCTGAGGTGGGGAGCCACATATCACTTACACCGCATGGAAAGATTCATGGTCATTAGAGTTTGTGTATGTAGACTTGTTCTGATCTGGTTTATTGAGGAGTCTTGCCCATAGATTGGTGGAACATAAAGGCTGTTGAGTTTTAAGCTTAGGTCCAAATAAGGTTCCGACACATTAATAATCCAAAGATCTGATCGAGCTCCATATCCCAATTTAATGAAGGCAAGTTTAATAATCAACCTTGATCCATGTACATCCTCTTTTTCTTTTTTCTTTTTCTTTCTTTTTCACTTCTTTTTCAAATAAGTGTTTGCTAAGGGACTAGCAAAGTTAAGTATAGGGGGGTGATGAATACCCATTCATCACTCTTTATTCTTATATTTTAGCTACAAAAACCTTTGCAAATGCAT
The DNA here is from genome assembly GCA_037367405.1 of Ottelia alismoides. Classification (NCBI taxonomy): domain Eukaryota; kingdom Viridiplantae; phylum Streptophyta; class Magnoliopsida; order Alismatales; family Hydrocharitaceae; genus Ottelia; species Ottelia alismoides. Next base: position 48,227 of record JAZKJV010002604.1, read on the forward strand.
GTAGATATATGTAAATATAAATAATTACCAAAAGCATGCATTGTGTAAAAACCTATAATTAGCATGTTTTTGTGCAAAAATAAAAGAATAAAGATCAAAAAGAAAAAGAGGGAAATATTTAGAATAAATATTGAGCAACCTAACCCAAGGGAGGGCTCAGCATGGGGAGATTTCAAGATATTCTTATTTTAGGAAATTTGGGAAAGATGTCTGTTTATATAGATTTATAACTAGTCTATTTACTGAGATTTGTTTGTATAGGGTACCATATAAACCTGATAAGGATAGTGATTTGAATCATCTCTATGTACTCCACTTCTTTGACCACACTAAAGAGATCGACTGCACCACCAAGGAGGTAGTTCAATTATGAGTTAACCTTCTAAATCAGTGTGTATTCAGGCTTGCTTGATTGACTATGTGTGCCCATTCTGCTTTCGCGATCAGCAACATGTTGCTTATAGCATGCTTGCCACTCATGTTGTTTGAATCATGCATTTTCTTTAGAACTTAAGTCTTGAATTAGTTAAAAGATCATTGAGAGTGTTGGAGAATGTAATAGGTGGGTAATTGGATCTCACCAAGATCCAATTACCCCAATCATGTTTAGTCCCACATGGATGAGAGTTGGGACTCTGGTCTGTCTGAGAGGCTATATAGGGATCCTATATAACCCAAAAATCTTGCAGTCTTGTGTTCCACACAAGGCGGGAACTGATGAATACCCATTCATCACTCTTTATTCTTATATTTTAGCTACAAAAACCTTTGCAAATGCATGTAGATATATGTAAATATAAATAATTACCAAAAGCATGCATTGTGTAAAAACCTATAATTAGCATGTTTTTGTGCAAAAATAAAAGAATAAAGATCAAAAAGAAAAAGAGGGAAATATTTAGAATAAATATTGAGCAACCTAACCCAAGGGAGGGCTCAACATGGGCCTGACCGCATAAAAGCCAAAGTAGAGGGAGATAGGAGCTCATGTGTAAATATTTGTGTAAATACATAAAACTATATTTTCCTCACCCAAAAATATGCTTGTAAATATTTTTACATATTTATAAAAGATAAAAACAAAATAAAAAGTTAAAAATCAAAACAAAACAAAAATAGAAAAATTAAAAATACAAAAATACCTTGTACATATGCCATGTATATATATGTACATATCTATTTATTTTACCTATGTACATAAATAATAAAAATAAAATAAAAATACCTTTTTCTTCCTTATTTTATTCTATAAATAAATAAAATATAAAATAAGGATAAAATTGTATAAAAATAATAATTAAAAATCAAAAATCAAAAACCCTAATTATGTACATATACCCATATGGTACATATTATGTAAATACCCTATTTTTATTTCCAAAAATTAATTAAAAATCACCAAAAAATAGAAAAAAATAAAATAAAAATATTTCATGTTTTAAGTTTTTGAAAATTCGGTCATTTTCTGACCCAAAATAATTAAATAAAAATCCATTGAATGGCGGCCTCTGATTGGTCCACGGGGGATTGTTGACCCCGGTCAACTTTCCCCCGCGGACCCCTTTTCCCTCGGATCTGGTGGATGACCCGACTTCCCCATTCATTTCCCGTCAGACCCGACCACCATTCACCTAAACCCCGGGTCAAATCCATTCACGTCACACCCGAGAACCTCGCCGGAGCCTTCGCCTCGGGATCCGCGCTCCAGATCGCCCTACCCGCGCACTTCTTTCCGGATCATCCTCACGTATAAAGCCGAGCTCCGCCGCATTCATTGGGCATCTTTGGCAATTTGCTTCGTTCCCCAGTGAGCTCCAGAGAGAGAGAGAGGTGACAGCTCGCTCCTCGACCTGTTGCAGCGAGGAGAGGAGGCGAAGGCCATCGATCCGGCGAGTCTTCACCGCCGTGCTCCGCCCCGAGTTGGAGCTCGAGCCTCGAACGTCGGCGACCCTTGAGGCAAAGACCCAGAGCTGCGCAAGCTCAACCACAGCCCACTCGACCACCCAGGTAGTCTCTTAGCTCCACTATTTCGTCTAATTTCCGATTACCCCCAAATCGCGCCGCCGTCGATTTTCACCGATTCCGACCGCCTCGCCTTTCCGTTCGACCATCGGAATCCACCCTCACCTCCGCCTTCCTTCCACGCACCTTCTCCGCCCCTCCGTTCAACCCAGCTCGCATAGGAGCCGGGGTTCGAATCCCTCTCCCGTCGCACCGCCGGGGTTCGCCCACATCGACGCACCTTTCACCTTCACGCTGCTTAACCGGGTCGAGGCACTTTGCCCTCGACCCGCGAAGCTTCTGAGCTGTTTTGCAGGACCAGCAGAGGCCATCTGAGGCCTCTCGACATTCGGGCCAGGAGCTTCACCTCCGCCGACCTCGCCGGAGCCCTCTAGGGCTCGGTTGGGTCATCGGAACCTACCATCAGCTGCGGAGCATCATCGCGGAGCTTCTCCGATCTTCAGGCGCAGCAGAGGAGGCCGGAGCCACCGTCACGAGGCCGGCGAAGTTCGCCGGCCATCAGTTCTTCCAGCATCCTCCAGAGCCGTTGGATCAGCCTCCTGCTCCAGGTGCCATCTTGACCGTTGGTGGCTGGAGCGTTCGTGGACGTCAGATCTGAGGCGCTAGATCCAGGCCGTTAGATCCACACGTGTCCTGGCCTGGACCGTTGGATCGAGCAGAGAGCAGCAGCGACCAGAGCCGCCCCCACCTCGACCGTTCGATCGCCACGTGGCGGCCATCCGTCAGCTCCAGTTAATAAAGGGTAAATTACCCTTAGGCCCTTATCATAGTTTTATTTCATTTGAGTCCTGTAAATATTCCTGCACGTTGTTTAGTTTTAGGTTTATTTGCACAATGGACCCTGCGCTTTAGTTTATTTGCATTTATACCCCTGCCTGTGTGAGCCACGTGCTTCGTCACGTGTATTTTTGGGTAATTTGCATCCGATGCCCCTGTAGTTCTGATTGTTAAGGAATGAATGAAACTTTTTGAGTAATTGCATTTATACCCCTGTGCGTTGTGGTTTTACGCATGTGCGTTTATTTTTGGGTTATTTGCAGTTGAGGTCCTCGGACTTTTGGTACGTGTTACCAATTAGTCCCCGAACCTTAGTTTTATTACATATAGGTCCCTGAGTGCCCCAGGCACGCGCCTCGCGCGTCTTTTGCTGGGTATTTTGCACCGGGACCCCCAGAACTTTGGGTATTTGCACTTTGGTCCCTGTGCACAGTGCCCTCTTGTCATTTTTGAATAAAATATCAAATCACCTCCAAATCCAACGAAAATTTGACACATGGCTCCTGCCATGGTGTAGGATTTTTGTAGATTTTTGAGGACATTTCTGATCTTGTTTGCTATTTTTAAAAATTCTAAAACCTCTATTTTTGGCACTGTTTAACTTGAAAAATCACAAAAAAATATAAAAACCCCCCTAAAAATTCTATAAAAATTAGGTACTGTTTATTTTGTGTTCCTTGATTTTCTAGCCAACTTTGGCTATTTTTCATCACTGAAAACCCATAAAAACTTAAAAACCCTCAAAAACCCATAAAAATTCTAGTAAATAACCTAAAAACCGAAAAACAATAATTTTGGTACTTAAATTTTCCTTGTGTTACGTAGTTTACAGGAAAAATACCTCCAGGTCCTTTTGAGGTCCTTAGATATTTTATCTAGGGATTTTGGGCCTGGCTGGACAATACCTTGCATTTTTGTTACTGTTTGATGTTTAGAAAATAAAATACACACCATAAAAATTCCAAAAATTCACCAAAAACATTAAAAAAACATAAAAAACATAAAAATATTTTTGTTTGAATTTTTGCTTGATTTTTGATGCATTGAATAATTTGTCAAAGTTTGCTTGTTTTTGCTTTTCTTATTTTCTTCACATATTAAAAATCCAAAAAAAAATTTAAAAACAATTAAAAACCACTAAAAATGTTTTTCCTTTTTCTCTGATTATTTTTGACTACTTCGTAGGCCTCGCGGCCAATCCGTGCTCCTTGAGTTCGACCCTGGGTGCTATACCAGGTTAATCTCATAGCAGGACCGCTTGCTTTGCTTTGATTGATTTGACTTGTTTCGAGTGGTTCATTTTACTTGATTGACTTAGTCGAGTGATAGAGGTCGCAACGACCTATTTCTGTACCTTTACCTCTGTCGCTTGGCGGGTCATCAGGAACATAGTCGTCGAATCGACTACACAAAATCCGGATTAAAACAATAATTAACCCACAACAGATAAATCAAGTAATGAAAGTAAGTGTGCGGAGTAAAAATTTATTATAACTCTACGATAAAGATGTATATAGGTGCAAGTATGTGTAGAGTGTCGAACACAGGAAGCAAGCAGGTAGATCGGGGCAAAGAATGATAAAAAAATGAATGTGATGTATTTGTCTATATATGCTTTTTGTGGGTTTTTAATTTTATATTTTAATTTTATTTTTATTTTATTTTTTTATATTTTGAATTTTTGTTTTCTGATTTCGTATTTTATGTTTATATTTTATATTTTATATTTTTCTTTTTCTTTTAAAAATATATAAAACTATATAGAATATAATCTAAATAAGAGAGAGAGGGAGAGAAAGATAATATATAGATAAAAAATAGTCAAAATACAGGTAATAAATTCTTTGTGATTTTTATATTTTTCCAATGTTTTTGTGATTTTTCTCTATTTTTGCTATTTTTGGTATTTTTAAAGTCAAAAATTCTCAAAATAGGAATATAATAAATTCCTGAAATTAAATTTGAGATAAAAATATAAAACAGTAACCAAAACTCTCCAAATTAATTTTAAAATAAAGATAATAAGATAGAGAAAATTCAGCAGAAGGAAATAGATTTTTAGGATTTTTTAAGGATTTTTTATATTTTACAAAGGTTCTAGGGATTTTACAAATTTATGAGTTTTCTTTTATTTTTTAGTGATTTTTGGTCTAAAGATGCAAAATACGTAATTAAATATAAAATATATTTTTTTGGAATTTTTCAAAAAGGTTTTGTAATTTTTATGTATTTTCTAATGCAAACAGGTAAGAAAATGAATTTTTTGTTTTTTATAAATAATAAAAAGCTTTAAAAATGCAAAAATAAAAATATGCCAATGAAAGAGTGTTGCAACAAGAAGCTATTCCTATTTGTTGAGATTTTTTCAAATTTTATAGATGCATGAAATAAATACTAGAAGCAAAGAGAAACTATACTACTAGCAAGGGCATTTTTGTAAATATCAAGAACTTCAAGGGCTATAGTGCAAATTTTTCCAAAGATATTTAACGAGCTCAAAAAAGTTAATGGAACAGATATAAATACGCAAAGCCACAAGGGCCTGCCTGTACAATGCACAACTCACGTATTTGCACACGTGAGCAACGCCGGCGAGGACTTAAACGCAATATTCCAAAAACCAGGGGTTGGATTGCAGAATGTACCAAAAATATATACTGAATACGAAAGCGTGTGCACTAAATACAAATATCCAAAATGCAAGAGGTCCTTTGCAAAATTCCCACGCTCATGTGGAGGTATACGTGAGCCTGGGTGGGGAGGACCTAAATGCAAATAAGTAAAGTCTGGGGGCTAAATGCAAAGTTACCAAAATAAATCACGCCAGATGAGTGATTTAAGTCCAAATATTAAATACAAAATCTCTTTGGGTGAGAAGGCAAAATACCAAAGAAAGAGCCCGATCCAACGACAGACGCTCCTTAACTTATCCACGTATCAGCTCGGGGAATGTCGATACCGTTTCGAGATCCTACCGTCGAAATTAGATCTTCCAAAATATCCGATGATGCGGGGGTGGCGATGATCTAATGGTTGTTGTACGCCTAGGCGATCTAGCCAGATCCAACGGTGCTGGAGGGCGGAGGACGAATTGGGAAGCAGCGCCGGTGAGGCGAGATTCCCCGAGCTCGATCTCCATCCTTCGGCGATCTTTGAAGCTTCCAAAGTGGTCGGAAGGCTCCTATGGCCCTCCTCTAGTGGTTGGTCGCTCCAAAAGGGAATGGCTTGTCCCGGACGGCGTGCGCAAGGCCGGTGGAGCGGGCGAGCTCCAGGTTCTCGACGATCGATCAAAACGAGCTCCAGGCGCTTCTGGGATGTCCAGACCTGCAAAACAAAGTGAAGGGGTCGAGGGAAAACTGCCTCGACCCCGCAGTAGGGCGGACTGGGCTGGGGATGCGGAAAAAAGGCTCGCCGGAGCAATCTCTGGAAAGGAGATGGCGAAGGTGCGCGATTGGGTAAAACTCGAAACGGAGGGTGGTAATCTAAGACTAAGATGAAGATAATAAAGCAAGAAAAAATGAATAAAAGCAACCTCGATGGCTGGAAAAACCATAGATAGGTACCTGATGAATCCACATTTCATCATCTTTATTCTATCATTTTGGCCTCAAAAACCCTGGCAAATGCGTGTAAATAACATTAATTCCCGCATCTTAGCATTCATGCATGTGCATTTAAATAGTATATAAAATACTATTTTAAAACCAAAATTATAGAATAAATAAAAGAAAAGAAAAAGAATAAAATATTGTAAATATTTTATGACCCTAAACCTCAAGACCTAGGCATCTCGATGACTAGGTCGACAAGGAATAAAGTAGAGGGAGATAAGGGCCGGGATACAATAGAGATCTCATTCATTCTTTATTCATTTTGGGACCTATTTTTGGTTCCACTTTTTATACCTCAAATAAAGTAACTTTATACATGAAAGATATAGATAATTAAATAAAGAAAAATACAAAATTCATTTCACTCAAAAATACCGTACAGATAACTAGTTATGATCTGAATAAAAAATCCAAAATACCAACTTCCCAGACCGGTATCTCTCAAATAAAAGCTCGAAATACATCAAATTCACCTTTAATTGTATATAATTTTAAATAATCTATTTAATAAAGGTGGTTTCACATCCGACGGAGCTACGGTTTGAAAGTTGAGTTTTGGACCCCTATTGTATACTTGTACAGATTAAAATATTCATTTTATTATTTATTCATTATTTTTATAGTTTATATTTTTATTTTCGTAAATAATATTTATAATATATATGTATATTAAAATTGGAATAAAAACATAAAGAAAATACAAAATAAAATACTTGTATATAATATACAAAGGTATAATACCTGTATATATACCTATATAATTCATACTTTTATTTTGCTAAGTGTACAAAACACTTCAGAAAAATAAAATAAAAATATATGTAAGTGTATAAAAATATCTTATAAATTTATAAAAAATAAACAAAAATAAATTAATTAAATACATAAGATAAAAATAAAAATATTAAAATATATAGATATGTATACCTATATAGGGCACAAAAAGGTAACTTGTAAATATATACCTCATAAAAATAAATAAAAATCACCATAAAATTCTTTATAAAATAAGGAACATTTTTTATTTTATAACCTAAAATTAATAAATTAATTTACTATTTTATTTCAAATTTACAAATAATTTTCGCATGGAATTTCCTGGTTGGTCCAGGTGGACCAACCAGGAGCGGTCAAGCATTGACCTCGGTCAACTCCCTGACCGAGGCCTGCCAGGCCTGACACTTACGATTTTTTGCCCCGTTTCAAGAAATTTTGGAGCCTCATCCTTCCATCCTCTGGCCTCGATTCCTTCTTGAAAATCTTTCCTTGATCTTCCCTCAGCTATGCCATGCCTGCAGATCACGCAAAATCTCCATCATTTGCGTGTGGCCCTCGCTTGAAGAAGACGCCACCATCTTGTACATAATCGACCGCCATCTTCGAGCTCCATTTGAACCCTTCTTGGCCATCAATCCTCCTCCCTGTTTCGCTCTTCGCGTTGCTGGAGGCGACAGCTCCTCAACCGTACCCTCAGGCGAGTCGAGGAAGCCTCGAATCGGCTGCACCATCTCCGCCGACCTCCGGCGTCGAGGTTCCCTTCCTCTGGTCTCCGGCCATCGAGGTACCCCCTCTCCCTTCTTCCTTTTTGTTTCTTTTTGATTCTGTAGCCGTAGGAGTAGAATAGCACGTTTAGATTCGTCCGCCTTTCTCTATCTCGCCCATTCGCACTCCATCGCCGGCGCGCTCCGCCGGCCGAAGCTCCTCCATCTTCCATCGACCATCTCCGACGCCTATTCCACCTCCGCGGGGTCCAGGCACTTTGCCCTAGTCTCCTTCACCCCTTTTTGCAGGTCAAAACGCAGTCAACGCACCTGGGGACCATTTTGTAGCGTTCGCCGGAGTTACCTGGAGCTCTAAGCTCTGCCGCCCTCGCGTCAGCATCTCCGACCTTCTCCGGCGACGCTGAGTATCCCAGCACGTAGGGACCTTCCAGGAGCATGCCCAGCCGTTCGTCACACTTCCAGACCGCCGGAGGCCCGAGAGCTAGCTCGGGGAAGTTCGCCTCGTCAGCGTTCTTCCCCGTTCTTCCCCTTGGTTTCTCCATCGTTCGATCAGGCCACCGCTCCAATTCTGATATCAGCCGTTGCATCACGCCACGCCACCACCTTCAGGTCTTTGGCCAAAGATCTAGTCTCCACCGTCTAGCGAGAACCGTCATCGTGCAACCTCAAAGCGCCACGTGTCAAGTGGGCGCTCCACAGCCGTTCGATTACGCACGAGGATATTAAGCGTGGGTATTTTGCACCTGCACCCTCGCCAAGTTTGCATTTTATTTTTAGTCCATAAAATTTTATTTATAGTTTAAATATTTCTGTAGTAATTGCATCCCGACCCCCGTACTTTCATTATTTGCACTTAGGTCCAATCCACATCACCTCACGTGACCCGTGCACGTGGGGTGGTGGGCATTTTGTAAGGACCCCCTGGGGGTTTGTCTATTTCGTTTCAGTCCATGAACTTTTTAGTTGTGTTGTATTATTTTGGAAAAATTACATGTTAGCCCCTGGATCTTTGTAAAATTGCAAAAATACCCCTGCTAGGTGTGCCCAGTGCGCTTGAGTTGGACATTTTGCAGCGAACCCCCTCCGGGTTTGGGTATTTATTTCTAGTCCAGAAAATTGTTTTTAACGTAATATATTTTTGGAAAAATTGCAAGTGGGCCCTTAGACTTCTGTATATTTACATCTATGCCCTTGTAGTGTTGTGTTTTTGCTTGGATGTTTGCATTTATTTTATGCATCATTTTAACTCGAAAAATTACAAAAAATATCATAGGCTCGTGTTGCATTACCTTAACGCCATATTTTTAGTTTCCATTTTTATTACATTTTCATATTTATTAAAAATAAAAAACAAGCCTTTTTGTCACTGTCTACATTAGAAAATACATAAAAATTATAAAAAGTCTTTGAAAAATTCCAAAAAAATTATATTTCGTGTATTTTAGTTTATTTTATTTTCTGACCAAAAAGCCCTAAAAATTACAAAAGAAAACCCTAAAAAAAGCAAAATTCTCAAAATCCTCATAAAAATCTAAAAATTTCATAAAAACTTCAAAAATTGTGTTTTCTGTCTCTGGAATTTCCTTATCCTATTATCTATCAATAAAAATTAATTTAAAAAATTTTCACTCATGTTTGCTATTTTATTTCTATATTTTTGTCTTGACTATATATTGTATTCACTGTTTACTAGTACTTTTGCCTTGAAAAATACCAAAGAAATTAGGAAAAATCTAGAAAAATCACAAAAACATTAGAAAAATATAAAAATCACAAAAACATCCCATTTCCTTATTTTGAGCATTTTCTCCTATTTTTATCCCTCTCTTATCTCTAGTGTACATATATATTCCTTATATACATTATATCTTTATTAAAGAAAAAGAAAATACAAAATTAGTAAATTAAAAATCAAAATATAAAAATATAAAATCAAAAATTAAATAAAAAAATTTAAAGTTCAAAACCCACAAAAAATAGCACTTGTGGGCATTTAAACACTTTCACATTTCTGAGCATTATTGCCTTATTCTACCTGTTTGCTCCCTGTGTTCGACACTCTACATACTTGCACTATACACATATTTTGTAGAGTTATAATAAATTTTAACTCCACACTTTAATTTCCATTGCTTGATATTACTCGTGGGTTAATTGTTGACTTAGCCAGGATTTACCGAGGGTTGCCGCAGCGACTTTGTCTCCGCCTTATATGAGACATTTAGGCCCTCATATCTCGCAATTAATCAGTACCTCACGTCCAACGGTCGAAGATGGAGGGGTGTAGCCGCCTTGGCCTACGCCTGACCTCGCCTAGGCTGACTGGAGGAGACATGTCACGTCTCCGGTCCTGAGCACAATGACAAGGGACCAATGCTAGGGACAAAGGGGTTTGAAACGGGGAAGAAAGATCTGGCGAGGTTTTGTACAGGTGGTCATGGTGTGCCCTTCAAAGATTGGTCACGGGCGAACGATGAAAATATTGGAAGATCCAAGTACCAGGCGTGAATCTCGGATGTACAAGGAGAAAAATCCAAGAAGAAGTCGTTGCCCAAGGATGAAGGGTAAAATCCCCAAAATTGGGAGAAATGAGGGAAGAACGCAGTTCTGACAAGTCGCAGGAGGCAGATCAGAGAGTTGACCCGTGATCAACTCTCAGGCCCTCTGGTTGGTCCACGTGGACCAACCACAAAAAATCCTGGAAAAATATTTCTAAAATCAACTAAAAATAATAAACGATTTTATTAATTTTAGGTTATAAAATGAAAAATATTTTTTATTTTATGAAGTATTTTTTGTTAATTTGTATTCATTTTTTAAGGTTTGGAATTACAAGTTCCCTTTTAAGGGCTTTATATAGGTGTATATTCATCTATATATTTTAATGTTTTATTTTTATTTTATTTTATATATTAACTTTTATTTATTTTGTTTATTATTTTATATATTTATAACTTATTTTTATAAACTTAAATTTAATTTAATTTTATTTTTCTGATGTGATATATACAATTAAATAAATAGATGTATTAATTCTATAGGTATAGATATAGGTATTTCATCTATATATTTTATACACGTATTTTATTTTTTGCATTTTCTGTATGTTTTTATTCCAATTTTAATATCCATAAATATTATAAATAATACTGACCAAATTATAAAAATATAAAATTATAAAAATAATGAATAATAAATAAAATGAATATTTTAATCGGTATAAGTATACAATAGGGGTCCAAAACCAAACTTTCAAATCGTAACTCCAAAAAATATGAAACCACTTCATTAAATAGTTTATTAAAAGTTATACACAATTAAAGGTGATTTTGATACATTTTGAGTTTTTATTTGAGATATATGGGTCTTGGAAGATGGGATTTTGGAACCTTATTCTGAGTATATTTTGTACACTGTATATTATTTTTGTATGAAATCAAATTTGTATTTTTTATATTTACTTATCTACAACTTTTATGTTCAAATTTCTTTATTTGAAGTATAAAAAGTGGAACTAAAAATAGGTCCTAAAATGAAAAAAGAATTAAATAAAAGGTTTTTATTGTATTTTGGCCCTTATCTCTCCCTACTTTATTCCTTGTCGACCTAGTCATCGAGATGCCTAGGTCTCGGGGTTTCGGGTCATAAAATATTTGCAATATTTTATTCTTTTTCTTTTCTTTTCTTTATTCTATAATTTTGGCTTTAAAAATTGTATTTTATACACTATTTACACAATGATGCATGAATGTTAAAATGCCTAAATTAAGCCCATTTATGCGCATTTACTAGGGTTTTTAAGGTCAAAATGATAGAATAAAGATGATGAAATGGAGATTCATCAGATACCCTTACCTCCTGTACTCATTGAGAATTCTAATAGAATATCCGCCCCTTCAAGGTCTTCTCCTATGATTTCATCCTGCTCCTCACAGGGTAGGGTTCCACATTAAATCTCTAGTGTTCATGTTTATTATTTTGTTTATCAACTCTGATTCTGCTTCTGAGATTTCAACATGGTATTATAATGAGTTCGATTCTAGAAGTTTTCATGTTCTTATTTCTGTTCAAAATTTGATTGCGTTTTGATTTACTAGTTGAAGATTATTTGCAAACCCTAGCCGCATCGAAAGAGTTCCAGACCAAAAGAAAAAGATCGGCGCATCTACTTCCCACGTCTCTGGGAGAGGGCTCCCCTCCCAATCAGAACCAACCCCATTCCTACAATAGCGACACCCTCCAGCCCTATGTTCCTCCCAAGTGCTCCTCGCTTGACCTAGACCAAGAAGTGCTTCTTTGCGTAGAGGGAGGCCTATCCCTCCAGTCGTCTCGTTCCCAACCATCGGCCCTCCCGACTTCACTTGAAACAATGTTCATAGGATGCAACTACCATTCTACCACGATCTGTTGCTTCCATGGCAATGGCAGGCAGAGTCCGTTCCGTCGTTTCTATGGAGACGATGGGTCTGGTGAGGCATTTCTCAAGCAAGTCCTAGGCGGACGTGAATAGGGTTAATCCTAAGGTTCTGTTCAGGTAGGTCAAGATGATCGGGGGGAGGAGGGGGGGGCTATACCAGATCCTCAAAGATCATAGCCCCCTGACAATCACTGCTCCTACCTCAGAACCTCAGTGGCAATGATCTCCAAGGCGCCAAGATATCCTCCCCCAGGCGACCTACGCGGTGGTGCAGAAGACCGCGATGCAGTGAGCGTGGAACGTCATATCCCAGATCTCCAGAGGCGACCCTATGTATAGCCGCCCATGTGAGCTTAGTGATGTAAAGGCCTAAGTGGGCCATTGGTTTAAAAAAACAATGTGAATGAGAAAAAAGTGGGGGATAGAAAAGCCATTAAAAAAGGAAGATGGCATGTTTAATTTTTTTTGAAAAAGTCACCTACAATAAAAAGCCGTATGCAAAATATTTGAAAAAAAAGAGAGAAGAAAAGCCGTACGCATTTAAAAAAAAAGAGAATAGCTAAAAAAACGGTGGCTAAGCAAAAAAATGAAGCACAAAAACAAAGAGAATGAATGATAAAAAATGTGTATGTTATTCGTTTATTTCTCCCAACTTCATGCTATCTACTCTTTATTCTATCAAGTATGGGAGAAGGGGCGAGTCAGAGATGTATTATTCACAACTTCCATTGTCCATTCATAACTGACAGACCAACACTCCAAACTACTACTATGATCATCCGTCTTCATCGAGCATCGACTTCTTCGTCAGGGCGTTTACTTCTTCTTTTACGACCCGACTAGTACCCCACGCTGGACTTCTTATGCAGTGATGAATACCCATTCATCACTCTTTATTCTTTTATTTTAGCTACAAAACCTATGCAAAACACATTGTATATTCATGTAAATAGCAATAATTATCAAATTGCATGCATCTTGTAAATATGCATATTTAGCATGTTTTTGTGCATAAATAAAAGAATAAAGAAATAAAAGAAAAAGAGAGAAATATTTAGAATAAATATCGAGTGACCTAATCCCAAGGGAGGGCACAGTATGGGCCTGACCGCAAAAATCCCAAGTAGAGATAGATAGGGAAACTCAATCATGTGTACATATACCTATAAATAAATAAAATCATTTTTCCTCTAAATAAAAATAAAAATGTATTTTTGTTAATTTGTACATATTTCTAAAAATTAAAACAAATATAAAAATGGGAAAAACAAATAAAAATAAAAATAAATAAAATTCCCTTCATCATTGTACATAGACCATGTGTATAGAATAACCTATCTATTTATTTTCCCCTTGTAAATAAATTATTAAAATCAAATAAAAATATGTACATATTCCACATTCCATAATGTAAATAAATAAAATAAAAATCATAAAAATAAAAATAAAATAAAAAAGAAATAAAATAAAAATCAAAATCAACTTTGGATATATACCATGTAAATATGTATAAAAAGTATTTATTTAACCCCTGTAAATAAATAATAAAAATCAAATAAAAATACCATTTTATTCCAAACTTTATTATATAAATAAATAAAATATAAAATGGGAATAATTCTAAAAAAAATAAATCATTAAAAATAAAAATAAAAAATAAATACATGTATATACCTGTATATAATAATAATATTTTGTAAATACCTAAATTATATCTCAAAAAAATGAATGAAAATCACTAAAAATTAATTAGAAAATAAATAAACATTTTTCATGTTTTAAGTTTTTCGAAAATAAATCATTTATTATTTTTATTTGAATTTACAAATAATTATCAAATGATGGCCTGTGATTGGTCCACGGGGGATGTTGACCCCTGTCAACTCCCCCCTGGACCTTTCACTCGCGAATCTCTCTCCAGACTCGATTTCTCCTAATTTCCCCCGCGTGATCCGATCACCGATTACCCAAACCCCAGGTCCTAATCACGCTCCATGCATTCGAGATCCTCGCCCGACACCATGCCTAGGGGTCCGTGCTACACCAAGCCGGACCCGACGCCTTCTTCTCGGACCTGCACCACTATATAGCTCCACCTCCGCCGCACAATTCACTCGATCTTTGGCTTTGCTCCTTCATCCCAGGACCTCCACCCTGATCCCTAGAGTGACAGCTATCGATTGGCGTGTTGCAAAGAGGAGGAGGAAGCCCGTAGCCACTGATCCAGCGACTCTTGCCGCCGTGCGCCGTCGCGAGGTGCACCTGAGCCTCCGGACCCGACGACCCTGTGAGGCTACGACCCAGAACTCGCCGAGCTCGTCCCCAGTCGGTTCCACTCATTAGGTAACCTCGAATCCCCTTCATTTCGCCTATTTTCCATTACGCCCAAATCGGTCCTTCGCCGTCTCCGATCAATTCACGTCACCCCACTCATCGATTCGATCATCGAACGACATCATCATCTCCGTGAGACCCCTCTTCATGTTCTGCACCCACTCACTCCCCCTGTCTCGCCCCGGAGCAGGTAGTTCGACCTCCATCGCCGTCGCCTCACCGGAGGTCATCCACCCGACTCATCCACGCACCCATTCCACCTCTAACCGGGTCGAGGTAGTTTGCCTCGACCCAGGAAGCTTCTTGTGCGGTTTTGCAGGTCGAAGGAGACCCATCTGAGGGTCCGAACATCCAGGCCCAGAGGCCCAGCTCCGCCTTCGTCACCGGAGCTTCTTGGAGCTTCCCGACCTCATCGGAGGAGTCCACCAGCTGCAGGAGGCCTTTGCGATTCTGTTCCACATCTTTGCAGCTCCCGAGGAGGTCCAACGCACCCGTGGTGCTCTGGCGAAGTTCGCCAGAGTGGAGTTCATCCAGGACCTCCAGTATCCGTCCGATCGTCCCCGAAGCTTCAGATTTGATCCGATCCATCTATTTAAGGAGCCCCGTGACCGTCAGAACTTCCTGGGGCTTGATCCGGACCGCACGTCTAGACGAAGAAGCACCCAATATTCACCACCGTCCGATCTGCACGTGGCGCTATCATCACCGTTCAGGCAGGTGAAGGGTTAGCCGCATAGCAGCCACCGTCCGATCTCACACGTGGCAGCCCCTCAGCCGTCAGATCAGAGCCAGAGTTCTTCGAAGAGGCGCAACGCCCCACAACCGTCCGATCTGACACGTGGCGCGCCTCCAGCCGAAGATTTGAATAAAAGGGTAATTTACACTTAGGCCCTTCCTGCTTTTATTATTTCTGTTGAGTCCTGTAAAATATTCGAGCACGTTATTTTTATTTTGGATATTTTGCACTTTGGACATGGATGTTTATTATATTTGCATTTTAGTCCTTGTCCACGTGGACCACGTGCCTCGACACGTGAGTTTTGGACATTTTGCATGTCTTGGGCTGGGTTTTGTGTTATGTTATGAAATGGGATTAAGTTTTAGATAATTGCATTTATACCCCTGTGCGTGAATAATTCAAGCATGTGCTGAATATTTGGAATTTTTGCACGATTTACCCTACAGTTCTCGCACGTGTTTCGTTGAAGCCCCTGGAACTATTTTTTCTTACATTTAGGTCCCTGTGCACTTTAAGCCTTGGTTTTATTTAAATAAAATAGCAAATTAAATCCAAATTACGTGAAATTTGGATACGTAGCTCCTGCCACTGTGTAAAAATTTTCCTAAATTTTGGGTAGATTTTAGAGGCTTTTTGATATTTTTAATAATTCAAAAATAGTGGTTTTTGTGACTATCTGACTTAGAAAATCAAAGAAAAATATAAAAAACCTTTTAAAAATTCTAAAAAAATTACTGTAAGTTAGTTTAGTGTCTTTTAATTTCTATCAAATTTTCGTAATTTTTAGATATAAAAAAACCTAAAAATTAGAAAACCCTAAAAAACTCATAAAAATTCTAAAAAATTCTAGAAAAATCAAAAAATATAAACTCTTTTTCTGAATTTTCCTTATAGTTTCTATTTCTCATAAAAATTACCTCCAAGCTGTGAAAGATCCATTTGATATTTTTCATGGGTCTTTGAAGCCTGGATGGACAGTAACACACTGTTTTTGCCTTCTTTGATTTTTAGAAAATTGTATAAAAATTATAAAAATCTCAAAAATTCATCAAAAATACTAAAAAAACCTAAACAACATAAAAATATTTTGTTTGAATTTTTGGAGTAGTTTAGAGTGTTTAAATAATTTGCGGTGTTTGCTTGTTTTTCACCTTTTCTTATTTTCCCTTATTATTAAAAATCCAAAAAATATAAAAATAATTAAAAACCACCAAAAATATTTGTCTTTGCTTTATTTTATTTTTTAGACTACTTCGTAGGCCGTGAGGCCAACCCGTGCTCCCTGAGTTCGACCCTGGGTGCTACACCAGGCTAATCTCATAGCCAAAACAGCTATTTTTGTGTTGATTGATTTTATCTTTTCGATTGGTGGTTCTCTGATCTTCATTTTCTTGATCGAGCCGATTCTCGAGTGACTGAGGTCGAAACGACCTTAGCTATCTGATTTACCTTAGTTGTTCAGGGAATTTTCGGCTCATCAGAATGGATTCGTTGCCGGGGAGCACGACTTAGTAGTCACTTTCGATTTTTCCGCAGCTTTCTTTTTCGCGGCTTTTTGTAGATATTTATATATATTTTCTATCTGATTCATTTACACATTTATCTGGACTGACACACTTTGGCTTCTACTTTTTGCGAGGGCTCGAGGACCGAGGTGGCTTTTTCGGAAGCCGAAGCAACCGCGGGATTCAGAGGCGGCATCCTTCTGTACGAAGCTGTAGGAGAGCGCGAGGAGAGGAGCCGAAGTTCGGGAGCCGCGGAATAGCCACGAAATAACCGTAGGATAGCCGTAGATTAGCTTAGTTTTATTCAGCAAAACTATTCTATTTGTAATAATACATGGACCTAAACCGAACTTGGACACTTGACGGTTTTTGGGGTCTGTTTCGCCGAGCACTGGTGTGCTCGGGGGACCCCACCGAGTTTTTCACGGTTTTCACGGTTTTTGACCGTTTATTTACTGCTTATTAGATTTACGTGGATTTTCAGCCTTAGCTTAGGATTTTTGCTTGATTGTGATGTAATTATTTAGGATCCAAACACCTAACTGCCTGCCTGCACCTATTGTTCGAATAATTGGACATAATTAATTAATTCACAAGAAAAAGCCGGCTTATAAGAGCTCTGGTCCACGTGTCTTGAGGAGTCACATACAGCGCGTGCAGGATCCGTTGTGGCGGACACCGAGTGGCTCTCAAGATAGGACTCCGGAACTAGGCTCGAATATCCGGCTACTGTTCTTTCGTGTAGAATTTACTCTGCTAGGGACGGTTTTCCGTGTGTATCATATAGGTAGTTTATATTCTGTCTTTTATTTTATGTGCGGATCACCCTTCATGTAGACTGCTGGAGTCAGGTACGCATCTCTTACTCTGCATGCATCATTGATTTTCGCGTATCGGCTTTTTCTTCTTCTCCCACTGTTTTTGGATTTAAAATAAACAGGAGAACCGAAAAATTCGTTAGGCGTTGTTTGTTATTGAAAAATACCTAAAAAATCAAAACCATAAAATTGGGATTGCTAATCCAACTTGACCCTAAAAGACACTCCACTTAAAAATTTTTGTCTTGGGGAGAGCAACCCCCTCATTGTCTGGTTTGCATGCGCGAGAGAGTGACCCGCACACTAGGCTAGAGCCATATCTGAGCCCCGATTAGACTACCGGCCTTTTATACGGGATAGTCTTTTCGACAGATTGGATTCCCAACAGGTCACGTAACCGCTCTGCTATCTTGACTTGATCACCTAATAAAAATTGACAAGATAATTGACCGAACTCTTACGATCTTCAGCTCGCGTTGAGTAGGTGAATCCGGCGTTTTGTCTGCTCATCATAGTTGTTTCCAGATCCCATCCGCCTGACTCGCCAGATCAAGATGATGGGCACAAGGTCTCTTAGGCAGCCTCTGGCTGCACCGCTTTTTAGCACTCCAGCCCACTCATCTAGGTTGGTTCGTGAGAGCCCAGACCCGCTCTCCGAACCCGAGTTCGACTCCGCCCTGTTCCCCCTTGACCACCCTTCTTCTGTACCTGAGACACCCGTGCTAGAGGAGAGACAACAGTCAGATTTATCGGCATTTGAGTTTGGGTCTTTTGCCTTTGCAGAGACCATGGCCGGCAGCAGCGATGACCGCACCGGAGGCCCCCGGGCAGAGCAGACATATGTCCTGGACCAGGGTGCGATCAACAACACCCTGATCGCCTCCCTTGAGACAGTGCAGCAGCAGTTGAGGGATCAGGGTGCATTCATGATAGAGATGAGGAGAGAGATGGAGCAGATGAGAGCGGACCGCGATTAGCGCGAGCCCAGAGACGGACCGAGGATCCCCGACCATCCGGCAACAGCTGCAGCCGCAGCAACCGCAGCAGGAGCCGCAACAGCAGCCGCCGCCGCAGCAGCACCTGATCCGCCGAGACCGATGCGGGAGTTGCACAACCCCGGATCGGCACTGACACACCGGTGGGTCGTTCTTGCAGCCATCGTGGGGGACTTCAAGTTCCCCCCGAACACACTGCAGCTCCTACCCCATTTCCATGGGCTCACCACGGAGGAGCCCCATCTTCATCTTCAGGAGTTTTTGATGATCTGCAGCACCGTCCACGACCGTTAGGTGGACGAGGATACCATCCGCATGATTGACTTCCCCTTTTCACTAGCAGATAGAGTAGCCACCTGGCTGAAGCATCTGGGGAGGTTTGTGTACACCTGGGAGCAGCTCCGCACTGAGTACTTGAACAAGTACTATCCACTCGGCGGACGAACGCAACGAGAGCCCTGATCAGCAAATTCTCCATGCTCCCCAACGAGCACATTCACGAGGCATGGGAGAGGTTTAGAGAGCTTACCAATAGATGCCCGCACCATGATATCTCGAAGCCGAACCTTCTTCAGAGCTTCTTTTGGGGGTTGACACCAGAGCTGCAGGGCCTGGTGAACGCTTCTTGTGGCGGGTCCTACTTCGCCAAGGATCATGATCAGGTCTGGGCCATCTACGAGGAGATGGCCGAGAACTATACAGTGATGTCCCAGACCCGACTCTACACTCAGGGACACCCCCAGCCACAGACCGTGCAGTACCAGAGGATAGCACGGGTCGACGTCGGTCCTTCCACTTCGTCAGCGGTAGCCGCACAGGCCGAGTCTACAGCCGCTGACATGGGCATTATCAGCGAGAAGCTGGACCGGATGGAGATTATAGAGAAGAAGCAGTGCCAGAGCATATCACAGATGGATCAGATGGCACAGATGCTAAGTGACCTGAAGACACAGATCATGTGTCTCCAGGAGGCACAGACGGCTTCTCAGCCCCGTCTTCAGTCACGAGGAGATCCGAGTGGCAGTGGCAGCTCGTCCCAGCGCTCCAGCTCCAGTCAGCCTAGACAGGTCCACATTGTACAGGCGGAGCCGTACCGGCAGCCGCAACCTTTCTACCAGTCACCACCATCCCCAGACACTCAGATGGTGGTTTACCAGTCGGTTCAGCCTTTGGCAGTACTCCCGCCACCCTCTTACGAGGCCGAGCCGTTGATGGATGTCAACGGGATTTGGTACGACTGACCCCAGCCCGATATCCGACGAGTCCATCTCGGATTCTGTTGGTCGACCGGAGGTGCCAGTTCCCAACAGCAGCCTTCAGGTCAGGGTGACCAGTACGGCCATCAGCGAGATCACCAGCAGCCCCCAGTGTACCAACAGCAGCAGCAACAGTCATTTCAGTATGGTCCTCGTCCCTATCAACAGGGACATTCTTGGAGGCGTGATCAGCCTCAGCAGCAGCATCAGCAGTACTCCTCTCACCTGCACCAGCCACAGCAGCATGTTGGACATGTGAGCCCACGGCGAGCCATTATGCAATAAATGTTATTGCGAATATCATTCCCTGATCTGAAATAAAGAATAAATAATTTGCATAATAGGTCCCTCTGTACAATTAGGGTTATGTACCATGGCTGCCTTAATGATCAAACAGCTGTTGATTCAATAATTGAATCATAGAGGCTGGTGCTTGGATGAATATCTAAAGAGTTAGATTGAGGACTCATCAAGCACCGTCAAATGATTGTTAAGATGTGATCTCCAGCCTGAGTAGGAGATGGCAATTCTTTCTCACATAGGCTGATATCTGACCGACCTCTTGATGCAGGTTCTCTGCATAGGAATAGAGATTCGGAGGTGTCAGATTAGTTAGGTCAAAGAGTTGACTTAACGAGATCGAGATAACCTAAGTCCTATGTTGAATGCTGTCACAGCATAGGCACGCATCCTCTGACTGGAAACAAATGTATTGCTATATGTCTGAGTATGTACATTTGACAGACCAATAGGTTGATGACCTAACCAAGGTCTATACACCGGCGCGTTGGTGTGCATATAAGGGCATATGAGTAATACGATCTCTCAAAGGGATCATACAAGTTCACTACTGAACCGGAAGACATGAGCTCACTCATGAGATATTGGGAAGAATCAAATTCCGTGCACGGTCGTCTCGCTTTGGAAGCTTGACTGAATTTGAAGGTTTGATATATACTTTTGGAAAGTATATGATCAAGACCTAGGTATGATATATGCTTTTGGAAAGTATATGATCTATACCAAATCCCAATGATCAAATGAGAAACTTAGTGATCAAACCCTGAAGAAGACAGTGTAAAATTGATCTTGATCTTCGGGTTGACCATGGGTCTTCCAGTATGCAGGATGTACAGGTATTGGGAATACCTGAGGGTGATGTGATCATAAACGATTGTATATCCATGACGCTTCCATTCCGAGGGAGTGATGAAACAGGTCTGGATTTTAGTGACTCCTTCTAGTAGAGAAGCAATCTGATCTTAGTCCAAGTGTTGGACATTGGTCTGAATGAGATTCAGATTTAATGAGAAGATTAGATTTGCGGTCTTGATTTAATCAAGCATCTATGGGAGGTTCGTAAGATTTGGATTTGAGACAAGATCTCAATATCCAAGTCACTATACGTGGAATAATACAATCGCCCTGTCCTTATCTCCAAGTATCTGCGGAGAAAGCACATTATTCTTGAAGGAGTTCAAGAATAATTCATTTGATGAATTCCATATCCAAGCAAGAAGAACTTGATGATTAAATGAGATTTAATTATCAAGCTTAATATGAATATGATTCATATTGTGAGAATTATTATCTAAGATAATTAAATGGGATTTAATTATCAAGGATTAGAGAATGTGGATAATGCTATCCATAATATATGTGTACTATAAATATGATTTATAATACATATGTTGAAGAGAGAAAATTTATGTAAATAGCATTTGTTAATTAATGGTGTGGATTGGATTCACATTAATTAATTAATTGGAAATGCAATTTACAAATTAGTTTGGGTTGTGAATATGATTCACATAATGATCAATGGCATGATTGAAATATTCACAAATTAATTTGGAATTAATTTGTTGGATATTATTGCAATAATAGTTATTGCAATTTATTAAGAAATAATAAGATAAAATAAAAGGAGACAAAATAACACCCTATAATTTAGGGTGGTTGGTTGACTCCCTTTTTGTTGTCACATTAACTCTTAATTAGTTAAATTATATTATGTTGATAATGTTGCAACATATTTTAATTTAAATTAATGTTGTTGGTTTTAATATTACAACAATCATAGCCATTGATTTTACATGGACCAAGCCTGGCTGTTGGATCCATGTGTCCCATGGATTGAGATCCGTTGGATCCTAAACTAATATAAAAGGAGGGCTAGTGTAGCCTTCCAAGGTACAACATAATCAAGAGTTGTAAATGGTTGCAACTCTCTCTCTCTCTCTCATATTCTCGCCCTCTCTCTTTCTCTCCTCCAAAAGATGGCCGTCCATCTTGTGTTGAGAAAGGAGAGACTCTCGGCTTCTTCTTCAACGACTCGAGGATCTCCTTCTTCTTTGGAGTTTCTTACTCTAAAGAAAGATGACGGATTTCGTTTGACGAAATCGGGGGAGCCATCGCTTGGATTTTCATCGAGGATTGCGGGAAGGAACGTGACTCATCATAGTGCCCGCAAGTGCGTTCTTCGTGGATCGGACTTAATATAGGAGGATCTCTACTTTGGGATCTCGCGATCACAACCACGCTCCGAGAGGTATTCCTTATACTTGGTGGTTTGATGAAACGATCCGAGAAGTGTTCTCGTGATCATGTGGTTTCATCTTTAGTTTAAAAAATTTTTAATTTCCGCTGCATCTAGCGACTAGTTGCCCCGATTGCATACGATGCGATCGACACGCTTCCGTGATGCGCTTAAGGATTCTCAATATCCTTCAAGTGATATCAGAGCCAGGTTGAATAAGGTTTTGGATATGATCCATAGACCTTAGACGATTTGGTTCTTGAAAGAGTTGCAAAATTTTTTACTGCATTTCAATTTTCGCACCTCTGTAAAATTGATTTTTTCGGCACTGTTTAAAAAGTTTAAATACAAAATTTTCAATTGGATTTTGTTCCCCATTAAACAAGGAAACCATAGGACTTGAGTTTACTAAATTTGGACTTCATTTGCTCAAGATATGGTCTTTTGAATATGCCTATATTCACTATTGAGGGAACTGCGGATTTAAACGTGCTTAATGAGATAATTACGGTTTTAATACGCCTCGAAATGCGTGAATGATCACATGGGTTATTTAATAAATCGAATAGGAAATCTTAGGAAACTGAGTTTGCATTTTTTTGGATTTAAATTGATCAAGATAAGTTAATTTTAGTGATTGGGGGTCACTGCTGGAAATTAACAATTTTGATCTTGAACCTTGTGATATGTCATTCAATTATCATGATGAAAATTAATTGTTAATTTTCTGGAATAATTAGTGATAAATATTTGTGAAATATTTAAAGAGAATTATTTCATTGAATGACACTTGCCTAAACCACAATGATGAGATATTAGATCTTTATCATTGGTTCATCAACAAACATTGCCTTCATGAAAACTATAGTTTATCCTACAATAGTTGTAGGACAACTTTTACATGAAAAACCCTTTTTGCTTGAATAGGATTGGGGATTTGTCTAGCAAATCTCCTTATAATAAAAAATGTTTGATTTATATTATATGGTATAATTTCGGTTGAAAAACTGATGAGCATCTCAAAGTACATGATGATCTATTTGGTATTATCCTTTCCCGAGGAGGATGTGGTGCCTAGTCGGAGAGCATTGGGATCGCGGGTTGCAACGTATGTGGTCCGTCCCACTCTCGTCGGTACTGGCCATGACAGCGGGTAGGGATTGTATAATGCCGGAGAAAGTCAATGTATATTTTTCTAATTATTAAAATTCGAATAATACGTATTTTGAGAATTTACCTACTATTCAAGTAAAAGACATGTCTGTTGATGATTGGATTAATGATTAATTTAGTATGATTAAATTAATTATATCCAATGAACACTCTATTTTGAATAGATGTGTATTTCCCTTGGAAGAATTAATTATGTGAATGTGATTCACGATAATTAATTATAAAATTTGAATGCGAGGTGGAGGATCACATAAGTGACATCCATGGTCTCCCGTCAAGGCGAAGGGTTTCCGTCGCCAGGGATTGTATGTAGGAGACGCCTGTCCGAAGTGACAGATCCTATATGCAAGCGCATCTGGATCGGGCTCTTTGCTTCTCGAAAGAGTAAGGCCGTATGCGTAGTGACCCCAATATCGAGTCCTCATATTATTGGGGCGATATTGGATTGCGCATAGCGAGTGCTAATCCTATTGACGGTTGGTTCAATTAGCAACGGGTCAACATCATCTTAGGGGTGGTGGGCCCGGGTGTTAAAGACCAAATTGGGAATGTAAGTTGGACTTGCAAGGTGGAATGAGTTCCCGCTTCTTTTTATTGGAGTCGTAAGTTCTCATATTATTGGGATGCAACAAAGATAGGAAAGGAGATCCCAGATCTTGCTAGAGATATAATGGTAAGAATATCTCTTACATTGAAAGTGATTAAGGGAATGAACTTTCAGTGTTGACAAGGCAAGACAACTTTGATATAAAAAATTCCTAAATAAAAAAAAACATGTATATATAATATATATACCCTTATGCAAATTTCTTATTTATGATAATCTTTCATAAAACCCACTCAATGTTATACTCGATGATAACCAGTAAAAATATCTTGGATTGGACTCATGATCCAGATATTGTACTTGCAATTGGACACATAATGTATGTGGTTACAATGTGCAAGATTCCTCAATATAATGAGGAATGACAATTAAATAAGACAATAAGACATCACCTTAGGGTTTGTATGTCTCTATAGTCTTGATCTTTCATCGAGAGTACTTTGGAAGTGACATGTCGATGGTGATCGTAATTGTCAAATAATCCTTATAAAATAAAAGAAGATATTTTGGCATACATATGTGCTCTAGACATTTAATCATGAATGACATGGTTCTCTGCATTATGCAGAATGGTGGCTCGAAAGAGATGATGTATTCAAAATGTTTGAATACCTACCTGAACCTAAGTCTCCAAGAGTTAAGATGAATGTAGATATGATGAGTGTCATCATTCTACTATCTATACTCAAGTCATTCATGAAGCTTTATGATATTCATATTGTATGAATTTAATGAAGCATGTATAAATGTTGAAATGCTCTTACATTGAATTCTTTTGAATTTAACATAAGAGATCCTTAGTCTTAAGCAATGGTTGTTTATAGATTAAGAGAGTGCAGTGGAAGCATGGGTCGGACCCGAGTAAGAAGGAAAGTCAAAGAGTTGACCTACTTCTGTGACTTCCATATGACATCCAAAGAGTTGGATGAATGCCAATACTGCAATATGTTGATGTGTTGATAGTATGACCATCAAGTCTGTCTAAAATCCTTAGTGAAGGACTCAGATAGAGCATCAGAATAATCTACATATAATCATTGACTCTGACTTTATTATTTCATAAGATAAAGTCTGACAATTGTATCCCAATCTTCTAATAACATTTGCAAATTGGTTGCATATATATATTAGAAGACTAGAAATTTGATCTTAAGGTTTAATAGTCATCTGCATGGATATTGCTGTAATTGTTGCAGCAATCTCTGTTGGATAGATAGACTTCATATTCTCAGTGGGAGAGCCCTTAGTCTTAGAGAATGTCTCTATGACCTAGATATTAGAATACCCTCATTGTTTGTTCTAAATGTTGGAAATAAACATGAATTCTGAGATAGAACTATCATAAAGAGTTATGATAGAAATATTTCAGATAGTAATCTAACATCTAGTGGACTCCACAAAATTAGAATATTAATGAATGGTTCATTAAGATTTCTAATACTGAAAATTAAACCTTGATAGATCAATAGGAGGATGAAGATCATTTGACGATGATCTGGCATCAAGCCTTGGACATTTTTCTGTTGATTTGATCAATAGACTAGTAAGATATGAAACTTTAGAATGTCTAAAATTTCAAAACTTACATACTTGTGAATATTGTATTCAAAGTAAAATGTCCAATACAACCTTCTCTGGGAATGGTGTTAGATGTCGAGGTATTCAAGATCTCATACATACTGATGTATGTAGATCATCTATATCATAGTAAACATTATGGATATGTGATATCTATTGATGATTATGTATGATATGAGATTTCTTCTCTTCACCTAAGAAACCTTTGAAATGTTCAAAGATTTCATAATTTTGGTTTAGAACCAAAGTTTGAAGAAAGATGAAATGAATTTTATCTAACCTAGGTAGCTTGTACCTGTTAGACAATTCAAAGAATGCCTTATGGAGATATGAATATCATTTCTTTCTCACTCCTCCTGATAAACCTGAACTCAATGGAGTTGTAGGGAGATACAATTGGATCATGTGTGACATGATTTGATCAATGATGAATTTTAGCATAGTTATCCCTTAGTTTCCAGGTATATATGTGTAGTAGAGACTACACTGTATATCCTTAATAAGATTCCATGCAAGTAAGCTGGAATTAAGCACTAGAGAGTGCTACTTCATTAGGAAAATAAAGGATGGTATTGGATACCTACTTTATTACCTTGAGATTCTTAAAAGATCCCATCTCTGAGAATGTGATTCTTGGAGGATTGAGACTCTTGAGAATCAAGATGAAAATAAAGTAAAGGAACTCATTTAATCTTGAGAAGATAATGAGGCTCCTGAAATCGGAAACTAAAAGGGATAATTAAAGATGAAGAACTAATACCTCTTCAAATGAGTTTGAGGATGTATTCCATGTGTCAGTTAAATCTGAGAGTGATCGGACTTCATGTGATGAAGCTCCTAAGGATCATGACATGGAAAGATGGATATTAGCAATAAAGTCTAAAGTAGACTTCATATATAAGTGTTGTATATGGATCCTCGAGGATCCACCTATAAGGGTAAGACCCGTTAAGGTGTAAATGGATCTTCAAGAAGAGAGGGAACCTGATGAGAAGGTAGAGACCTTCAAAGCTCGGTTCGTAGCCATAAGCTACACATCGGAAGAGAAGACATTGCTTGCGATGAGACTTGCTCTTCGGTAACCATGCTTAAAATCATCAGAATATTGCTAACCTTAGCTACACAACTTGACTATTGCATCTTCAAGATGTAAGTTAAGATTGCATTCCTCTGAGAATACCTCTCTAAGGATATTCACATGAAGTAGCTCCAAGGCTTCATGGTTGAGAAAAGCAAGATGTGCAAGCTGAAGACTCCATCTATGGACTCATATAAGCTTCTTGTTTTTGGAACATAAGATTTGATGAAATTATAAAGTTATGATTTCAGATAGAATCTTGATGTACCATGTGAAGCTTAGTGGGAGTGCCATTGTGTTCATCGTGCTAAATGTAGATAATATCCTAATCATTTGAAATGATATAAGGATGATAATAAGTGTTTTATAGACTGGCTATTCCATACCTTGAGATATGATCTCAAAGATGCCTCTTGGATCTTAGTTCTGAAGTTGTTCAGAAGCAAAGAAAAGAGGGTATTGGGACTGTCACATTTGTAGTACACCTTGGACATATTCCATTCTTGGAAATTCCAAGAAAGGCTTCCTTCCCTTGAGATTTGGTACAGACTTATCTAAAGGGATAGCACCTCAAAGAGTTGAGGAAGTGAATACTAGAACTGCTTGCACCTGTGCATTAGTTACGAGAAGCTAAGTGTATGCTAGATGTGTACAAAAGCCAGATATCTGCCATGCAGTGGGAGTAGTAAATTGTTACTAATCCTACTATGGAGAAAGAACATTTGATTGCAGAAATAACAATATCTTCAAAGATGACAAGGCTTTTGAGATAGTGATCTCAAAGTCATAATCATAAAAAAAACTAAGACTTTGTAGACAGAGATCTAAAAGGTCTTAACTGTGGATACCTTGAGAGATAGTGATCTCCCGGAATAAGGGTATTCTGATAAGGATTATGGAAATACTGGTTATAATAGTTATTACGCAATAATGTCAAGAACACTATAACTGCTTTGACTAGATTGAGTATTGGTTGCATTAGATGCAACATTCGCATTGGATGCGAGCACTGTTACCTAGGGATATGCAAGTGTCGTAAAAGGACTTGGCATAGTCTTTTGGGAACAGAGTGACTGATCAGCTCACCTAGCTATATCTAAATAGCCTATGATTGTCACATGAGTGTGGGTTTAAATGATTAGCCCATTAATGGCTCTTTGGGCTAGTGGGAGATTGTTGGACATGTGAGCCCACGGCGAGCCATTATGCAATAAATGTTATTGCGAATATCATTCCCTGGTCTGAAATAAAGAATAAATAATTTGCATAATAGGTCCCTCTGTACAATTAGGGTTATGTACTATAATAGCATTGCATAATAGTCGTCCATCTTGTGTTGAGAAAGGAGAGACTCTCGGCTTCTTCTTCAACGACTCGAGGATCTCCTTCTTCTTTGGAGTTTCTTACTCTAAAGAAAGACGACGGATTTCGTTTGACGAAATCGGGGGAGCCATCGCTTGGATCTTCATCGAGGATTGCGGGAAGGAGCGTGACTCATCATCGCGCCCGCAAGTGCGTTCTTCGTGGATCGGACTTAAGATAGGAGGATCTCTACTTTGGGATCTCGCGATCACAACCACGCTCCAAGAGGTATTCCTTATACTTGGTGGTTTGATGAAACGATCCGAGAAGTGTTCTCGTGATCATGTGGTTTCATCTTTAGTTTAAAAAATTTTTAATTTCCGCTGCATCTAGTGACTAGTGCGACTAGTTGCCCCGATTGCATATGATGCGATCGATACGCTTCCGTGATGCGCTTAAGGATTCTCAATATCCTTCACAGCAGCCTCACTACCAGCGAGGCTACCCGTCGGGTTCTCATGGGCCATCCTATGAGAACCATGCCTTGGACGACATAGCCCGCCTTGTGACAGAGCATCAAGCTACCTTCAGATGGGAGATGGACGAGTTCCGCCAGGAGATGCGGGATATTGTGAGAGGGAAGGCCGCCATCAATGCCCAGATTGAGCCAAACTCGAACAACCTGAAGAGGAGATCTGAGCAGGTAGATTTCACATAGTATGCCACTCCTAGTGATTCATTTGGTGATATATCTGCATATCTATTTGATACTGACTTTGTCACACTTAGGAGTGGTAGGATGCCAGCAGGCGGCGCCTCGTCTGAGCGACGTTCTCAGGCCACTTCCAGAGCGCCAGGCGAGGAGGAGCACGGTGCTGAGGCCGCGAGAGATGATGACGGTGGTATTGATGCCACCATGGACGTTGATCCAGCTGACGGTACTGGGGCCGTCAATTCACCAGTTCGAGGAGGTGGTACTGATGCCACCATTGTTGCCAAGCCAGAATGCGGTGCTGATGCCGCGAGCCGACATGCCGAGGGTGGTACTGAGGCCACCATTTTCACTTCTGCTAGTCCTGTTGCTTTTCCATCTATACTTGTATCTCAGGACACTTCTGGAAATAAAGGAAAGGGTTTGTTTTATTCTGATCCACCTGTGGTGCATGATGATGTATGTGTGGATTCTGTCGTGCTTGAGCAGCCTAGACCCTCTCCTAGTCCTTCATCTGAGAAGGACCCTGTGATCCCCTTCCCTAGAGCACTCCACTTGGGTAAGGGGCAGAAAAGAGAAAATGCCAAAAAGAATCAGCAGGTAGAGTTCAGCCAGCAGATGATAGATCGATTCCATATTCAGCTGACTCTCCAGGAGGCCTTGGAGCACATCCCTTTACTCCAGAGATCACTCAGAGACATGACCACAGTTAGGAGGAAGAGGAGGAACCACCAGTCTGAGATCCATGTGCTTACCCAGGCCACGTGTTTCGTGATCCAGAACCGTCTGCCGGCCAAGAGGCCAGATTCAGGAGCCCCGTATGTCAGATGCCATATCCATGAGCAGAGGTTCGACCACACTCTATTAGACAGCGGTTCTTCGATCAACCTACTTCCGGCAGCCCTCCTCGACCACTTTGAGTTGGGCACTCTCCAACAGAGCAGGACAGTCCTTTAGTTTACTGATCGATCTGTCAAGAGCCCGAAGGGGTTGCTGAAGGACGTTGTCGTCACGATTCAGGGCCTGAAATTCCCCGTCAACTTCATTGTGTTGGACATGGAGATCCCTGAGTCTGTGACTGATGCCCCCATCATTTTAGGACGCCCGTTCTTGGCCACAGCCAAGGCAGTGTCCGAGCATGATAGCGGGAAGGTGTACTTTCGCGTCGAGGGCGAGAGTATACAAATAGAGACGGTCGAGGAGACTAGAGCGAGAGATTCAGATTGCTCAGAGCCGGCCACAGATTCAGAGGAGATGACAGAGTTAGGGCGAGACGTCCACTAGGACTGCGATTTTGTGATAACAGACGATGAGGCAGTTTGGGCAGATCCAGTCACACAGGCCATCCTCTCACCTTCAGAGTTCACTGATGCAGACACGCCAGCAGAGGAGAGCTTGGAGAGCTCATTCCTAGTCCAAGATACCTTTCAGGCAGCAGAACCGATTTCCAACCGTGAGACAGAGATTTTTTGCGAGTCTGATACAGATCCCTCGGAGTCAGATCTTGATTGGGTAGAGTTTGAGGATTTTATACCAAATTTGACTTCTACTGAGCCTACAACTAGGGAGGAGGTTGATGCCATGCAGAGCAGAGATAGTCCAGTAGAGCAGCCTTCTCCAGATTTTGATTGTGAGTGAGAGTTTCCATTCTCCCATGCAGATTTGGCAGCGTTCACTCAGACCTTTCAGAGGCCAGATCCGCCAGCACCCAGTTGTCTAGAGTTGAAGCCACTTCCTGCATCGATGAAGTATAGGTTCCTTGCGGGTGAGCATGAGATGTACCCAGTCATTATCTCAGCATATTTGACTAGAGAGCAAGAATCCCGTCTGATGAGGGTTCTTGAAAAGAACAACAAGGCGATAGGATGGAGCGTAGCAGATCTCTAGGGGATCAGTCTGGCTCTGTGCTCTCACCACATTTATCTCGAAGATGAGGCAAAGCCGTCACGTGAGTTCCAGCGGCGGCTGAACCCGAATCTGAGAGAGTTTGTCATGAAGGAAATCTTGAAGTGGTGGAGCATCGATTTTATCTACCCCATCTCCGACTCCAAGTGGGTCAGTCCGTTGCATGTGGTGCCCAAGAAGACAGGCATCACTATTGTTGTCACGGAGTCCGGAGAGGAGATCGCTACCCGGGTACCCACTTCTTGGAGGGTCTGCGTAGATTACAGACGACTCAACCAGGCCACCAAGAAGGATCATTTCCCCCTGCCCTTTATTGATCATATCATTGAGAGACTGACAGGGAAGAGCCATTACTGCTTTCTGGATGGGTACTCCGGCTACAATAAGGTGGCCATCGCGCCCGAGGACCAGGACAAGACCACCTTCACATGTCCCTTTGGAACATATGCCTTCAGACGCATGCCATTTGGGCTATGCAACGCCCCTACGACATTTCAGAGATGCATGTTGTCTATCTTTTCGGACATGGTGGGGGAGTGCTTGGAGGTCTTCATGGATGATTTCTCGGTTTACGACGACATATTCGACTCCTGTCTTGACTGCCTAGACCGAGTCCTTCAGCGATGCATAGAAATTCACCTGGTGTCGTCTTGGGAGAAGAGCCACTTTATGGTGACTCAAGGGACGGTGCTTGGCCACATCATCTCTAACAGTGACATGGAGGTTGATTCGGCCAAGGTGGATGTCATTAGAAAACTCGATCCATCATCCAACTTGCGGCAGTTATGGTCCTTTCTGGGGCACGTCGGTTTCTATCGACGCTTCATTCATGATTTCATCAGGATTGCCCGACCGTTGACTGATCTGTTCACGAAAGACACCGAGTTCCTTGTAGATGATAAGTGTCTATCGTCATTTGAGACTCTCAAGAGCTGTGTTATAGAGGCTCCTATTCTCCAGCCCTCCGATTGGTCTCTCCCATTCGAGATCATGACGTACGCCTCCGATTTTGCCGTGGGGGCTGTGCTGGGACAGAGGAGGGATGGAGTCCCATTTGCCATTCACTACGCTAGCCGTACATTGGATGCCGAACAGCGGAACTATACCATCACCGAGAAGGAGATGTTAGCCGTAGTTTTTGCCCTAGATAAGTCCAGATCTTACTTCATTGGATCTAGAGTGACCATATACACTGATCATACCACCATCAAGTACCTCATGGCAAAGAAGGATGCCAAAGCTAGATTGACTAGATGGATCCTTCTACTCCAGGATTTTGACATAGAGATCAAGGATAAGCCTGTAGTCAAGAATGTGGTGGCGGATCATCTCTCCCGATTAGAGTATCTTGAGGATTCTGAGCAGATTGACCCTATTTGTGAGACCTTCCCAGATGAGGCGATCCTTGCTATCGCCTCGCTCCCATGGTATGCCGATATTGTGAACTATCTTGTTGCCAAGAAAGTTCCACAATATTGGCCCAGGTAAAAACTTGAGACCTTCCTTGCGAAGGACAAGTTTTACCATTGGGAGGATCCCGTCCTTTACCACGAGGGAGGGGATAGTATCTGGCGTAGGTGCATTCCTCAGGAGGAGCACCACAGCGTCCTTACTTACTGCCACAAGCTTGAGGCAGGAGGACATCACTCAGGGAGGAGAACGACACAGAAAGTGCTCCAATCCGGCCTATGGTGGCCTACTCTCTTCAAGGACTCTGATGAGTTCGTGAAGAGGTGTACTGACTGTCAGAGGATGGGCACTTGTGGACAGCGTGATATGATGCCGATGCAGCCCATTTACTTCTGTGAGGTTTTTGACGCATGGGGCATCGATTTCATGGGTCCATTCCCTAAGAGTCAGGGATTTGAGTACATTCTGTTGGTCGTGGATTATGTGAGTCGTTGGGTTGAGGCCATCCCCGCCCGAACCGCAGATGCTAGGACTGTTTGCATATTTTTGAGGAAGAATATCAATTCACGGTTTGGGGTACCTCGAGTGTTGATATCTGACGGGGGGTCTTATTTCGTCAATGACAAGGTAAAGGTCCTTGCTAGCGAGTTCAGCATAGACCATCGAGTTGCCACTTCATACCATCCTCAGACGAATGGTCTTGCTGAAGTGTCGAACAGGGAGATCAAGACTATATTGCAGAAAGTAGTCCGTCCTGACCGAAAGGATTGGTCACAGCTTTTGGACTCGGTCTTGTGGGCATATCGGACGTCTTTCAAGACTCCTTTGGGTACATCTCCCTTTTGCCTCGTTTATGGCAAGCCGTGCCATTTACCTGTTGAGCTGAGACATAGGTCACTTTGGGCAGTTACAGATATACTTTTGGATCCAGAGAGTGTAGGAGATCAGAGGAGGGGAGAGTTAGCAGCCCTGGAGGAGATTCGTGATACCGCCTTCTCAAACAACCTACATTATAAGGAGAAAGTGAAGGAGTGGCATGATTCTCATATCATCCACAAGCAGTTTGAGCCAGGACAGAGAGTATGACTGTTTGATGCTAGGCTTCGTCTATTTCTAGGGAAGCTACAGAGCAAATGGAAGGGACCTTATCTGGTTAGAAAGGTGCATGACAATGGGAGTATTGATATATCTGAGTTGTCTTCTGATGCTACCTTTTGAGTAAACGGCCAGCGGCTCAAGCCATATCTAGATCATGAGTCATGGGTCGTTGATGTTGCCCCTATTCACTTTGCGTGAGATGTGGTCTCTTGACTCACATCTATTGCATCTCACGCCTGATTATCACTGTTCTTCCGACTTGTATAGATCCAGTTGTCCATATCACTCTATTCTTTAGTCCCACATCCCTTCTCTCATCTTATGATTTTGCTATACTTAGGGTGTACTTTACCCTAAGTATAGGGGGGATGTAGGACTATCGGGTATTCTTTTGATTCTTTCTACCCCTATTTTGCTGCCTATACTTAGGGATATTTCACCCTAAGTATGGGGGGGCAGACCCTATACATTCTTCACTCGGCTTTCCCTTCGTGTACAACCTGCTATACTTAGGATTATTTGATCCTAAGTATAGGGGGGAAATGCCGAGATTCTCTTCATTCTATTCTTTGATTCGTCTTTGTATATAGCCTTCCTTTTCACTTCCCTATACTAAGCACGAGTTATGTCTTCTTCATTGCTCTTGACTCTGAGGACATCGTTCGAGCTAAGTATAAGGGGGTGTGTATATATTTCATATATACTTTAGCCATAACTCGTACTTTGTGTGAGTGTGTTAATAAATAAAAATGGCTAAAAACCCAAAAATCCATAAAAATTAAAAACTTTTCCTTGTAAATAAACATTCTTTTATTACATATACATAGCTATTGTACAAATTATTTTTGTAAAAATGTTTGTAAAAACTTTTTGTGTAAATATTGTGTAAATATTTTCTTATCAAAATTATGTATATAGTACAAAATTTTTCCAAAATGTTTTGAAAATCAAAAGTTTGCAAAAACCTTGTGTAAATTTGTGTACATATTTTGCAAAACTTACATTCATGCATACATTCATGGTTTCAAAACATTTTTCAAAAATTTTGCACGTGTAGATAGTTTGTAAATAACATCTTTGTAAATACTTGTATAGTTTTTCCTGGATTATAGTTGACATTTAAACTAGCCTAGAATTAAATTGGAAATGGAGCTTGATTAAGATCTTAATCCACCTAATTATAAGAGGAACCTTATAGGGCTTAGGGTTAAGGATTTTCAGGTCCATTGGGACTTAATTCTTTGAGTCCACTAGGCTATGATCACATGTCATCTCAATGAGCCTAAGTAGAGCACTTAACAACACACGCATGACTCTCAGAGACAATGGCTTTACTTGCACCAGCACTTTGCACCTAGCTCTTCACAGATGAGGTGGTGAGGAGGCAGTTTCCTTTGGCTTGGGGTAGCATATGAGGGTAGTACTTTTAGGCGGAACCTCTCTTCTTCTTATAGTGAAGGAAGTGCGTCTCAACTTGGTCTGGTGGTTATGAAGTCTAAAGACAGAAGCCGTGGGTTGCAATAAAGCTTCAAAAGAGGGATAGTCTACTGGCTCAAGAGGAAAAACTCCTTGTATATATGCTGCACCATGTAGATATGTTGTACATGAAAAAAAGAAAAGAACTCCAAAAAAGTGGTGGGTCGGATTGAAAATTTAATAATCCCACCGGAGTGTATATAGTCAAATAAAGCAAAAGCTTATGGTATACATGTTCCAATCTCATGAAGCTTGCAGCGGGAGACTCAGCTACACTGGTTAGAGCTCCCAAGGATACATGGCTACATTGGCCATGGTCCATTCTCTTCTTCCCCCTCTCCTTGAGTCGGTTGCACTTGAACTTAGAAGGGAATACCCCGCTTCTCGAGGAAAGATTTGCTAGACCGAGGCATTAGAGTTACCGAGTTGACGGAGGTTGTCATTTTGCTACTTTTGAGGTGGAGAGCTATACCTCATATATACTGTACAAGGAAAGATTCATGGTCTTCAGGGTTTGTGTATGTAGACTTGTTCT
This sequence comes from Ottelia alismoides, assembly GCA_037367405.1. Taxonomy (NCBI): domain Eukaryota; kingdom Viridiplantae; phylum Streptophyta; class Magnoliopsida; order Alismatales; family Hydrocharitaceae; genus Ottelia; species Ottelia alismoides. The sequence goes on from JAZKJV010002604.1 coordinate 83,616, forward strand.
GATCTGGATTGTTGAGGAGTCTTGACTATAGATTAGTGGATCTTAGAGGTTGTTAAGTTTTAAACCTAAGTCCAAATAAGGTTCCGACACATTAATAATCCAAAGATCTGATCGAGCTCCATATTTCAATTTAATGAAGGCAAGTTTAATTATCAGCATCGTTCCATGCATTTTCTCCTCTTTTTCTTTTTCCTCTTTCTTTTTCACTTCTTTTTTCAAATAAGTGTTTGCTAAGGGACTCACAAAGTTAAGTATGGGGGGGGGGTAATGAATACCCATTCATCACTCTTTATTCTTTTATTTTAGCTACAAAACCTATGCAAAACACATCGTATATTCATGTAAATAGCAATAATTATCAAATTGCATGCATCTTGTAAATATGCATATTTAGCATGTTTTTATGCATAAATAAAAGAATAAAGAAATAAAAGAAAAAAAGGGAAATATTTAGAATAAATATTGAGTGAGCTAATCCCAAGGGAGGGCTCAGTATGGGCCTGACCGCAAAAACCCCAAGTAGAGAGAGATAGGGAAACTCAATCATGTGTACATATACTTATAAATAAATAAAATTATTTTTCCTCTAAATAAAAATAAAAATGTATTTTTGTTAATTTGTACATATTTCTAAAAATTGAAACAAAGATAAAAATGGGAAAAACAGATAAAAATAAAAATAAATAAAATTCCCTTCATCATTGTACATAGACCATGTGTATAGAATAACCTATCTATTTATTTTCCCCTTGTAAATAAATAATTAAAATCAAATAAAAATATGTACATATTCCACATTCCATAATGTAAATAAATAAAATAAAAATCATAAAAATAAAAAAAGAAATAAAATAAAAAATCAAAATCAACTTTGTATATATACCATGTAAATATGTATATAAAAGTATTTATTTAACCCATGTAAATAAATAATAAAAATCAAATAAAAATACCCTTTTATTCCAAACTTTATTCTATAAATAAATAAAATATAAATGGGAATAATTATATAAAAATAAATCATTAAAAATAAAACTCAAAAATAAATACATATATATATACCTGTATATAATAATAATATTTTGTAAATACCTAAATTATATTTCAAAAAAATAAATAAAAATCACTAAAAATTAATTTGAAAATAAATAAACATTTTTCATGTTTTAAGTTTTTCGAAAATAAATCATTTATTATTTTTTATTTGAATTTACAAATAATTATCAAATGGTGGCCTGTGATTGGTCCACGGGGAATGTTGACCCCCGGTCAACTCCCCCCTGGACCATTCACTCGTGGATCTCGCTCCAGACCCGATTTCTTCTAAATTCCCCCGCGTGATCTGATCACCGGTTACCCAAACCCCAGGTCCTAATCACGCTCCGTGCATCCGAGATCCTCGCCCGACACCATGCCTAGGGGTCCGTGCTTCACCAAGCCGGACATGACGCCTTCTTCTCGGACCTGCACCACTATATAGATCCACCTCCGCCACACAATTCACTCGATCTTTGGCAGTGCTCCTTCGTCCCAGGACCTCCACCCTGATCCCTAGAGTGACAGCTATCGATTGGCGTGTTGCAGAGAGGAGGAGGAAGCACGTAGCCACTGATCCGGCGACTCTTGCCGCCGTGCGCCGCCGTGAGGTGCGCCTGAGCCTCGGGACACGACGACCCTGCGAGGCTACGACCCAGAGCTCGCTGAGCTCGTCCCCAATCGATTCCACTCATTAGGTAACCTCGAATCCCCTTCATTTCGCCAAATTTTCCATTACGCCCAAATCGGTCCTCCGCCGTCTCCGATCAATTCATGTCACCCCACTCATCGATTCGATCATCGGACGACACCATCATCTCTGTGAGACCCCTCTTCACGTTCTGCACCTACTCACTCCCCCTGTCTCACCCCGAAGCAGGTAGTTCGACCTCCATCGCCGTCGCCTCACTGGAGGTCATCCACCCGACTCACCCACGCACCCATTCCACCTCTAACCGGGTCGAGGGAGTTTACCCTCGACCCAGGAAGCTTCTTGTGCGGTTTTGCAGGTCGAAGGAGACCCATCTGAGGGTCCGAACATCCAGGCACAGAGGCCCAGCTCCTCCTTCGTCGCTGGAGCTTCTCGGTGCTTCTCGGCCTCATCAGAGGAGTCCACCAGCTGCGGGAGGCCTTGTCTATTCTGTTCCACATCTTTGAAGCTCCCGAGGAGGTCCAGCGCACCTGTGGTGCTCCAGCGAAGTTCGCCGGAGTGGAGTTCATCTAGGACCTCCACTATCCGTCCGATCATCCCCGACGCTCCAGATTCGATCCGATCCATCTATTTGAGGAGCCCTGCGACCGTCAGATCTTCCTGGGGCTTGATCTGAACCGCACGTCTAGACGAAGAAGCGCCCGATATTCACCACCGTTCGATCTGCACGTGGCGCGATCATCACCGTTCAGGCAGGCGAAGGGTTAGCCGCATAGCAGCCACCGTCCGATCTCACATGGGGAAGCCCCTCAGCCGTCAGATCAGAGCCAGAGTTCTTCGAAGAGGCGCAGCGCCCCTCAGCCGTCCGATATGACACGTGGCGCGCCTCCAGCCGAAGATTTGAATAAAAGGGTAATTTACACTTAGGCCCTTCCTGCTGTTATTATTTTTGTTGAGTCCTGTAAATATTCAAGCACGTTATTTTTATTTTGGATATTTTGCACTTTGGACCTGGATGTTTATTATATTTGCATTTTAGTCCTTGTCCACGTGGACCACGTGCCTCGACACGTGAGTTTTGGACATTTTGCATGACTTGGGCAGGGTTTTGTGCTATGTTATGAAATGGGATTAAGTTTTAGATAATTTCATTTATACCCCTGTGCGTGAATGAATTTGAGCATGTGCTGAATATTTGGATTTTTTGCGCGATTTACCCTATAGTTCTCGCACGTGTTTCGTTGAAGCCCCTGGAACTATTTTTTCTTACATTTAGGTCCTTGTACACTATGAGCCTTGGTTTTATTTAAATAAAATAGCAAATTAAACCCAAATTGCATGAAATTTGGAAATATGACTCCTACCACCGTGTAAAAATTTCACTAAATTTTGGGTACATTTTAGAGGCTTTTTGATATTTTTAATAATTCAAAAATAATGGTTTTTGTGACTGTCTGACTTAGAAAATCAAAGAAAAATATAAAAACCCTTTTAAAAATTCTAAAAAAATTAGTGTAAGTTAGTTTTAGTGTCTTTTAATTTCTTTCAAATTTTCGTAATTTTGGATATATAAAAACCCTACAAATTAGAAAACCCTAAAAAATCATAAAAATTCTACAAAAATCAAAAAAATATAAACTCTTTTTCTGAATTCTCCTTACTATTTCCAATTCTCATAAAAATTACCTCCAGGATGTGAAAGATCCATTTGATATTTTTCATGGGTCTTTGAAACCTGGCTGGACAGTAACACACTGTTTTTGCCTTCTTTGATTTTTAGAAAATTTTATAAAAATTATAAAAATCTCAAAAATTCACCAGAAACACTAAAAAACCTAAAAAATATAAAATATGTTTGTTTGAATTTTTGGAGCAGTTTAGAGTGTTTAAATAATTTGTGGTGTTTGCTTGTTTTTCACCTTTTCTTATTTTCCCTTATTATTAAAAATCCAAAAAAATATAAAAATAATAAAACCACCAAAAATATTTGTCTTTGCTTTATTTTATTTTTTAGACTACTTCGTAGGCCGTGAGGCCAACCCGTGCTCCCTGAGTCCGACCCTGGGTGCTACACCAGGCTAATCTCATAGCCAGGACCGCTATTTTTGTGTTGATTGATTTTATCTTTTCGATTGGTGGTTCTCTGATCTTCATTTTCTTGATCGAGCCGATTCTCGAGTGACAGAGGTCACAACGACCTTAGCTATCTGATTTACCTTAGTTGTTCGGGGAATTTTCGGCTCATCGTGCAGCGATTCTTCTACAGGCATGGCAGCGATATATTCCAGTGACTTGCTGGAACGATAGAGATATGTTCCTGTAATCAGATATTGCAGTGGCTCTATAGGCATGGCAGGAGATACATTCCGGTGACCTGAAATTCACAGACCCGTCCTCGTGCGAGGTCTTCTACCAATAGTGAACATGAGTTCTTCTTGTGATGTATCGTGTGAAGATGTGTTGTATACTTTCTTTTTGTTGCTAGTTGTAGCTTTCTCAGCTCCATCTTAAGGGGGAGTGTTGGAGAATGTAATATGTGGTTAATTGGATCTCACCAAGATGCAATTACCTTACTCATGTTTAGTCCCACATGGATGAGTGTCGGCACTCCAATCTGTCTGCGAGGCTATATAAGGATCCCCTAATAAAATATCCGCCCTTTCGAGGGCTTCTCCTGTGGTTTCATCCCGCTCTTCACTGAGTAGGGTTCTGAAGGATATGGTAAGATCCTTAAGCGCATCGCGGAAGTGTAAGGATCGCATTGTATGCGATCTAGAGCGACTAGTCGCACTAGTTGCTCGAGGCAGTGAAAATTCAAAAAATATTTATGTGATGAAACCACATGGTCCTAGAATACTTCTCGGATCATTTCGTCTAAACCACAAACAAGTATTAGGATTACCTCTTGAAGCGTGGTTGCGATCGAGTCTCTAAATGAAGAGACCTCCTATCTTAAGTCCGATTCGACGGAGGAGACGCTTGCGAGCGCGTTGATGAAACACATGCTTCCCGCAATCCATGTTGATGATCCAAGCAATGAATCTCCTGATCTCGTCACACAAGATCCGACGTCTTCTTCACGAGCAAGGCGCACCGAAGGAGACGTAGATCCACGAGCAAATAATCTGGCAGCATAACGGCGATGCTGCGGTGAGAGGGACTCTCCAGGGCTCCATGACGGATGGCCACAAGAGAGAGAGAGAGAGGGCGTGTAGAGAATGAGAGAGATAAAGAGTTGTTGTAAATATTAACCTTAAGAAAAGTAAGAGGTGTTTCTTCTTATATAGGGCTTTGGGATCCATGGACCTCAATCCATGGACAACACAAATCCAACGGCTCACATTGATTTGTGTTTCTTTTAGTGGACAAGATTTTTGTTATAAAAGCACAACAACAATTACTTTAATTTAGACTAAATACATTTGATAATTCAAAATAATTTAATCCTAAATTAAGTCAAGCATATATGGAGATTTTAAGATGGAGATCACTGAAGGATATGGTAAGATCCTTAAGCACATCACGGAAGCGTGGGGATCGCATCGTATGCGATCGATAGAGACTAGTCGCACTAGTTGCTCGATGCAGAGGGAATTAAAATTTTTTATGTGATGAAACTACATGATCCAAGAACACTTCTCAGAAAGTTCCGTCTAACCTCAAACAAGTAATATGATTACCTCTTGAAACGTGGTTGTGATCGAGTCTCTAAACGAAGAGACCTCCTGTCTCAAGTCCGATCCGACGGAGGAGACGCTTGCAAGCGCATTGATGAAACGTGCATTCCTTGCAATCCATGTTGATGATCCAAGCAGCGGATCTCCTGATCTCGACACACAAGATCCGATGTCTTCTTCACGAGCGAGGTGCACCGAAGGAGACAAAGATCCACGAGCAAACTATCAGGCAGCATAACGACGACGCTGCGACGATGGAGACTCTCTCCAGGACATCCATGGTGGACGACTATAAGAGAGAGATGGAGAGAGGGTGTGTAGAGAGAAAGAGAGAGAGAGAGAGCCTTGTGTTTATCATTAGAATTTGAAGAGCAAGGGATGCCCTTCTATTTATAAATATTTTGGGATCCATGGATCTCAATCCATGGGCAATACAAATCCAATGGCTCGTATTGATTTGTGCTTCTTTTAATTGTCAAGATGTTATTGGTAAAAACACAACAATTCATTTAATTTAGAATAAATATATATTAATAAATAAATATGATTTAATCCCAAGATTAAATCAACTAACATTGGAGATAATGGAAAGGAGGCTCCTCCCTTCCATATAGGAAGAGTGGACGACCTCCCTTTCCTTTAGGGATTGGTGGTCGTCCCCCCTCTCCTATTAGGAAAGGGGGAATCTCGGAAAGGGGGAATCTCAATGTAATCTCAAGATTACATGATTCCTTATATCTCCAATTATTTACAACAACAATTTTTGTAAATTATTCTACAAAATAATTCATAATCGTTTTGAGAATATTGTAATCTTGCCATTGGAAATTTGTGAATCACATTCACAACTCAAAATAAAATGTAAATATTATTTTCAATTAATTGTCCAATGTGAATCCAATTCACATCAACATTTAATTAACAAATGTAGATTACAAATAGCTCTCTCTTATATATTATAAATCACAATAATAATATATATGATTAATACGGATAGTGCTATCCACATTATTCATATCCATGATAATTAAATCACATTTAATCATCTTGGATATCTTATTCTCATGTGACCAAATAATATGAATCACATTCACATTATTCATCTCTTTGATAATTAAATCACATTTAATTATCTCAGATAACTCTCTTTATAATATGAATCAAATTCATATTACTCATGATAATTAAACCACATTTAATTATCAATTTTCTCAGTGCTTGGATATATAATATCAATAATGAGATTATCCTGAACTCTTTCAAGGATAATGTGTTTTCTCCGCGGATACTTGGAGATAAGGATAGTGCGATTGTATTGTTCCACGTATAGTGACTTGGATATTGAGATCATATCTCAAATCCAGATCTCGAGACTCCCATAGATGCTTGATTAAATCAAGACCTTAAATCTAATCTTCTCATTGCATCTTAATCACATTCAGATCAATGTCCAACATTTGGACTAAGATCAAATCACTTCTCTACTGAGAGGAGTCACTAAAATCCAGATCTGTTTCGTCAATCCCTAGGAATGGAAGCGTCATGGTTATACAATCGTTAATGATCACATCGTACATCCTGTATTATGGAAGACTCATGATAAATCCGAAGTATTAGATCAATTTTACATTGTCTACTTCAAGGTTTTATCAGTAATTTTCTCATCTGATCATTGGGACGGGAACGATCATATACTTTCCAAAAGCATATATCATACCTAGGTTTTAATCATATACTTTAAAAGTATATATCAAACCTACAAATTCAGTCAAGCTTCCAAAGTGGGATGACCGTGCATGGAATTTGAGTCTTCCCAATAATCTCATGAGTGATCTCATGTCTTCCGGTTCAGTAGATGAACCTGTATGATCCCTTTGAGAGATCGTATTACTCATATGCCCTTACACGCACACCAGCGCGTCGGTGTATAGACCTTGATTAGGTCATCAACCTATTGGTCTGCCAAATGTACACACTCAGACATATAGTAACACATCTGTCTCCGGTTAGAGGATGTGTTCCTATATCATGACAACATACGACATAGGACTTTGGTTATCTCGATCTCGTTAGGTCAACTCTTTGATCTAACTTATCTAACACCTCCGAATTTCTATTCCTATGCAGAGGACCTGTGTCAAGAGATTGGTTAGATATCATCCTTCACAAAGAGATTGCCATCTGCTCCTCAGGCTAGAGATTATCTCTTAATAATCATTTGACGGTGTTTGATGACTCCTCAATCTAACTCTTTAGATATTCATCCAAGCACCAGCCTCTATCATTCAATTATTGAATCAACAACTGTAGATCATTAAGATGGCCAAGGTACATAACCCTAATTGTACTAAGGGACCTATTATGCAAAGTAGTATTCTTCATTTCAGATCAGGGAAGATATTTGCAATAACATTTATTGCATAATGGCTCGTCGTGGGCTCGCATGTCCAAAAATCTCCCACTAGCCCAATGAGACATTAATGGGCTAATAATTTAAACCCGCACTCATGTGACAATCATAGGCTATTTAGAAAATAGCTAGGTAAGCTGATCAGTCACTCTGTTCCCAATTGACTATGCCAAGTCCTTTTACGGCACTTGCTTATCTCCTAGTAACAATGTTCGCATCCAATGCGAATGTTGCATGATATGCAACCAATACTCAATCTTGTGAAAGCAGTTATAGTGTCCTTTATATTATAGCTCATATAATTATTTTAACCAGTATTTCCATAATCCTTATGAGAATACCTTTATTCCTGGAGATCTCTATCTCCTAAGGTATCTATAGTTAAGACCCTTATTTATCACTATCTTACAATGTCTTAAACTTTTTGAAGATAAGACTTTGAGATCATTATCTCTAAGTTTCATCATCTTTGAAGATATTGTTATTACTGCAATCAAGTGTTTTATCTCCACAGTTGGATTAGTAACAGTTTACTACTCCCACTGCATGGCAGACATCTGGCTTTTGTACACATCTAGCATACACTCAGCTTCTCATAACTGATGAACAAATGCAAGCCGTTCTAGCATTCGCGTCCTTAACTCTTTGAGTGTTATCCCTTCAGATAGGTCAGTACCATATCTTAAGGGATGGAAGCCTTTCTTGGAATTTCTAAGAATGGAATATGTCCAAGGTGTACTACAAATGTGACAGTCCCAATGTCCTCTTCTCTTTGTTTCTGAAACAACTTCAGAACTAAGATCTAAGAGGTATCCTTGAGATCCTATCTCAAGATATGAAATAGACAGTCTATAAAACACTTATTATCATCCTTATATCATTTTAAATGATAGGATATTATCTACATTTAGCACGATGAACACAAATGGCACTCCCACTAAGCTTCATATGGTTCATTAAGATTCTATCTGAAATCATAACATTTATGATTTCATCAATCTTATGTTCCAACATCAAGAAGCTTATTTGAGTCCATAGATAGATTTCTTTAGCTTGCACATCTTGCTTTCCTCAATCATGGAGCCCTGGGGCTACTTCACGTGAATATCCTCAAAGAGGTATTCATAGAGGAATGCAATGTTGACTTACATCTTAAAGATGCCATAGTCAAGTTATGTAGGTATAGTTAGCAATATTCTGATGAGTTTAAACATGGTCACTGAAGATCAAGTCTTATTGCAAGCATTGTCTCATGGCTATGAGCCATGCTTTGAAGTTCTCTACCTTCTCATCAGGTTCCCTCTTTCTCTTGAAGATCCATTTACACCCAACAGGTTTATCCTTATAGGTGGATCCTAGAGGGTCCATATACAACACTTGTATGTGAAGTCTACTTTAGACTTTATTTCTAAAATCCATCTTTCCATGCCATGATCCTCATGAGCTTCATCATATGAAGTCCGATCATTGTCAGACTTAACTGACACATGGAATACATCCTCAAACTCATTTGAAGATGCACTAATGTTTCATCTTTAATTGTCCTTTTAGTTTCTGATTTTAGATCCTCCTTATCATCTCAAGATTAAATGAGTTTCTTTAGTTCATTTTCATCTTGATTCTCAAGAGAGTCATCTTCCAAGAATCACATTCTCAGAAATGAGATCTTTTAAGAATCTCAAGGTCATAAAGTAGGTATCCGATAACATCCTTTATTTTCCTATTGAAGTAGCACTCTCTAGTGCTCGATTCTGACTTACTTGCATGGAACCTTATTAAGGATATATAATGAAGTCTCTACTACATATATACCTGGAAACTAAGAGGTAATTATGCTAAAAAACGTCATTGATCAAATCATGCCACATATGATCCAATTGTATCTCCCTACAACTCTATTGAGTTTAGGTGTGTTAGGAGAAATGAGATAGGAATGATATTCCTTTATCCATAAGGTATTCCATGAATTCATCTAATAGGTACTTGCTACCTTGGTTAGATCAAATTCATTTAATCTTCCTTCAAACTTTGGTTCTAAACTAAAATTATGAAATCTTTGAACATTTCAAAGATTTCTTAGGTGAAAATAAGAAATCACATATCATACATAATCATCAATATGTATCACATATCCATAATGATTATTATGATACATATGATCCACATACATCAATATGTATGAGATACTGAATACCTTGACATCTTACACCATTCCCAAGGAAGGGTGTATTGGACATTTTTACTTTTGAATACAATATTCACAAGTATGTAAGATTTAAACTTATAGACAATCTAAAGAGTCATCTCTTACTAGTCTATTGATCTCATCAACAGCCATATGTCCAAGGATTGACGCCAGATCATTGTTAAATGATCTTCATCTTCTTATTGATCTTATAAAGTTTAACTTTCAGTATTAGAAATCTTAATGAACTATTCATTAATTTTCTAATTTAGTGGAGTCCACTAGATGTTAGATTACTATCTGAAATATATCCATCATAACTCTTTATGATAGTTCTATCTTAGAATTCATGTTTATTTCCAACATTTAGAAATAAACTATATGAGTGTATTCTTATATCTAGGTCATAGAGACATTCTCTAAGACTAAGGCTCTCCCACTGAAATTGAGAAGTCTATCAATCCAACAGAAATTGTTGCAACAATTGCATCAATATCCATGTGGATGACTATAAACCTTAAGATCAGATTTTTCAGTCTTCTAAAACATATGCAATACATTGCAAGTATTGTTAGAAGATTGAGATACAATTATTAGACTTTATCTTATCAAATAAGCAAGTCAATATCGATGATTTATGCAGATTATTTTGATGCTCTATCCGAGTCCTTCTCTAAGGATTCTAAACAGACTTGATAGTCATACCATCACCACATCAACTTGTTATAGCATTGGCATTTATCCAACTATTTGGATGTCGTATGGAAGTCATAGAAGTACAGTCAACTCTTTGACTATCCTTCTCATCTTGGGTCTGACCCATGCTTCCACTGCGCTCCCTTTATCTATAAGAAACCATTGCTTACGACAAAGGATCTCTTATGTTGAACTTAAAAGAATTCAATATAAGAGTTTTTCAACATTTATACATGCTCCATCCAATTTATACAATATGAATATCATGAAGCTTCATGAATGACTAGAGTATAGATAGTAGAATGATGACACTCATCATATCTACATATATCTTAACTTTTAAAAATCTCGATTCAGGTAGGTACTCAAATATTTTGAATACATCATCTCTTACAGAGCTACCATCCTGCATGATGCAGAGAACCATGTCACTCATGATTAAATGTCAAGAGAACATTTATAAGGATTAATTGACAATTACGATCATCATCGATATGTCACTTCCAAAGTACATTCGATGAGATCAAGACTATAGAGACATACGGACCCTAGGGTTGTAGGTCTATTGTCTATTTAATTGTCATTCCTCATTATTATGAGGAAACTTGCACATTTCAACCACATACATTATGTGTCCAATTGCAAGTACAATATCTTGATCATGGATCCAATCCATGATATTCTACTAGTTATTATTGAGTATAGTATTGAGTGGGTTTAATGAAGGATTATCTAAAATAAGAAATTTACATAAGTGTACATATTTATACATATTTTACTTTGATTTAGGAATTTTTGATATCAAAGTTATCTTGCCTTGTCAACAATGAAAGTTCATTCCCTTAATCACTTTCAATGTAAGAGATATACTTACCATTATATCTCAGACAAGATCTGGGATCTCCTTCCTTATCTTTCTTACATCCCAATAATATGAGAACTTGCAACTCAGATAAAAAGAAGCGGGAACACATTCCGCATTGCAAGTCCAACTTGCATTCCCAATTCGGTCTTTAACACCCGAGCCCATCACCCCTAAGGTGATGTTGACCCGTCATTAATTGAACCAACCGTCAACAGGAATAAAACTCGCTATGCACAATCCAATATGGCCCCAATAATATGAGGACTCCACATTGGGGTCACTGCACATACGTCCTTACTCTTTCGAGAAGCGAAGAGCCCGATCAAAATGGATTGTATGCAGGAGCTGTCACTTCGGACAAGCGTCTCCTCCATACAATATCTGGCGACGGAACCCTTCGCCTTGACGGGAGACCATGGATTGTCACTTATGTGATCCTCCATATCATGTTCAAATTTAATTAATCATTATAAATCATATTCATTACAATTGATTTTTCCAAGGGAAATAACGACTCTATTAAAAATAGAGTGTTTAATTTTTTCAATTGGATTCTAATTAATCTAATCATATTAAATTAATGATATAATCAATATCCAACAAACATTCTTAATTGTTACTTGAATTATGGTATTATCTCAAATACGTATTATTTTGAATTTTAATAATCAGAAATACATCATGATTTATTAAGCATTATACCAACCCTACCCGTTGTCAGGGCCAGTACCGACTGGAGTGGGACAGACTGCACATGGTGCAACCTGCTACCACAACGCTCCCCGACTAGACACCATATCCGCCTCGGGAAAGGATAATGCAAAATAGATCACTTTGTACTTGATATAATCATCGATTTTTCAACCTAAATTATACCATATAATAATAATCAAAACAATTTTGATTAACATTATAATGATATTTGCTAAACAAATCCCAATTCCTATACAAGTAACATGTTTGTTGAAAAGTAGATCATGTAGATTATTTAACCAATGTGTGATCTAGATCACATCTAATCAATTATTGGTTAGGGAAATGTCATTTAAGGAAATAATTATCGTAAAATATTTCACAAATATTTATCCATAATTATTCTAGGAAATTAAATCATTTAATTTCACTAATTTCTTAAATGACAATCACTAGGTTCTCGATTAGGAAAGTAATTTCAGCAGTGACCCTCACTTACTAAAAATATCATATCTCAATCAAATTAAATCCAAATTAAGCAAAATGAATTTCCAAAGTTTGAAAATTTGATTTAAAACAGAACCTATGTGGTTTGCATGCATTTCAAGGCGTTTCAAATTAGTAATTAACTCCTTAATTATGTCATGGTCTGCAGTCCCCGAAACATTGGATACATGCTCACTAATTTGATCATAACTAGAGCAAACGGATTCGAAATCACACAAAGATCTTACGGTTTCCTTATTTAATGGAGAACAAAATAAAATTATTATTTTCATGTTTAAACAATTTAAACATGGCCGAAATATTCACAGAACAGAGATGCAAAAATGAAATGTGAGAAAACTTTCGTAAACCCTAACGAACCCAAGTCGTCCTTGGTTTGTGGATCACATCCAAACCTTCAACTTGGCTCTGATACAACTTGAAAGATATGGTAAGATCCTTAAGCGCATCACAGAAGCGTGAGGATCGCATCGTATGCGATCGAGAGCGACTTATCGCACAACGGAAATTAAAACTTTTTATGTGACGAAACCACATGATCCAAGAACACTTCTCGGATCATTTTGTCTAAACCACAAACAAGTAATAGGATTAACTCTTGAAGCGTAGATGTGATCGAGTCTCTAAACGAAGAGACCTCCTGTCTCAAGTCCGATCTGATGGAGGAGACACTTGCGAGCGCGTTGATGAAACGTGTGTTCCTCGCAATCCATGTTGATGATCCAAGAAGCGGATCTCCTGATCTCGACACACGAGATATGCTACTAACATTGCAGGTCCTCTAATATCTTAACGATCGGAGCTTCGCCGGAGCTCACTTCGTCGCAGCCGCCTTCGACTTCGGAGCTCCGTTATCCTGAGCCATGACGCTAGACATCTTCCCCGAGCTCCTCGCTTCATCGACAATCGTTTAGGGAGCTTCGGGGAGGTTCACGTCGACAGAGAAAGAGCGGTGGAGGAGAACCCCCGTTGCCGGAGACCCGAACGCGCCGCCCCTTGCGTCTGAAGAAGGAGACACAATGACCGTCGGATGGTCTCATCCGGTGACCATCTGATGGCCAGGGAGCAGCCACGTCGCCCAGGAGCTCTTTAGTCGTAGCCCTTGGATCATCTCGATAATTTAGAATAAATATATATTGATAAATCAATATGATTTAATCCCAAAATTAAATCAACTAACATTGGAGATAATGGAAAGAATGCTCCTCCCTTCCATATAGGAAGAGTGGACGACCACCCTTTCCTTTAGGGATTGGTGGTTGTCCCCACTCTCCTATTAGGAAAGGGGGGGATCTCAATGTAATCTCAAGATTACATAATTCCTTATGTCTCCAATTATTTACAACAACAATTGTTGTAAATTATTCTACAAAATAATTAATAATCATTTTGTGAATATTTGGACCAAGATCAGATTACTTCTCTACTGAGAGGAGTCACTAAAATCCAGACCTGTTTCATCACTCCCTAGGAATGGAAGCGTCATAGTTATACAATCGTTTATGATCACATCACCCTCAGGTATTCCCAATACATGTACATCCTGCATACTGGAAGACTCGTGATAAACCTGAAGTACTAGATCAATTTTACACTTTCTACTTCAAGGTTTTATCAGTAAGTTTCTCATTTGATCATTGGGAGTCGGTATTGATCATATAATTTCCAAAAGCATATATCATACCTAGGTTTTGATCATATACTTTCCAGGAGTATATATCAAACCTAAAAATTCAGTCAAGCTTCCAAAGCGAAATGTCCGTGCACGGAATTTGATTCTTCCTAATATCTCATGAGTGAGCTGATGTCTTCTGGTTCAGTAGATGAACCTATATAATCCCTTTGAGAGATCATATTACTCATATGCCCTTACATGCACACCAGCGCGCCGATGTATAGACCTTGATTAGGTCATCAACCTATTGGTCTGCCAAATGTACACATTCAGACATATAGTAACACATATGTCTCCGGTCAGAGGATGTGTGCCTATATTATGACTTTGGTTATCTCGATCTCGTTAGGTCAACTCTTTGACCTAACTTATCTAACACCTCTGAATCTCTATTCCTATGCAGAGGACCTACATCAAGAGGTCGGTTAGATATCAGCCTTTAGAGAGAGGATTGCCATCTCCTCCTCAGGCTGGAGATCATCTCTTATAATCATTTGACGATGCTTGTTGAGTCCTCAATCTAACTCTTTAGATATTCATCCAAGCACCAACCTTTATGATTCAATTATTGAATCAACAGTTGTATGATCAGTAAGATGGCCAAGGTACATAACCCTAATTGTACTAAGGGACCTATTGATGAATCTCATATTCATCATACTAAAAGCCATATATTAAAACCCCTGTCTTAAATAATCCAATAAAATCACCTTTAATTCTTTGTTTTTATCGTGTACTATATTGTGTATAAATTACCATTAATTTATTGTTTTTAATTCCCTTTATTCTTCTTGTAATCATTTTATTATTAAAAACCCCTAAAAATTAGGTAGATAAGTTGTCTATAAATCACTGACTTTTAAAACCACTAAAAATACAAAAACAAATCAAAACCACAAAATCGGTGTTTTTATCCCATTTGAAAATACCCCTAAAAATAGCTTTTGTATAGATGACCTCTTTTGGTTTTTTGACCAACACGAAAGTTGTAGATATCGTCAAGATGAGCAACTTTCATGTTTTGACTTTTTCCTAATTCGGCCTCTAACTATTTCTTTTGTATTTATCTTTGTAATTATCTTTTGAATTTTTCTGATTGGGCCACGTGGCGCCCTCTAGGCCGCCCACGTGGCCCGCTCCTCTTCGCGCCACCTGGCGCCTAATCTGGGTCGTTGGATCCCCTTCCCTCTGTCTGCATCTGAGCCCTTCAATTCTTCTTGATTCCTAGCCCTTGGATCTGATACCCAGATCTGATCTCGACCACCCAACCCCGCCTCATCTATGACCGTTGGATCAGCCTCCATCCTACGCCTCTCCTTGCGCCATGTCTTCCCTCAATCTCCACCACTCGATCTCCTGTTGATCCAACGACCAGCTACTCGCCACGTCGCATTTTCACTACAGCCATCCGATCTCCACCATCATTCCATCCAGGCCTCTCTTTAGTGCCCATGCTTCAGCCGTACGATCAGATCCTAGGATCTGATCTCGTCCCTCCGCACGCGCTCCTCTCCTAGCCGTCGGATCCCTAGATCCAACGGCTAGGGATCATCGTCAACCTCCAGTGTGCCTCGCCCTAGGCGTTACGACGCGCCGACCACCACCCCCCTTCCTATTTTGGAAGGCCACTCCGGTCGTGTCTTCCGCTCCTAACGGCCGCCCCACGTCGCCCTTCCCTCCACCTTCTTCGCGCAACCACCACGTAACGCTACCATCACTCCTACGCCTTTAATCACCCGCTCCAAAACGTCCCACCACCATGAAACCTCCGTTCTTCCTCCGCCTATATAACCTCGCCCATCTTCTCCAGTCACCTCGTCCACCAATTTGGGTTTAAGCCTAGTCTCCCCTGCCCCTCCGTTGACAGCGAAGGAGGCGGGGCGTCGAGGCAACGATGTCTTACGCTCGGTGCCGACCCATGGCGGAGAGTCGCCGTGTCCTGGTGGCTCTGGCCACCACCGAGCCCGCTGGCTGGCTGACCAGCAGGGCGACGACCCCTAGGTTCTTCCGAGCCTAATCCCAAGCCCATCCTCCGCCAGGGTCCCCTCCCCGATGAGGTTTCTCTGCCTCCTTCTTTTTCTTCTTTTTCTCCTAATTTTTACACCACCTACAGCAACTTCCACCCTCATCTGATCCATCTACTAGTTCAGTTGAACCACTCCGACCTTCGCCTCCCATTCCCCCCTTCTCTAGAACCCCTCATGCTCCGATCACCTCCTTCACCGCTTTGCCGGAGAAGAAGACTCCGGGCCCCCGCTTCCAGCCACCCCACGGCCCCCAGCCCACTCACTTCACGCCCCTTCATGCTTTGACGAGTTTGTCTAACATCTGCAGGTCAAGCCCCTTCAATGGTCGGAACTCGCGCCTCCTTGCCGATCTCCAGCTCCGCCTCCGATGACCAAGTCCCACCGAGCATCTCCCGACAACCACAAAGCTTCTGCGAGTCTTACGAACCTCCAACAGCGCCTCCCCGAGTTCCCTGAACCTCTGCCTTGCACGGAGGAGCTCGGCGGAGCAATCATCGGGTCGCCGGAGGCCCGCCTCCTCCGGTGGCCCGCGAAGAAGGAGAAGTCACAGTTGTCGTCCGATCATCAGGATCGGACGGCCCAGATGATGCCACGTGGCTGAGCCGAGCCTCCTGCCCAACCTACAGGCTCGGGTCATCCAAGCCTCAAGCCGAGCCACAGACCGCCGCCACGTGGACCCGAGCCCGAGCCTCCTCCTGACCCTAGGCCCTCATGTGTACCGCACGTGAGGCTTGAGTAAATTGCAAGAATGACCCTGGAAGAATTGTTATTTGCATTCAGGTCCCCAGACATGTGCCTCACACGTGTGTGCCAGGGTATTTTACAGGGAAGGCCTCCAAGGTTTCAGAAATTACAAATAAGCCCCTGCACGCAAATGGACAAATTGCAAATGGACCCAGGCGGTTTTTATTAATTGCATTTAGATCCTTACAGGAACCTAAATGCAATATTTATCCTTTATTTTTATTGCATTTTTATTACAATTATGCCCTTGCACTATTTTTAGCATAACTTGAGCATCGTAGGTCCAAATTGCATGATTTTAGTGTCGTTTTGATCCTTGTTTTGTCCTCTACATTTTAGCATGCTTATTTGTTTCATTTGACACTGTTTTAATTTAAGTAAATTTTGATGTGAAAAATAGGACCCTGCTCTCCTTGGCTTGCTTTGATTGGATGACCACTTTATTATTGTGATTAAATTGACACGGACTTCATTTTATATTGTATTGCTCATCATTTTTGGCGTATAATTGTAGTGTTTAATCTGTGCATAATTTCTCTTGCATATTTGCTCATGCATCTCCTTAACTTGCATAAAAACAAAAAAAATGCATACATCTTAGCGTCGCTTTGTATTTTGCATAATTTGCGTGAGGACCTGAAATAGAAATTAATTCACATTGAACTTCATGAATCAAAATTCAATACACACATTAGGCAGCCGTGTCCCTGTGTTCGACCTTGGTACACTTGCCAAGTTAAAATATTCCACGACATTCAAAGATCGTGGTTTTTGCTGAACCGAATTCGCCTCCTGTACTACGACTTATTTTCCATTATTAAAGAGGTGAATTCGACGTTCATCACCTATTATGCAAATTAGTTATTCTTCATTTCAAATCAGGGAATAATATTTGCAATAACATTTATGCATAATGGCTCGCCGTGGGCTCGCATGTTCAACAATCACACCCTCCATATAAGAGTGCACGACCACCTTCTTCCATATAGGAATTGGTGGCTGTCTACCCTTTCAATATGGAAGGGAGGATTCTCATGCAATCTCATGCAATCTTGTGAGATTGCATTATTCCTTTGGAAATCTCCATGATTTTACAACACTTGTTGTAAATTATTCTACAAAAATAATTCATAATTATTTTGAGAATATTGCATTCTTGCAATTGGAAATTTGTGAATCACATTCACAACTCAAAATAAAATGTAAATTACTTTTTCATTTTAATGTCCAATGTGAATCCAATTCACATCAACATTTAATTTAATAAATGTAAATTACAAATTACTCTCTCTAATATATTATAAACCACATTTATAATATGTATATGATTAATATGGATAGTCCTATCCACATTATTCATATCTATGATTATTAAATCACATTTAATAATCTTGAAACTCTATTCTCATGTGCCCAAATAATATGAATCATATTCACATCATTCTCATCTTTGATAATTAAATCACATTTAATTATCTATGATAACTCTCTTTATAATATGAATCAAATTCATATTATTTATGATAATTAAATCACATTCAATTATCAATTTTCCCAATGCTTGGATATATAATATTAACAATGAAATTATCCTAAACCCTTTCAAGGATAATGCGCTTTTTCCGCGAATACTTGGAGATAAGGACATGACAATTGTATTGTTCCACATATAGTGACTTGGATATTGAGATCATATCTCAAATCCAAATCTTGTGGACCTCTCATAGATGCTTGATTCAGCAAATCTAATCTTCTCATTGCATCTGAATCACATTCAGATCAATGTCCTACATTTGGACCAAGATCAGATTATTTCTCTTCTGAGAGGAGTCACTAAAATCCAGACTTGTTTCATCACTCCCTATGAATGGAAGCGTCATGGTTATACAATCGTTTATAATCACATCACCATCAGATATTCCAAATACTTGTACGTCCTGCACACTGGAAGACCTAGAATAAACCCAAAGTTTAAGATCTATTTTAGACTGTCTACTTTGGGGTTTTATCATTAAGTTTCTCATTCGATCATTGGGAGTTGGTATCGATCATATAATTTCCAAAAGCATATATCATACCAAGGTCTTGATCATATACTTTCCAAAAGTATATAACAAACCTACAACTTCAGTCAAGATTCCAAATTGAGACGACCATGCATGAAATTTGATTCTTCCCAATATCTCATGAGTGAGCTCATGTCTTCCGGTTCAGTAAAGAACCTGTATGATCCCTTTGAGAGATCGTATTACTCATATGACCTTACATGCACACCAGTACGCTGGTATATAGACCTTGGTTAGGTCATCAACCTGTTGGTCTGCCAAATATACATACTCAGACATATAGTAACACATTTGTCTCCGATCAGATGATACGTGCATATATCGTGACAACATACGACATAGGACTTTGGTTATATTGATCTTGTTAAGTCAACTCTTTGACCTAATTTATCTAACACCTCTAAATCTATATTCCTTTGCAGAGGACCTGCATTAAGAGGTTGGTTAGATATTAACCTTCAGAGAAAGATTGCCATCTCCTTCTCAGGATGGAGATCATCTCTTAATAATCATTTGGCAGTGCTTGATGAGTCCTCAATCTAACTCCTTAGATATTCATCCAAGCACCAGCCTCTTTGATCTAATTATTGAATGAACAGTTGTGTGATTACTAAGATGGCCATGGTACATAACCCTAATTGTACTAAGGGTCCTATTATGCGAATTAGCTATTCTTCATTTCAGACCAGGGAATGATATTTGCAATAACATTTATTGGATAATGGCTTACTGTGGGCTTGCATGTCCAACAATCTCCCACTAGCCCAAAGAGCCATTAATGGGCTAATCATTTAAACCCGCACTCAAGTGACAATAATAGGTTATTTTAAAAAAATAGCTACGTAAGTTGATCAGTCACTCTGTTGCCAAGAGACTACACCAAGTCTTTTTACCGCACTTGCATATCCCCCAATAATAGTGCTCGCATCCAATGCGAATGTTCCATCTTATGCAACCAATACTCAATCTTGTTAAAAGTACTTGTAGTGTCCTTGACACTACCGCTTAGTATTTATTATAACCAGTATTTCCATAATCCTTATCAGAATACCTTTATTCCCGGAGATCTCTATCTCCTAAGGACTATATATAAAGTCTTAAGTTTTTAATGATAAAACTTAGAGATTCCTATCTCAAAAGTCTTGTCCTCTTTGAAGATATTGTTATTACTACAACAAAGTGTTTTATCTCCATAGTAGGATTAGTAACAGTTTACTTCTCACACTGCATGGCAGACATCTGGCTTTTGTACACATCTAGCATACACTTGGCTTCTCGTAGTTGATGCACAAAGGCAAGCAATTCTAGCATTCACTTCCTCAATTCTTTGAGGTGCTATCCTTTCGGATAGGTCAGTACCATATCTTAAGATATGGAAGCCTTTCTTGGAATTTTCCTGAAAATGGAATATCTCCAAGGTGTACTATTAATGTGACAGTCAAAATACTCTCTTCTCTATGCTTCTGAACACCTTCAAAACTAAGATTCAAGAGGTATCCATGAGAT
The DNA here is from genome assembly GCA_037367405.1 of Ottelia alismoides. NCBI lineage: Eukaryota > Viridiplantae > Streptophyta > Magnoliopsida > Alismatales > Hydrocharitaceae > Ottelia > Ottelia alismoides. Next base: position 104,354 of record JAZKJV010002604.1, read on the forward strand.
CATATCTCAAGGTATGGAATAACTAGATTATAAAACACATATTATCATCCTTATATCATTCTAAAATGATTAGGATAGTATCTACATTTAGCATGATGAACACAATGGCACTCCCACTAAGCTTCACATGGTTCATCAAGATTCTATCTGAAATCATAATATTTATAATTTCATCGAATCTTATGTTCCAAGTAAAAGAAGCTTATTTATGTCCATAGATGGATTTCCTTAGCTTGCACACCTTACTTTCCTCAACCATATAAGCCATGGGGCTACTTCATGTGAATATCCTCAGAGAGGTTCATAGAAGAATGCAATCTTGACTTCCATCTTGAATATGTCAAAGTTAAGTTGTGTAGCCATTGTTAGCAATGTTTTGATGGGTTTAGGCATGGTCACTGAAGAGCAATTCTCATCGCGAGCGTTGTCTTCTCTTCGACGTGTATCTTGTGGATACGAACCGTGCTATGAAGGTCTCTACCTTCTCATCAGGGTCCCTCTTTCTCTTGAAGATCCATTTACACCTTTCCGGGTTACCCATATAGGTAGATCTTCGAGGGTCCATATACAACACTTGTATATGAAGTCCACTTTAGACTTTCATTGCTAAAATACATCTTTCCATGTCATGATCCTCAAAAGCTTCATCACATGAAGTCCGATCATTATCAGACTTAACTGATACATGGAATACAACCTCAAACTCATTTGAGGAGGTATTAGTGTTTCATCTTTAATTGTCCTTTTTAGTTTCCGATTTCAGGAGCCTCGTTATCATCTCAAGATTAAATGAGTTCCTTCACTTCATTTTTCATCTTGATTCTCAAGAGAGTCATCCTCTAAGATCAAGGTCATAAAGTAGGTGTCCAATACCATCCTTTATCCTAATGAAGTAGCATTCTCTAGTGCTAGATTCCATCTAACTTGCACGGAACTTTATTAGAGATATATATGTTGTAGTCTCTACTACATATATACCTGGAAACTAATAGATTATTATGCTAAAATTCATCATACATGATCTAGTTGTATCTTCCTACAACTCAATTGAGTTTAGGTTTATCAGGAGGAATGAGACATGAATGATATTCCTTTCTCTATAAGGTATTCCATGAATTCATCTAATAGGTACTGACTACCTAGATTAGATCAAATTCATTTTCATTTTCCTTTAAACTTTGATTCTAAACTAAAATTGTGAAATCTTTGAACATTTCAAAGGTTTCTCAGGTGAAGAGAAGAAATCTCATATCATACATAATCATCAAAGATATCACATATCCATAATGTTTATTATGATATAGATGATCCACATACATAAATATATATGAGATCTTGGATACCTTGGCATCTTCCACCATTCCCAGAGAAGGGTGCATTGAACATTTTTTCTACTTTTGAATATAATATTCATAAGTATGTAAGTTTTAAAATTTTAGACATTCTAAAGTTTCATCTCTTATTACTCTATTGATCAAATCAACATACAAATGTCCAAGGCTTGATGCTAGATCATTGTCAAATGATCTTTATCCCTATTGATCTTATAAGTTTTAACTTTCAGTATTAGAAATATTAATGAACCATTCACTAATTTATAATTTAATAGAGTCCACCAGATATTAGATTACTATCTGAAATATATCCATCATAACTCTCTATGATAGGTTTATTCCAGAATTCATGTTTACTTCCAACATTTAGAAATAAACTATAAGTGTATTCTAATATTCAAGTCATAGAGACATTCTCTAAGACTAAGGGCCCCCATTGAAATTATGAAGTTTATTTGTCCAATAGAGATTGTTGCAACCATTGCATCAATATCCACGGATGACTATTAAACTTTAAGATCGAATTTTCCAATCTCCCAAAACATATGCAACCAATTGCAAGTGTTATTAGAAGATTGAGATACAATTAATAAACTTCGATCTTATCAAATAAGAAAGTCAATTTCAATGATTACATGTAGATTATTCCAATGCACTATCTGGGTCCTTCTGCAAGGATTTTAGATAGACTAGATAGTCACACTATCAATACATCGGCTTATTGCAGTATTGGCATTTATCCAACTCTTTGGATGTCATATGGAAATTGCAGAAGTACAGTCAACTCCTTGACTTTCCTTCTTACATGGGTCAGACCCATGCTTCCACTGCGATTTCTTCATCTATAAACAACCATTGCTTAAGACAAAGGATCTCTTATATTAAATTCCAAAGATTTCAATATAAGACAATTTCAATATTTATACATACTTCATTCAATTCATACAATGTGAATATTATGAAGCTTCATGAATGACTAGAGTACAGACAGTAGAATGATGATTACTCATCATATCTACATCCATATTAACTTATAAAATCATTGGTTCAGGTAGGTAATCAAACATTTTGAATACATCAACTCTTATAGAACTTCCATTCTGCATGATGTAGTGAACCATGCCCTTCATGATTAAATGTTGAGAGTACATATGCATGTCAAAGCATCTTCTTAGATTTTATAAGGATTATTTAACAATTATTATCATCATTGACATGTCACTTCCAAAGTACATTCGTGAGATCAAGACTATAGAGGCATATAAACCCTAGGCTTGTAGTCCTATTATCTATTTAATTGTCTTTCTTTATTCATATGAGGAAACTTGCATATTGCAACCACATACATTATGTGTTCAACTGCAAGTACAATATTTTGAATGGATCCAATCCACGATATTTTACTGGTTATTATTGAGTATAGTATTGAGTGGGTTTAATGAAGGATTATCTGAAATAAGACATTTTCATAATTTTATATATATTATATATACATATTTTACTTTGATTTAGGAGTTTTTATATCAAAGTTGTCTATCCTTGTCAACACTGAAAGTTCATTCCCTTAATCACTTTCAATGTAAGAGATATACTTATCATTATAACTCAAGCAAGATCTGGGATCTTCTTCCTTATCTTTGTTACATCCTAATAATATGAGAACCTGCAACTCTGATAAAAAGAAGCGGGGACACATTCCTCCTTGCAAGTCCAACTTGCATTCCTAATTCGGTCTTTAACACCCGAGCCCACCACTCCAAAGGTGATGTTGACACATCATTATTTGAACCAACCGTCTACATGATTAGTACTCGCTATGCGCAATCCAATATCGCCCCAATAATATGAGGACCTGATATTGGGGTCATTATGCATATGGCCTTACTCTTTCGAGAAGCAAAGAGCCCGATCCTGATGCACTTGTATATAGAAGTTGTCACTTCGGACATACGTCTCCTACATACAATCCCTGGCGACGGAACCCTTCACCTTGACGAGAGATCATGGATGTCACTTATGTGATCCTCCATATCATATTCAAATTCTAATTAATTATTATGAATCATATTCACATAATTAATTCTTCCAATGGAAATAACATCTCTATTAAAATAGAGTGGTTATTTTTAATTGGATTCCAATTAATCTAATCTTATTAAATTAATGATCCAATTAATATCCAACAAACACTCTTTCTTGTTACTTGAATATGGTATTATCTCAAATACGTATTATTTTGAATTTTAATAATTAGAAAAATACACCGTCATCTTTCCTGCATTATTGAGTCCCGTTGTCATGTCCATTACCATCGGGATGGGACAGACCGCACACGGTGCAACCTGCTACCCAACGCTCCCCGACTAGACACCATATCCACCTCAGGAAAGGATAATGTCAAATTGATCATTGTGTACTTGAGATGATAATCGGTTTTTCAACCGAAGTTATACCATATAATAATAATCAAAACCATTTTTATTAACATTATAAGAAAATTTGCAAGACAAATCCTCAATCCTATTCAAGCAACTATGTTTGTTGGAATATAGATCATGTCACCAAGATGTGATTTAGATCATATATAATCAATTATTAGTTAAGGCAATGTCATTTAAGGAAATAATTATCATCAAATATTTCAAAAATATTTATTCATAATTATTTCAAAAATTAAACCATTTAATTTTACTAATTGATTAAATGACAATCACAAGGTTCTTGATTAGGAAAGTAATTTCCAGCAGTGACCCTCACTTAATAAAATTATCATATCTCAATCAATTTAAATCCAATCAAGCAAAATAAGTCTCCAAAGTTTTCTAATTAGATTTACAATAGAACCTAAGTGATTTGCACACATTTTTAGGCATTTCAAATAAGTAATTAACTCCTTAATTACGTCATGATTCGCAGTCCCTGAAACAGTGGATACATGTTCACTAAAATGATCATAACTTGAACAAACAGAATAGAAATCATGCAAACTTAGATCATACGGTTTCCTTATTTAATGAGGAACATAATCAAAGTGTTATTTTTTTATTTGAAAAATTTAAACAGTGCCGAAAATACTCACTAACAAAGATGTGAAAATGAAATGCGAGAAAACTTTTGCAAACCCTAACGAACTTGTCTTCCTAGGTTTAGGGATCGCGTCCAAAACCTCCAACCTAAGGCTCTGATACCACTTGAAGGATATGGTAAGATCCTTAAGCTCATCATGGAAGCGTGAGGATCGTATCGTATGCGATCGGAAGCGACTAGTCGCACTAGTGGCTCGAGGTAGCGGAAATTTAAAAAAAAATTATGTGACGAAACCACATGATTCAAGAACACTTCTCGGATCGTTTCGCCTAAAGCAAAAAAAGTATTAGGCTTACCTCTTGAAGCGTGTTTGCGATCGAGCCTCTAAACGAAGAGACCTCCTGTCTCAAGTCCGATCCGATGAAGGAGACGCTTGCGAGCGCATTGATGAAACACGTGCTTCTCGTAATCCATGTTGATGATCCAAGCAACGAATCTCTTGATCTCGTTACACGAGATCCGACATCTTATTCACGAGTGAGGCGTACCAAAGGAGATGGATATCCACGAGCAAACAATCTGATAGCATAACATCGATGCTACGACGAGAGGGACTCTCTTTAGGGCTCCGTGGTAGACTACCACAAGAGAGAGAGAGAGAGGGTGTGTAGAGAATGATAGAAAGAGAGAGTTGTTGTAAACTTCTAACCTCAAGAAGAGCAATGGGGGTCACTTCTTATATAGGGTTTTGGGATCCATGGATCTCAATCCATGGACAACACAAATCCAATGTCTCACATTGATTTGTGTTTCTTTTAATAGCAATGATTTTTGTTGTAAAAACACAACAACAATTATTTTAATTTAGATTAAATATATTTGATAAATAAAAATAATTTAATCCTAAATTAAATCAAGCATATATGGAGATTTTAGGATGGAGATCACACCCTCCATATAAGAGTGGATGGCCACCTTTTTCCATATAGGAATTGGTGGTCGTCCACCCTTCCAATATAGAAGGGTGGATTCTCATGCAATCTAATGCAATCTTGTGGGATTGCATTATTCCTTTGGAAATCTCCATGATTTTACAACAACACTTGTTGTAAATTATTCTACAAAAATAACTCATAATTATTTTGAGAATATTGCAATCTTACCATTGGAAATTTGTAAATCACATTCACAACCCTAAATAAAATGGAAATTACATTTTCAATTTAATGTCCAATGTGAATCAAATTCACATCAACATTTAATTCAATAAATGTAAATTACAAATAGCTCTCTCTAATATATATAAACCACATTTATAATATATATGATTAATATGGATAGTCCTATCCATGTTATTCATATTTATGATAATTAAATCACATTTACTAATCTTGGATCTCTATTCTCATGTGCCCAAATAATATGAATCATATTCACATCAATCTCATCATTGATAATTAAATCACATTTAATTAACTATGATAACTCTCTTTATAATATGAACCAAATTCATATTATTTATGATAATTAAATCACATTTAATTGTCAATTTTTTCAATGCTCGAATATATAATATCAACAATGAAGTTATCATGAATCCTTTTAAGGATAATGTGCTTTCTCTGAATACTTGGAGATAAGGACAGGGCGATTGTATTGTTCCACATATAGTTTGGATATTGAGATCACATCTCAAATCCAGATTTTACGGACCTCTCATAGATGCTTTATTAAATCAAGATCGCAAATCTAATTTTCTCATTGCATCTAAATCATATTCAGACCAATGTCCAATATTTGGACCAAGATCAGATTACTTCTCTACTGAGAGGAGTCACTAAAATCCATACCCGTTTCATCACTCCCTAGGAATGGATGCGTCATGGTTATACAATCATTTATGATCACATCACTCTATGGTATTCCCAATACCTGTACATCCTGCATACTGGAAGACCTAGAATAAACCCGAAGTTTTAGTTCTATTTTAGACTGTCTACTTCAGGGTTCTATCCTTAAGTTTCTCATTCGATCATTGGGAGTTGGTATCGATCATATACTTTCCAAAAGCATATGTCATACCTAGGTCTTGATCATATACTTTCCAAAAGTATATATCAAACCTACAAATTCAGTTAAGCTTCCAAATTGAGACGACCGTGCACAAAATTTGATTCTTCCCAATATCTCATGAGTGAGCTCATGTCTTCTGGTTCAGTAATGAACATGTATGATCCCTTTGAGAGATCCTATTATTCATATGCCCTTTCATGCACACCAGCGCAGCAGTGTATAGACCTTGGTTAGGTCATCAACCTATTGGTCTGCTAAATGTACATAATCAGAAATATAGTAACACATTTGTCCCTGGTCAGAGGATGCTTGCCTATATCGTGACAGCATACGACATAGGACTTTGGTTATCTCAATCTTGTTAAGTCAACTCTTTGACCTAACTTATCTAACACCTCTGAATCTCTATTCCTATGCAGAGGACCTGCATCAAGAGGTCGGTTATATATATCAGCCTTCAGAGAAAGATTGACATCTCCTTCTCAAGCTGGGGATCATCTCTTAATAATCATTTGACGGCGTTTGATGATTCATCAATCTAACTCCTTAGATATCCATCCAAGCACCAGCCTCTATGATTCAATTATTGAATCAACAGCTGTATGATTACTAAGGTGGCCATGGTACATAACCCTAATTGTACTAAGAGACCTATTATGCAAATTAGTTATTCTTCATTTCAGACCAGGAAATGATATTTGCAATAACATTTATTGCATAATAGCTCGTCGTGGTGTCACATGTCCAACAGGTTCCACGTTAAATCTCTGGTGTTCATGTTTATTATTTTGTTTATCAATTCCGCTTCCACTTCTGAGATTTCAACAAAGATATGTTGGGATAATTAAGTTGCAATGAGTTTAAGTGGAACAAACAATTCCAAAGGAGAGCATATTGAAGTCCAATGTCATTATATTCATGATAAAGCGACCGAAAAGGAAATTATGGTAACTTACAATCCTATATTAGATGTTGTAGTTAATTAATTTACAAAAAGAATTGTAGCAAATACATATATTCAACATGTCAGTTTAATGTGAGTCAGGAGGAATATATGAGTCAACTAGCATATATTCAAAAAAATGAACCTAAAGAATTGGCATATTCATATTATGGACATCCAACAAATAATTGCAATGTAGTATGACCACTTCGATCAAGTGGAAGATGTTGGTTACAAAAACAATGACTAAGTGGTCATCTTGACTTGGCAAATCATACATATAAGGGTTCTAAGGGCGCACAAACAATGCCTATGAAAAGAGATCAAAGTGCGAAGGAAGCTCTCAATCTAAACATTCTTCTTCTCCCCCTTCATCTTTCCTTCAGTAATCACGATATTACCATTTATCTTGAGAATATCCCGCGATAAAGTCCCCTTATCTCATGGGCTAGATCTCTTAAAAAAATTATTAGAGACGGGAAATAACTAAATGATCTCCAATGGCCTACACTTACAGGGCTGATTCGACTTGTCAATACCAACCCTAGACAAGTTGAGTTTGAGAAATAGGGTTAAGTTTCTTAAAAGTCAAATTAGACAGTGTCTGATGGGAAAAGTTGGTGGACACTAATTTTGACTGCTGCTCACCAATTGATGAAAATATCCAAAACAAGGTGACAGAAGACATCAAGGTATTAGATAAAAATGGAAGGAAATGGCTTCATTTATGGAAATGTGAACAAATCAATACATTCTTGCTCATGATTTACACCTGTACAAATTAGATGATAACACAAAAATATCGGCGCGCAATTATCAGTATTGCTCAATAATAACACATGCAGTGTAGGCCACAACCAAAACATCTTTAACTAAATGCAGCATCATGACGGAGATACGCTGCTTTAGATGATGCCAGAAACCTTCAGAGAGGAGAGAACAACAAATATTATCCACAGGAGCATGAAGTAGGCGAATGTCACCCAAGCCCACGGCCTCGGGCCTCCGAGCTCGGCACCAAGGGTGACACGACGGAGAACCAGGACAGATATGCATCCAGCCGATGCAGCAAAGAAGACCAAGAGCGAGAAGCTGAGACCTTCCGCATTTGGGATCTGCAGGGGCTGGCGGTACATGATGTAGTTGTATGTAGTGTTTATTAGCCAGGGAATACCAATGCCGATGTATATGTTCACTGAATTGCTGGACAAGAGAAAACAGCAAACCACATTCGTCAATGTACTTTTTGTGATATTTCAAAACCATGCTAAAGGAAGCAAAAAAACTTCAGGATCTTTCTTGAATATCGAAAGAGACAACTAACAAAAACATCAAAGAAAAACCGGTGAAGCTATTAATTTCCAAACACATGCCTGCAGATGATATTGGCGATCGCAGAATCTGCTGTCAATTGACGCTCAGCAGCTATCTTGCTTGCAACTAAATCAGGCCAAGATGTCCCAGCAGCTAATGCTGTAAAAGCTATTACGTAAGGATTTATTCCTGCGAGACAAGCATCGTTAGTTATTCACAAGTTAACTACGAAAGGAGACAGTTGCATTCCAGATCGAATGAGAAGCAACCTGTCACACAGCTTATTGCATCTGTAAGCTTTGTGACCAGATAAGCTATTCCACTGATGAAAAGCAAGGAGCAGCAGAATGCGATCCACCCATGGGCGATCTGGACGGGAGGGACGAATGCAAAAAGGAACCTCCAAGGTAGCAGCATTAGGTTCCACGAAATTTTTAGCAGCCTAAGAAAAAAGCCGTCCATTTTCTTTGATTCTGAGCTATCCAGCTGTTCATAATTATATGAAGAGTTAGCAACAATGTTCGAGAGACCGAAATGGTAAAATTAATCAAAAATGGAAATCCAATTGGATGCCTTATCTTCAAAGTCAAGTTTAGAAAATTGGAAAATAGATACATTCAAATGCCATCAAAATGTCATTCAAATGCCATACGATTTTTTTCCTTTAGATTATAACAAATTGAAGAATGTGTTCTCCAAACGGAAATGGTGAAAAGAACTTGGCCTTGCGTTGGGGAGTGTGCTTTCAGTCAACAATTTGAAATACAAAATCAATAGCATCATGGCAACAAATGCATAGGAGAAGCGTGTATTGCAAAAACTTTGGAAGTTACATAGCATCGTGTGCCACGATGTAGCTTCATGGCTCAACATATTGCCGCATCAAGCCATGGGCACAAGTGTGCCTTAGGATGTAGTCAAAACAATCAAAGGCATCAAAATTGGAAGGTTTCAAGTTGGATGACTTCAAAAGAACCACACAATATGTATTAGTAGTTACAATAACAAACAGGACAGAACAAGAACATGGATGCAAAAGGCTAATGTAAATATCAAGTTATTACTTGATTAATAACAGGGTAATTTCCTAAATACTCGTAATAGGACGATATTTATCCAACCACGAATGCCCTATGTGAATTTTCAGCTTTAGTGAAGATGTTCGGCAGATTTCAACTTGGAGGCGTCTCAGTTTTTGGTGGAGATTTTCAGTGGATTCTCTGGTTCGCAGATCAATAATGAGAAATATGTTATTGTTTCTTCAGTCTCGCTAAGGAAGTTGCACATGACTATGGTCGTGTGTTAAAGTTGCTTTGACTGGTCTATCTTTACAGTATTTAGGATTGCCTTTACCTAGGGGCAAGCTTGGTCTGAAGCACTATGGGTCATTGTTGGAGCAGAGGGAATGTACGTTTGTGGGTAGGAAGGCAAGGTGCCCATCACCAGACAAGACGATTCTTCTGAAGTTTGTGTTGTCGATCAATCCAATATTCTACGTGTGAATGCACAAATTGCCAGTAGGGCACGACAAGGAGTTTTTTCTGATGTAGCTTTGGGCGATACAGCAATGGTATCATGTTTTGGACTGATGATTAATCACCATACACATTAAGAAGGGAGGGTTGGAATTGCTCGTGCTTAGTAAGATGAACATAGCACTCATGAAGTGGGTGATCGAGTTGTGTGGTCTTGGGAGGTCTCACTGTGTGATGCAGCGTGAATCGGACATATAGGGCTATATTTATTTAATTTTGTCCCATAAATTAGAGTCTCATTTTATTTAATTATGTCTTCGCATTTCTATTATAAATAAAGAGATCGCGTTTGATCTCAACTAATTAGTTACAAATTTGAATTTCTTAGTTAGTCGGTTAGAGTCAAATTAGGATAAGTTGTTTGAATTTTGATTTTGAAATTTCTATTTTTGGAATCTCATCCCTCCTATATAAAGGGATGATAGGCTATTGTTTTTGGGAGGTCAAAATATATGAAAAGTTGAGATTTATCTCTCTCTCTCTTGTCTCTCTTCCCCACGTGGTCTTCACGTTTCTCTCCTCCAACACCCCTCGTTTTTCCGACGAGCTTCTCTTCTCAACCCCTCCATTTTCTTCTACCAAACAATCTCCACCGTTCAAAGTTATTTTTATCCGTCGCCACAATTCAATTTTGCATCATTTGGTATCAGAGCATGGCCTACAGATCGTCCTCACGACTTGACGATCCGTCCAGACATTCGCGCCGACATGCGACGAAACACCATCATTCGTCAGAGCGGAAACGACGAGCCGAAGAAGCTTACAACAATGGATATGGCTGAGGTTAGACAAGCACTATCGAATATGCTCCAAGATTTTGCCGATATGCAAGCTGTGGTGTCACAGAATCGCGAGTCATTGACGCGACAACTAGAAGAACTCATTGCAAAAAAGGCCGGTGAAACTTCCGTCCAAGGTCCTGATGAAGAGACCCAAGAAAACTGCACCGTCCTCAACAATATGCTCGCTGTCCCGGCCGTTTCAGAGGAGAAAAATGTCGACCTGCTTGCTGTCCAGGTATTTTCAGACTCGCAAAAGCCGCAGGAATCGATCTTCGGCCCATCCGCAGCCCTCTCGCGGACCCCCTCCACCGCCTTTGTACCTTTGGCACCATCCCCAATCGCCGCAGCACCCCTTCCAGCCCCGGAATCAGCCCCTTCCGCCATCCCTGCAACCCCTGCACTTCCAGAAATTGCCCCATCACCGGCCCATGCACCTGCGACCCCAACTAAATCCCCTGCCCCGTCCCCAGTAACCCCTCTCGCCGCAACCCCTGCACCCCCAGCACCCCTTCCCACCACCCCCGCACCACCGGTGCAAACCCCATTACACCCTCTGGTGAATTCCCCACCCCACCACCGTGGCTTCCCCACTCCCACCCCTCCCCACCTCTACTCGACAGCGACATTGACCCCTCCCCACCCTCTCAAGACCGCAAATTTAATCTTCTCATTGCATCTGAATCACATTCAGATCAATGTCCAATATTTGGACCAAGATCAGATTACTTCTCTATTGAGAGAAGTCACTAAAATCCAGACCCGTTTCACCACTCCCTAAGAATAGAAGCGTCATGGTTATACAATCATTTATGATCACATCACCCCCAGGTATTCCCAATATCTGTACATCCTGCATACTGGAAGACCTAGAATAAACCCAAAGTTTTAGATCTATTTTAGACTTTTTACTTCAGGATTTTACCATTAAGTTTCTCATTAGATCATTAGGAGTTGGTATCGATCTTATACTTTCCAAAAGCATATATCATACCTAGGTCTTGATCATATACTTTTCAAAAGTATATATCAAACCTACAAATTCAGTCAAGCTTCCAAAGCGAGATGACTGTGCATAAAATTTGATTCTTCCTGATATCTCATGAGTGAGCTCATGTCTTCCGATTCAGTAATGAACCTGTATGATCCCTTTGAGATATCGTATTACCCATATGCCCTTACATGCACACCAGTGCACCGGTGTATAGACCTTAATTAGATCATTAACCTATTGGTCTGCCAAATGTACATACTCAGACATATAGTAACACATCTGTCTCCGGTCAGAGGATGCATGCATATATCGTGACAGCATACGACATAGGACTTTCGTTATCTCGATCTTGTTAATTCAATTCTTTGACCTAACTTATCTAATACCTCTTAATATCTATTCCTATGTAGAGGACCTGCATCAAGAGGTCGGTTAAATATCAGCCTTCAGAGAAAGATTACCATCTCCTTCTCAGACTGGATATCATCTCTTAATAATCATTTGACGGTTCTTGATGAGTCCTCAATCTAACTCCTTAGACGTTCATCCAAGCACTAGCATCTATGATTCAGTTATTGAATCAGCAGTTGTATGATTACTAAGATGGTCATGGTACATGACCTTAATTGTACTAAGGGACCTATTACGCAAATTAGTTATTCTTCATTTTGTTAGAATTTATCTCGTAAGTGGCCCATATAAAATATTTATGAGATGATAAATATTGGGTTTTACCAAGTCAATGGATAAAACGTAACCGCATTATCTTGATCCACGTTGATGGTTAGTGGATTATCAGGAGTCGGTTACGATAGGGTTTGTTATCCTTTTGAACCCTCCAACTCTACCCCTATAAAAGAGACATGATGGCTCATTATGCAAGACACCGAATCAAGAGATTCAGAGAGCCACCATCAAAACTCTCCACCATCTGAGAGAGACTTAACGATCGGGGTTAAGGGAAGGAGAAAAGAAGGAAGAAAAGATCATTGTCAGTTTCTTCATCTTCTCCGTTACAAGTTTCTATTTGATTTGCGATGGAAGGAGGTAACATGCGAATCATTATTTTTATTGATTCTTTAATGCTGCGCTTTAATTTTCCTATAATATGGTATCAGAGTCAGGTTCTACATACAGTACTTTTGAAAAATGATGGTTAATTTTTGTCGATTATGTTTCCGAATTGATATTTTCTGCAGATGGATTTTTTAAAAGTTTCGAATTTCATTCCATCCGTTTATTAAAAAATGGATATTATCAACTTTGAAACGACGATTCTTTTTTATCACACTTTCCTTATCTTAGAAATAATTACTCATAAAGAATACTATTGATGTGTTTTTCTTTTTTGGTTGAATCACATCCATACATATCTAAGGAGTTTTTTATTCTAAATTTTCAGCTCATCATTGTGGCTGAGCAAAATTTAACGACATTCTAGTTTCTGATAAAATAATAATAATAAAGTCATTAATTTTCAATGCTTACGTTAAGGGGTTGAATTCTTGCATTGATGTCTAAGTTATTATTTGACTCATTCATATTATGTAAAGTTTCATCCATGAATAATTAAGCATTACTTATTAAGGTGAATATCTCATTATTATTGATGAATAATGTTATCGCGTTTAATTTTTGGGTAGTCACCAAAGTGATCTAACCATGTACAGAGTTGAACCCATATTCTGATTACCTTAGTTTTGATGCAAATTGAATTTAATGTTATACCAATTTATCGCGATAATCAGAATAGTATAATCACGGATAAGGAGATCATCTAAAGGGGGATCATTGTCTGTAATTATGCACATTAAGAGATTAATTAATGAATCATGGTTTTTACATCCAAAGTTGAAAAAAATATGAATTAGACATGATTTATTTAATTATCTATTAAAGTGTATCTAATTGCATCACTTATGTAGTTATTGATATGTTAATATTCTGCCCAAAGGTGATTATTAACATGTTGTAAAAGAAATTATATATATATATATATATATATATCCTACCTATGTATAGAAAATTAATTTCTCAAAGCATTATTGTGAGCATATGCATTATTGTTTTACAGTTTCTACAGCTATGAACTTGTTTGCATTGGGAAACTCCATAGTTAGGTTCAACGGACTCAACTATGCAGATTGGTCAAACAGATTCTCTTCCATTCATGAGTGATGGATTTAGACCGTGCATTAGTTGAAGATTAAAAATCACAAGCCATTACAGAAAACATCACTGATGATGAAAGGTTGTATTACAAGGCTTGGGAAAGATCGAATAGGCTTTGTTTGAGTCTAATGAAAATAACAATGACAGAGAATGTCAAACTGTCAATGCCAAGGACAAACAATGCTAAGGAATTCATGAAGAAAATTAAGGAGTACTCCCAGTCCGATATAGCTGATAAGTCCATTGTTGGGACTTTAATGAGTGAGTTGACCACGAAGAAATTCAACAGATCCAACTCGTTGATGGATCATGTAACTGAAATGTCTAATCTTGCAGCGAAGCTATAAACCATGGGAATGGATGTCAATGAGACGTTCTTAGTACAGTTTATCATAAACTCCCTTCCTATTGAATTTGGACAATTTCAGGTGAACTACAACACATTAAAGGATAAGTGGAGTTTCATGGAATTAAAAGCTATGCTCATTCAAGAATAAGGAAGATTAAAGAAGATAAAAGAACATTCGGCGAACCTCGTGACTACTGAAAAGACTATTATAAGAGCTAACACCAATAAAAGACACACAAGTAAAAGGAACAAAGGAAAAACTCTCACGAAAACTAAAGGGAGCAATTACAAAGAAATCAAATGCTTCTTTTACAAGAAGTCCGGGCATATGAAGAAAGATTTCCTTAAACGGAAAGCATGGTTCGAAAAGAAAGGTATCCATTATGTTCATGTTTGCTTCAAAGTAAATATTATAGATGTTCTTAATAATACTTGGTGGTTAGATTCTGATACAACTACTCACGTATCTCACATATTATAGGGATTCCTTACAATCCAGAACATAAAGGAAAGTGAACAGTATTTGCTCATGGGAAATAGGATGAAGGCACAAATAGATGGAATTGGGACTAAAAGATTGATCATGGACACTGGATGTCAAGTTGATCTGGAAGGATGTCTCTATGTTCCTGAATGTGCTAGAAACAGATTGAATAGTTTAGGATTTTCTTTCAAGATTTCTGATGGAT
This sequence comes from Ottelia alismoides, assembly GCA_037367405.1. Classification (NCBI taxonomy): domain Eukaryota; kingdom Viridiplantae; phylum Streptophyta; class Magnoliopsida; order Alismatales; family Hydrocharitaceae; genus Ottelia; species Ottelia alismoides. Next base: position 119,563 of record JAZKJV010002604.1, read on the forward strand.
CATTGTCTATGTTTAGAAATAAGTACTTTTATGATTCTGGTACTTTGGAGAGTTATCTTTATCGTTTATATCTTGATAAAAAATTTGTTGATTCTCTGTTTTATGTGAATGTAATGTGGGTGTGAAAATGAATGCATCTGATGAATGCTCTACTCTTTTATGACATCAAAGACTAGGTCATATATCTAAGGACAGAATTTTGAGACTTATTAAGAATGACATATTGCCTCAATTAGATTTTGCTGACCTAGGGTTGTGCATATATTGTATTAAAATAAAGCAGTCCAAACACACATCAAAGAAGCCAGCAACAAGGGCTACCCGGCTCCTAAAATTGATACGTATTGATGTTTGTGGTCCTTTTAATGTCTCATCATGGGGAGGAGAAAGATACTTTATCACTTTCATAGATGATTTCTCACGATATGGGTATATTATCTATTGCATGAAAGGACTCAAGCAGTAAATGTCCTTGGGATATTTATTAATGATGTGGAAAGGTAATTATATAGGAAAATAAAAGCTGTGAGATCTGATCGAGGTGGTGAATATTTCGAAAGACATGATGAGACGGGTCAACATCCTGGTCCATTTGCAAAATTCCTTGAAAGTAAGGGTATTTGTGCACAATACACAATGCTCGAAACACCACAACAAAATGGAGTCGCAGAAAGGCAAAATCATACATTAATGGAAATGGTTAGAAGAATGATAAATAATAGTACTTTACCTCTTTCATTGTAGACATATGCATTAAGGACTTCAGCATATTTACTTAATAGGGTTCCTATTAAAGCAGTTCAAAAGACACCTTTTGAATTATGGACATGTAGGAAACCTGTTTGAGACATCTACATGTTTGGAGATGTCAAGCGGAAGTCAAAGTGTACAATCCACATGAAAAGAAGATAGACCAAGGACAGTCAGTGGATTTTTCATTGGTTATCCTAAAAAGTCAAAGGGGTATAGATTTTATTGTCCTAACCATAGTACAAGAATTGTTGAAAGTGGAAATTCTCGCTTCATTGAGAATGGCAATATTAGTAGGAGCCAAGAATCACAAAATGTGGAAATAAAAGAAGATAGAGATAAAGTGTCGCTTCCATATTTTCCCATATCTTCTGAAATAGATGTTCCACCTGTGAATTCATCTCCACATAATGTTTTGGAACATCAAGAATTGACACCCACATTAAGTGATGATGTCATTATTAATGAACAACTTGTAAATAAGCCAAGTACACCACAATCACAAGAAGTTGTATTAAGACGCTTTGAAAGGCAAAGGAGATCTGTAAATTTTGATGATTATATAGTTTATGCACTTGAGCATGAATGTGACTTGAGCATTGATAAAGATCCAAGATCATTCCATCAGGCTATAGAATGTAATGATTCTGAAAAGTGGTTGAATGCTATGAAAGAAGAACTCGAGTCAATGGTCAATAACAATGTCTAGGATCTTATCGAGTTACCTGAAGGCTCTAAAAGAGTCGAGTGTAAATGAGTATTTAAGACCAAACATGATTCTAAAAGTAACATCGAAAGATATAAAGCTAGACTTGTTGCAAAGGGTTTTACTCAAAAAGATGGCATCGATTATAAAGAGACCTTTGATCCGGTCTCAAAGAAGGACTCCTTAAGAATCATTTTGTCTTTCGTGGCTCATTATGATATGGAGCTTCACCAAATGGATGTAAAGACTGCCTTTCTGAATGGAGAGTTAGATGAAGATGTCTATATGGACTAACTCGAAGGTTTTAAGATCATAGAAAAAGAAAATCTAGTATGTAAATTAAATAAGTCAATATATGGACTAAAACAAGCTTTCCGTCAATGGTATATTAAATTTAACAATACCATTACATCATATGGTTTTGTAGAAAACACTTTAGATAGGTGTATCTGCATGAAAGTTAGTGGGAACAAGTTTATTATATTAGTCCTATATGTTGATGACATATTATTGGCTGCGAATGATTTAGGTTTGTTATATGAAACAAAGAAGTATCTTTCCAAGAACTTTGAAATGAAAGATATGAATGAGGCATCCTATTTGATTGGAATAGAAATATTTCGTGATAGACCACAAGGACTGTTAGGATTGTCTCAGAAGGCATATATTGAGAAGGTGTTGGAAAGATTCAGGATGGACAAGTGCTCTGCAAGGATAGTTCCTATTCAGAAAGGAGACAAATTCAGTTTGGATCAATGTCCGAAGAATGAGTTGGAACATAATGAAATGAAAGGAATTCCTTATGCATCAGTGGCTGGGAGTATCATGTATACTCAGATATGTACTCGGCCTGACATTAGTTTTGCCACTGGCATGTTGGGTCGGTATCAAAGCAATCCTGGTATGGACCACTGGAAAGCTGCAAAGAAAGTTCTCAGGTATTTACAAGGCACCAAAGATAATATGCTCGTGTACATACGATCTAATAATCTTGAGATTATCGTATATTCAGATTCAGATTTTGCGGGATGTATCGACACAAGAAAGTCAACCTTTGGCTACGTATTTCTACTCGCTGGAGGAGCTGTGTCATGAAAAGTGCGAAACAGTCAATCATTGTTGCTTCCACTATGGAGGCTGAATTTATATCGTGCTTTGAGGTTATACTTCAAGGATTGTGGCTGCGGAATTTTGTTTCGGGACTGAAATAATCGACAACATTACCAAGCCGCTGAAGCTTTATTATGATAATGCCGCATCAGTCTTCTTCTCAAAGAATGATAAGTACTCTAAGGATGTAAAGCACATGGAATTGAATTATTTATCAGTAAAGGAGGAAGTTCAGAAACAAAGAGTATCAATAGAGCACATCACTACCAATTTAATGATAGCGGATCCGTTAACTAAAGGTTTAGCACCTAAGATTTTTTCTGAGAATGTTGTAATAATGGGTGTTTTAAAAAAATCCTTGTTATGAAAGGTTAATTAGTACATTTTATTTAGTGCTCATTATGATTATGACAATCTCATTTGTTTTATGTTTCTGAATCATTTCATTGTTACATTATGCATGCATGTTTGCAAATAGATAACATAACCGTTAAAATGAAATTAAATTAGGACATATTATTCTTCTAAATTATAGATGATAGATTGAATTAATATTGATACATGGAAGGGATCGTGTCAAGTCATATGATCTGTGACCGCCATGATCATATTAGTTTAATTCAATTAAAGTATATGGTTCATTGACATTACATAAAATCCATGAAAAGGTGCGCTTAAGGTTATTATCTCATAATTAAAGATTATATGGATCAAGCGGGAGAATGTTGGAATTTATCTCGTAAGTGGCCCATATAAAATATTTATGAGATGATAAATATTGGGTTTTACCAAGTCAATGGATAAAACGTAACCGCATTATCTTGATCCACGTTGATGGTTAGTGGATTATCAGGAGTCGGTTACGATAGAGTTTGTTATCCTTTTGAACCCTCCAACTCTATCCCTATAAAAGAGACATGATGGCTCATTATGCAAGACACTGAATCAAGAGATTCAGAGAGCCACCATCAAAACTCTCCACCATCTGAGATAGTCTTAACGATTGAGGTTAAGGGAAGGAGAAAAGAAGGAAGAAAGATCATTGTCAGTTTCTTCATCATCTCCGTTACAAGTTTCTATTTGTTTTGCGATGGAAGGAGGTAACTTGCGAATCATTATTTTTAATGATTCTTTAATACCGCGCTTTAATTTTCCTACACATTTCAGACCAGAGATGATATTCGCAATAACATTTATTACATAATGACTCGTTGTGGGCTCGCATGTCCAACAGGTTCCACGTTAAATCTCTGGTGTTCATGTTTATTATGGTGTTTATTAGTTCCGCTTCCGTTTCTGAGATTTCAACAGAGATATGTTGGGATAATTAAGTTGCAATGAGTTTAAGTGGAACAAACAATTCCAAAGGAGAGCATACCGAAGTCCAATTCATTATATTCATGATAAAGCGATCAAAAAGGAAATTACGGTAACTTACAATCCTATATTAGATATTGTAGTTAATTAATTTACAAAAAGAATTGTAGCAAATACATACATTCAACGTGTCAGTTTAATGTGACTCAGGAATATATGAGTCAACTAGCATATATTCAAAAAAATGAACCTAAAGAATTGGCATGTTCATATTAAGGACATCCAACAAATAATTGCAATGTAGTATGACCACTTCGATCAAGTGGAAGATGTTGGTTACAAATACAATGACTAAGTGGTCATCTTGACTTGGCAAATCACACACATAAGGGTTCTAAGGGCGCACAAACAATGCCTATGAAAAGAGATCAAAGTGCGAAGGATGCTCTCAATCTAAACATTCTTCTTCTCCCCTTCATCTTTCCTTCAGTAATCACGATATTACCATTTATCTTGAGAATATCCTGCGATAAAGTCCCCTTATCTCATGGGCTAGATCTCTTAAAAAAATTATTAGAGACGGGAAATAACTAAATGATCTCCAATGGCCTACACTTACAGGGCTGATTCGACTTGTCAATACCAACCCTAGACAAGTTGAGTTTGAGAAATAGGGTTAAGTTTCTTAAAAGTCAAATTAGACAGTGTCTGATGGGAAAAGTTGGTGGACACTAATTTTGACTGCTGCTCACCAATTGATGAAAATATCCAAAACAATGACAGAAGACATCAAGGTATTAGATAAAAAGGAAGGGAATGGCTTCATTTACGAAAATGTGAACAAATCAATACATTCTTGCTTCATGATTTACAGCTGTACAAGTAGATGATAACACAAAAATATCGGCGCGCAATTATCAGTATTGTTCAATTATAACACATGCAATGTAGGCCACGACCAAAACATCTTTAACTAAATGCAGCATCATGACGGAGATACGCTGCTTTAGATGATGCCAGAAACCTTCAGAGAGGAGAGAACAACAAATATTATCCACAGGAGCATGAAGTAGGCGAATGTCGCCCAAGCCCACAGCCTCGGGCCTCCGAGCTCGGCACCAAGGGTGACACGACGAAGAACCAGGACAGATATGCATCCAGCCGATGCAGCAAAGAAGACCAAGAGCGAGAAGCTGAGACCTTCCGCATTTGGGATCTGCAGGGGCTGGCGGTACATGATGTAGTTGTATGTAGTGTTTATTATCCAGGGAATACCAATGCCGATGTATATGTTCACTGAATTGCTGGACAAGAGAAAACAGCAAACCACATTCGTCAATGTACTTTTTGTGATATTTCAAAACCATGCTAAAGGAAGCAAAAAAACTTCAGGATCTTTCTTGAATATCGAAAGAGACAACTAACAAAAACATCAAAGAAAAACCGGTGAAGCTATTAATTTCCAAACACATGCCTGCAGATGATATTGGCGATCGCAGAATCTGCTGTCAATTGACGCTCAGCAGCTATCTTGCTTGCAACTAAATCAGGCCAAGATGTCCCAGCAGCTAATGCTGTAAAAGCTATTACGTAAGGATTTATTCCTGCGAGACAAGCATCGTTAGTTATTCACAAGTTAACTACGAAAGGAGACAGTTGCATTCCAGATCGAATGAGAAGCAACCTGTCACACAGCTTATTGCATCTGTAAGCTTTGTGACCAGATAAGCTATTCCACTGATGAAAAGCAAGGAGCAGCAGAATGCGATCCACCCATGGGCGATCTGGACGGGAGGGACGAATGCAAAAAGGAACCTCCAAGGTAGCAGCATTAGGTTCCACGAAATTTTTAGCAGCCTAAGAAAAAAGCCGTCCATTTTCTTTGATTCTGAGCTATCCAGCTGTTCATAATTATATGAAGAGTTAGCAACAATGTTCGAGAGACCGAAATGGTAAATTTAATCAAAAACGGAAATCAAATTGGATGGCTTGTCTTAGATGTCAAGTTTAGAAAATGGGAAAATAGATCATCAAAATGCCATTCAAATGCCATACAATTTTTGTCTAGATTATAAAAATTTGAAGAATGTGTGCTCCGAACCGAAGTGGTGAAAAGAACTTGCCCTTGGGTTGGAGAGTGTGCTTTGAGTCAACCATTTGAAATACAAAATCAATAGCAACATGACAACAAGTTAATAGGAGAAGCGTGCACTGCAAAAACGTTGAAAGTTGCATAACATAGTGTGCCAACAATGTAGCTTGATGACCTAACATATTGCCTCATCAAGCCATGGACACAAGCTTGTCTTAGGATGTAGTCAACTATTTGAAATTAAATGCAATCTTTCCTTGAGAGAATGAGCCCACAATAAAAGTCATCAAAATTGGAAGGTTTCAACTTTCAAGTTGGATGCCTTGAAAAGAACAACCACACAATATGTATTAGTAGTTACAATAACAAACAGGACAGAACAAGAACATGGATGCAAAAGGCTAATGTAAATAGCAAGTTATTACTTAGTTAATAACAGGGTAATTGCCTAAATACTCGTAATAGGACGATATTTATCCAACTACGAATGCCCGATGTGAATTTTCAGCTTTGATGAAGATGTTCAGCAGATTTCAACTTGGAGGTGTCTTTCAGTTTTTGGTGGAGATTTTCAGTGGATTCTCTGGTTTGCAGATCAATAGTGAGAAATATGTGATTGTTTCTTCAGTCTCTCTAAGGAGGTTGCACGTGACTACGGTCATGTGTTAAAGTTGCTTTGACTGGTCTATCTTTACAGTATTTAGGATTGCCTTTACCTAGGGGCAAGCTTAGTCAGAAGCACTATGGGTCATTGTTGGAGCAGAGGGAACGTACGTTGGTGGGTAGGAAGGCAAGGTGCCCATCACCAGGCAAGACGATTCTTCTGAAGTTTGTGTTGTAGATCAATCCAATATTCTACGTGTGAATGCACAAATTGCCAGTAGGGCACGACAAGGAGTTTTTTCTAATGTAGCTTTGGGCGATACAGCAATGGTATCATGTTTTGGACTGATGATTAATCACCATACACATTAAGAAGGGAGGGTTGGGATTGCTCATGCTTAGTGAGATGAACATAACACTCATGAAGTGGGTGATCGAGTTGTGTGGTCTTGGGAGGTCTCAATGTGCAGGTTACTCGGGGGCATTTACCACTTTTCCTCTAGGATTTGATGATATAATTGGAGGTTGTGTCAGAGTAAAGACGTAGCATGTCATTGATCTCCTCCCATCAACATTAGCAACATAGTCTGAATCTAATATCCGATAACAAAACACTTTCAATCACTTATATAAATGAGGCCTATGTCAAATGTTCCTTTCATATAATAAAAAATCCGCTTGATTGCATGCCAATGCTCCTTCCCTGGATTCTCCATGAATATGCTAGCACCACTCATGTTATGAGCGATATCAGGTCTTATGCATACCAAGGCATACATAAAACGCCCAACTGCTAAGCATAGGGAACACATGATATGCTTTCATTCTTTGTGTCTGGCTGAGGTAAAAAACTGATAGATAAATATTGTAGCGGATGTGGAGTACCTAGAGGCTCCATCCCCAAAATCTGCTTCTCCACCATCTCCATCCCCAAAATCTGCTTCGATGCACCAAGGTCCTTCATGTCAAACTCTAAACTAAAGAATTTCCTCAGAACATCTACAATACTCTGCTTCTTAAGAGAAATCAACATGTCATCGACGTACAATAACGGAAAGATGAAGGACCCATCATCAACCTTGTTGGGTAAAAATAACAATCGTATGAGCTATTGTTGAACCCTATACCAATCATGAACTTGTCGAACCGTTTGTAGCACTGCATGGGAAACTGTTTAAGCCCATACAAGGACTCCTTCAATCTGCACACATGATCTTCCTTGCCTTAAAAGGTGAATCTCTCTATCTAATTCGTCAAAATATCTTCTTTAAATTCATCATGCAAGAAAGCTGTCATCACATCTAACTGCTCTAGCTCCAAGTCTCGATGTACTACAAGAGCTAGTAGCACCCTGATGGATGTATGTCTTACAACAGAAAGAATATCTCATTATAATCCGCACCTTTTTTCCGACTGTAAGTTTGTAACCCTTTGCAACATGACGTGTCTTGTATTTGATGCCTTCAATGTTTGAGATTCTTGTCTTTTTTCTTGAAGACACATTTGCAGCCAACGATTTTCTTCCCCTTTGACAACTTGACAAGCTCTCGTGCCTTATTCTTGTGAAGAGACTCCATCTCCTCACCCATAGCAGCAATCCACTGTCCAGATCATGCCCCTGTTATAGCCTCCTTGTACGTAAAGGGCTCTGGGGACTCAGCCTCTTCAGCAACCTATAGTGCAAATGCAACCATATCTTCAAAATCATATCTCCGAGACGGATGTATGTCTTTATGAAGCCAATCAGTAGTAACACATGGTTGCCTCTCTTCTAGTTGTTCAGCTTCAGGCTGATCAACAACAACCTAATTAGAAGCAACATAATCAAATGCTTGATCACAACTTGGTGGCAGATCGAACTCCACATGCTTGTGTTGTTAGAGTATGCATTCATAGATGGACAATTGGATCCCTCTAGGGTCCAATTACCACATCCACGTGTCTAGTCTCACATCGTATATGAGTAGGACTTGGTCTTACTGGTGGGATTATATAGAAAGTGACACACCACCTGTAACATTTGAGAGAGATAACAAAGTATCCGTCCTTGAAAGGCTTGCTCCTCACAGAGTAGGGTTCCATGTAAAATCCTAGTATTCATTATTGTTCTTATTCATTATCTTTGATTATGCTTCTACATTTATGTTTTCTACATGGTATCAGAGCAGGTACGGTTCTTGATTTATTCTTGAAGAATTATTCTTGTTATTCATGTTCATGATTTGTTCGAGATTAAAGAAAATTCTAGGGTTTCTGAAAACCCTAATTATGCACAGATCGATTATCGTAAGAGCTTCTATGCAATTCCAGCAAGTTTGAGAATCATCTAGGTTCCTAAAACCCAAAATCTACTTACTACACATACAGGCCGATGATGGCATGAGAAGCATCATCTCTACGGTATTGAGTTCCCACGGTAAACCCAGGTGGTGCACCATCTCACACGATTTACCAACGCGCTCATTTCTCAATGTGCATATCAAAGAGCATCCAGATTACTCAGGCGGCACGCAAGAGTTGAACATGTGACACAATCTAGATCACAACTTCATGCTTGCTCGAACTTGTGCAAGAAAACAATAATTCGTATTAAGTTTCCTCAAAACCCTAGATTTAGTTTTTTTAGCTTCGTGTGCAAGAAGAAGAAAAGGAAGAAACGGGCATAAGACACCCTCTGCTTTAGCATGCATCATAAGATTTCTTCGGCTCTCCTTGGCCCCCGCCACCCCTCACCTAACACCAGCCACAATAACAACACCCCGTGTCCATATTCTCATAGGGATCTCAGATCCAAGTGGTGCTGGCAACATCATCGCACTTCCTTCACGCTCAGGCGACCGTGCACAGGCGCTACCAGATGAAGATCGAGCTCCATAATCCCATGGAGCGATTGATACCAAAGCAGTTCATCGTATGGGCCATTTTTCCACGTCGTGAGGTGACATAGCATCCTTTCGTGCACGTACCTACAACCCCATCGGAGGTGGCACAAGTTTGAACAATGGGGAACCCTAAATAATGCAACAGCAGATCAACTAGAGGTTGTGCCCTATTTTTATTTTACTTTGAAATTTTGTACGACCCTACTGAGGGAAAGCGGATTGCTACTCAATATTAAAAAAAGGAGAGGGTGGCTTCTTAAAAAAAGGAGAGGGATTATATATTTTAGCCCAAGTCAAGTTGTTGTAATATGAGAAAGAAAAAGGGGAGCAAGATTTTTGAGCCCAACTGTAGGTCGCCGCATCAAAGAAGAGGTTTGCAGATAGTTCTCTGCAAACAAAAGAGAAAATGTAGGGTTGACGACGTGTCATGGATGAGAGATGGATGCCCTTACCTCCCGGGGTACCTGGGATCTTGTGTCGTGCCCCTCAGGAGTTCGACTTCTGGCTTGCAGATGGGTCTTCATGATCAAACAATCTCCTAATGGGTCCATTGAAAGATTGAAAGCCATATTAGTTACAAAATGCTTCACACAGACCTATGGGGTAGATTATTTTGAGACCTTCTATCCGATTGCCAAAATGGGGTCCATATGTACCATTATTTCTGTTGTTAATAAAGTCTAATCCATTTTTCAACTTGATGTAAGAAATGCATTTCTCTATTGTGACCTCGAAGAGGAGGTATATATGATGCAGCCACTGGGTTATGCAGTCGAGAGGGAGTGTGTATGCCGACTACGTAAGGCCACCTATGGCTTGAAGCAGGAGCCCTCGAGCATGCTTTGATAGACTTACCAACGAGATCAGCACTCTTGGCTTTCAGAGGATGAGATCTGACTCCCCTATCTTCGTTAAACGACAATCTATTGGCGATGTTATACTTCGTGTTTATGTTGATGATTTGGTTATCACTGGAGATGACGAAGCTGTCATTTCAGAGACCAGGCCTTCCTCCAAAAGATCTTTGTCACAAAAGATATTGACCAACTCCGTTACTTTCTTGGCATTGAGGTGATACGTACTACATAGGGACTCCATCTGATGCATCGTGAAATTAATAAATAGGACTTAATTTATTTATGTTTGTCATTAATTAGAGTCTAACTTTATTATCGAGTTGTTGCAATTTTATTTAAATAAAAGAGATCGCATGTGATCTCAATTAGTGGTCAAATGAGGCAGTTAATCGGTTAGAGTTAATTAGGATAAGTTAGAGTCAAATTTGAATTTTCCTTCTAATTCTATAATCCCATCCCTCCTACATAAAGGAGTGGTATTTTATTATTTGGAAATAGTTCAAGTTCAGAATCAATCAATTTTTGAGTTTATCTCAATTATCTCTCCTCTTTATACGCAATCTCCGCGATTCTTTTCCAAAATCCCTCGTTTTCTGACGAGTTTTCTCCTCTCAACCTCTTTGCTTTCTTCTCCATCGAAATTTCCACTAGAAAGTTAATTTTTCGTTGTTGTCCAGATTTTTGACAAAGAAAAACTCACCATCGACGATGTTCTGCTTGTTGTTCTGAGCCATCCACGGCCTTCTCGCGGGCTCCCTCCACCACCCTCGTACCGCTGGCACCTCCCCCGATCGCAACATCACCCCTCCCAACCCCAGCCCCACTGTCGCCACCACCACCACCTGCTGCCCTCGCACCCCTGACGAACCCCCTGCCCCACTGCTACCTCCACCCCCCGTTGTCACCTCCGCACCCCCTACGATGCATTCCCCAGCTCCAACGCCCCCTCCCGCCACCCCCTCTCCCATCTATGCACCTCCTGTGATGCATTCCCCAGCCCCAACACCCTCTCCCGCCACCCCCGCACCCCTTTCAACATGTCCCCCAGCCCAACACTCCATCCCACCACCCTCGCATCTCCTGCGGTGCATCCCCCAGCCCCAACGTCATGGCCCCACCACAGCCTCCTTTTGTGCCTAAAACCACTACCCAAACAACCCCGACAACCCCCCCAACCGTGCTACAACCACCCCCGCCCCCAGCCTCGTCGTTACCCACGCGGCCACCGGCCAGTGCATCGCCCCCGCGCACCCACCGCGGCACCCCACCAGCATGCAGTCACCGTGATTCCCCACCGCTGCTCGCCTACATGCCCCGTGCACGTCGCCACCGCCACTCCGTGCACCCATCTTGATGTCATCGCGGCCCCGCTCAATCTCGAGGCCTTACGACCACCACACACTCTTTAGGTGTTGCAACCGCTTTCACCGCTATTCCAGGTACCGTCGTCGACGCCCTATGTGCCTTAGATCACCATGCCACCACCGCCTTATTTGTTGGGGAACCCTAGCAGTCGAAGAGAGAGGTTTCCATTGGTGGAGAATTGTATTCCTCAAAATTAGGGATACGTGGTTCATTTGGAAATTTTGCAGAAAATGACTCCCAACAAAATTCTTTTATTTAAATGTTAAAGTTGAAGGTAATTCAAGAGGAAATGAAGGGGTACAAAAATTGCAGGGACGCTCTCCAATTAAAAAGAACTACAAACATAATGTTGAATTAAGGAGGAAAGGTTACGTAATTGGAGCAAAAAGAATTCTCCGGCACCGCACACCAAGATCAAGCAATTCATCGGGAGACGAATTTTTTCAACCGAAGGAGAACTGATGCAACGTGAAATTAATAAATAAGGCTTATTTATTTAGAGTCTCATTTTATTTACAAATAATTGCATTGTCGCAATTTTATTTTAATAAAGAGATCACATGTGATCTCAGATTAAATAGTTAATTGGTTATTTAAGATAGTTAGTCGGTTAAAGTCAATCAGAGAGTCAAATCTATATTTTAAATTTGAAATTTCTTTCTAATTATATAATTACATCTCTCCTATATAAAGGGGTGGTAGTCTATTGTTTTTAGATTGTTCAAGTCGCAATTAAAATTGAGATTTATCTCTCATCTCTCCTTCCCTTATCTCTTCTCCCTCCACGCGATTTTCACGGTTCTTTCTCAATTCCCGGGCAACCGAGGTGCCTTCTCTTCTCCATCCCTCCAATTTCTTCTTCCACCAAATTTCCACCGTTAAATTAATTATTTTCTACCATTACGAATTTCTATTTGCATCACCATCTCTCCAAGAGGAAGTATTGCTCATGCATTCTTACGGAAGCCTAAACTACTTGGGTGCAAGTCATCTGGCATACATGCTAAAGTAAGAAAACATTCAACATCTACTAATCATGTCTTTAGGGATACAACACGATATAGAAGTCTAGTAGGTAAACTTCTCTATCTCAATGTGACTAGGCCAGATATATCATACGTTGTGAGCAGAATCAGTCAGTATATGGAGAGACCCCTTTACAGTCATTGGCAGGATGTTCTTTTTATCATTCGATATTTGAAGGAATCTCCTAGATGTGGCCTCTTCTATGGGGTCAACGGTCACACTGATGTCTCCTCCTATACGGATGTTGACTATGTCAATTCGTCCAAGGACCGTCGATCCACTATCGGATATGCCATGCTCGTTGGGGGAAACCTTGTTACTTGACAAAGCAAGAAACAGACAGTGATCTCCAGATCGAGTGTTGAAGCAGAATAAAGGACAATGGACCAAGCTACCTGTGTAATCACTTGGTTTGTCTCCTATCTACAGGAACTTAGACTTTCTGTTGCTAATCACATACATTTATTTTGTGATAAGTCCACTACATACATCATCACCAATCTTGTATTTCATAAGCGGACCAAGCACATTGAGGCTTACTGCCATTTTATTCGTGATGCAATACGAGGAGGAAGAATCTCTACTTCAACATCTCTACTGATCTTCATATTGCAGACATCTTCACGAAGGCACTGCCGAAAGAAATGCCTCTCGCATCTGATTTCCAAGTTGGACATGGTCAATAGATATGCTCCAACTTAAGGTGGAGTGTTGGAGTTACTGTATTTCTATTTTATTTGAGTATTGTAACCCTTCGGGATCTTATATGTAATTTCCCTTTTGTGCTCTCTAGGGATTCTCTCTATATAAAAAAACCCTAGACTCGTGAAATAAACACAATAACTCATTCTCTCAACTCTTTTCTCCACGGATCTATTGCCTTTATGTAACATCATGAGACTAGGAGAGACAAATTAGCCCTGCGAGCAGTCAAGTGTCTTTTTAACTGTACTTGAAATCAAATTGGATGTCGTTGCTTTGATCCCAGCAACCGTCTACACTATGATGATACATATGTGATCTATTTTGATGTGGTCCCATTCCTTTTCATTGCATGGAACCACCTCAATTAATTCAACAGAAGATATCCTTAAGGTTGTAGTGGTAGTGCCAATATCTCGTATACCATTACGTCATGATATTACAAATTTTCCAGTATAAGATCACAGCAGGTTCAGGATATAGTATGAATGTCGTAACCTTCCCCCTCCATTCTGAACCACTGACAAGTCTTCACCTAAGGTAATTCCTAATCATGAATTTTTCCAACATGATAATGTTTCTAGTGTCAAAGTGATTGATAAGGAGTCAAATAGTCTCGATAATCTTCCCATCTTGATTTTTATTCAAAAGAATGAAGCAATGATGGACGAGATGGTGGCTTTGATATCCAAAAGTAATTGGACCTTGTTGGATCAACCTAAGGATTGCAGGTTGGTAGGTTTTGAATGTGTGTTCACAATGAAAAATAACCCAGACGGAATAGTTCCATGATACAAGGTACAACTACAAGTCAGAGGTTGACTCTTGACTCTTTTAATACTTCTTCCGGTCATTACGCACAATCTGCAGTCTTTACATTAGAAGGATGTGAAGAATATGCTCCTCATGGAGATCTTGAGAATGTCATTTATATGCAACGCACAATCTGCAGTCTTCACTTAGTTGGATCTGAAGAATATGCTCCTCATGGAGATATTGAGAATGTCATTTATATGCAACAACTACCCGGATCATAGCTTCAAGGGAAAGGACAAAAGATTTGCTTACTAAAGGTCATATATGGCCTCAAGCATATTCCTAGAGCATGGTTCCATAAGCTTTCAGAGGTGCCAGAAAGTAAGTGTATTGACTATCCTCAGATTACTCATTGTTTATGATCAAGGATATGGACTCATTGAGATATTTTCTTGAGATAGGGGTATCCCGAAGCTGCAAAGGTTGAGTCTATCACAAAGGAAATATGATGTTGATCTTCACAGGAGACTAGCATGTCGGGCACAAGGTTGCAAAAGTCGGTAGTCGGTACTCAGTCGGCCGGGTCACTGACTAAGGATTAATCGGCAGTCGGACGACTAATCGGATTTAGTCGGACTTTAATCGGCTTTAAATTTTATGATTATTTTAAATATAACTCATTTTTATACATAAATTTTCTACTTTTTTATACTATCATAATAAAATAAAAAAGCAATTGAATTTAAATAAAACACTAAGCATATTATAATGAGTTTTCTTATAAAAAAAAAGCAAAACATATAAAAATATGGTATCTCCAAATAAAAATTGGTCGACTAGTATGCCTAGTCGAAATTAGTCGGTACTCGGTCGGTTACCCCACTGACTAGACTAGTCGAACCTTCTAGTCGGGCCAGTGAGCGACTTTTACAACATTGGTCGGGCATCAATACAACCTAAACGTATGGTTTAAAAATATTATTTATATAAGGAAGACAAGCTTGTATATGAGGAACAATATCATCCGTATGTGCCTCTGTGGGAAAGCTTGTCTATATCACTATTACTAAACCCGATATTTCCCTTACAATAAGAAAACTTAATCAGTTCAGAAGCAGACCTACGCATGTTCATTGGATGTGGTTCGATGGTCTTGAGGCACTTAAGACAACCTCATAAAAGGGATTGTTTTTCGCAGCAAGGACATTGTATATTTACAATATGGATAAGAAGTCTACAATTGCTTTTATACTTACCTTGGGGACAATTTTCTCACTTAGAGGAATATGAAACAAGCAAATGCATGACATGGTCAGGGCAACAACAAAGATGCAATGGATTCAAGTTATGCTTACTTATAGTTGTAAAAGTCCGTCGACTAGGCCAACTAGTTGGCCCGACTAGACGAGCCGGGGGTAGTTGACTCGACTAAGCCTAGTCGACCACTAGTCGGTCAAACTGACTACTCGACCAAATTTTACATAGAGTTTTTTTTAATTTTTGCTTTTTTTAAGTAATTTTATTCTAATATGCTTATTGTTGTATTTAAAGCCAATTACTTCTTTTGTTTCATTATGATAATATAGAAAATTGTTGGAGTATATGTGTCACATATGTAATATGGGTAGCCTCCAAGTCCCACCACTGGAAGATGTGGGACTAAACTCTGGATGTGGTAAATGGATCCTTCCAAGATCCATTTACCACATCCAGAGTTTAGTCCCACATCTACCAGTGGTGGGACTTCGAGGCTCTGTGGAGGCTATATAAGAAGCCCCAGACCTCTCGTATCAGATGAGAAAGTGCAATGCATACATCAGCCCTTTGAGGCGATCTTCCGTGATTTCATCATACTCCTTAGGGAGTAGGGTTCCACGTAAAATCCTAATGTCCATAATGTTTTATTCTTTTTATCTCTAATACGCTTTCATTATATTTTTTAACATGGTATTAAAACAAATTCGATTCTCTAGGAGTTTATGTTTTTGTTTATTCGAGATTCGATTTAATTATTGTTCGTTCTTCAAGATCTTCTTTTTATGAAAATCATGTTAGTGATTTGTTAAAGTTCAGAGCAGGTTTTAGGGTTTCTTCTTGAAATCCTAATTCGATTCTAGGATTTTTTATTCGTCTGCTCCAGCCCAATGATCTTCCACCAGCTGCATCGCCATCCTCCTTAATGAGGCTTGGGCACCGCCAGTCCCAACCCGCCACCGCAGTTCTCCAGAACGGCAACAGGCTTCTCCAAGAGGAGCCCTCCAAGCAATCCTCTAGGTCGACAATCGCTACTTTAACATAGTTGAGCAGATCGAGGGCAACACAAAGGAGAAACTATGGGTCATATTCAAAGGCGAGGAAGATCCAACATCTTCCCTTCAGGTGACGGCGTCCCTATCTCCAATGCAGTTCTAGGAGGCGAAGGCATCCCCCTTCGCTCATCCAGGTGGTGCGCATCGCCGCCTCCATCTCCTATTCGACCTCCATCGCCTCACGTGGTTGCGCTAACCATCTCCAAGTGGCGGCAACAGGCGAAAGTAACCCCTTCGACCTCTAGGTGGTGCTCGATGCTGCCTCGCATAGCAGGTACGCAAGACTCGTGTCGCCCATCTGATCGACTCACACTCCCAGGTGGCCTAGTAGCACTCATTGTGCACCCTCATGCCCCCTCCGCATGAACACTCCATCTTTCCAGACGGTGCACAAGATGAGTCTTGACTTCTTGGTGGCGAGCTCCAGCGACAACATGCTCCCAATTCAAGCATTTAGCGCGAGCAGCGGCACCCTCTGTTGCAAAAACCCCTATTGGGGGCATTCGAGAGAAAGGGGTTCCCGATTGGGAACCCTATATAAGCAAGAAGAAAAAAGGGGGGCCCAAGTGGGTCGTGCTCTGTTTAATAAAATGTGAAAAAAAAGTGCAGAGGGACCGTGATTCAAAAAAAAGAGGAAGGAGCAATTTTGATGGGTCATGAGTTCAAAAAGGGGGAGTTGTATTTCTTTGGGCCCTATTTGGGTCATATTTTAAAAAGTTGTTTTGAAAAAGGCACGTACAAAAGAAAAGCCGTACGGAAGAATTTTTTTGCAAAAAGAGAGAGAGAGAAGCTGAAAAAAATGAAAAATGGGGTCAGAAAAAAGAGAGATTTTGAAAGAGTGCGTACAAAAAAAACCATACGTAATAAAAAAATGAGTCGATTATTAAAAAAGGAAATAACCAGAAAAATGATTCGAAAAAAATTGATTAAAAATCATTTGAGAAGCCGGGAAAAAAATGAGATCAACATTTGTGATGTTTTGTTATCTCCTCATTTCTTGTCTTCTCCCAACTTTGTCGATGTCATTAAGTTCCGACGAGTATGGGAGAAAGAGGGAGTATTGTGTAGAGTTCTTCGACCATGATTCAGATTCCTCAACTTCCAGATTAGATTCAGATTTTCCCAGGCCAATTCGTACTCTATAGTGAGACTCGATGATTGTTTTCTGTGTCTTTCGTTTGATGAGAACATGTTTGCCATCACTTTTTTAGTGGTCCCCATCTTTTATTTTGGTCAGAGTCTTCATGTGTTCCATAGAGACTCCAGAGTAGAGATCCCATTCCCTATACCATGTGCGCTAGGGTTTTCATGTAGTTTCATAGGTACTCCAGAGTAGAGATCCCATTCTCTAAGCCAATATGAGAGAGACCCAGTTCTCCGACGAGACTTTTTCAGACTCCATTCTCCAGCGATTGTGGACTCTGACGAGGATTGTCTCCATGGCTTTTTCAGTTCGGCCCTATTTGGGACAAATTTTAAAAAATTATTTTGAAAAAAGCATGTACAAAAGAAAAGTCGTACACGAGAATTTTTTTTGCAAAAAAAGTGAGAGAAGTCGAAAAATGAAAAATGAGAAGTCAGAAAAAAAAAGAGAGATCTTGAAAGAGGTGCGTACAAAAAAACCATACGCAATAAAAAAAAATGAGTCGATTATTAAAAAGGGGGAAATAGCCAGAAAAATGACTCGAAAAAAACTGATTAAAACATTATTTGAGAAGCCAAGAAAAAAAATGAGATCAGCATTAGTGATATTTTGTTATCTCCTCATTTCTTGTCTTCTCCCAACTTTGTCGATGTCATTATGTTCCGACGAGTATGGGAGAAAGAGGGAGTATTGTGTAGAGTTCTTCAGCAATGATTCAATTCCTCAAATTCCATGTCAGATTCAGATTTTCCCAGGCCAGTTCGAACTCTATAGTTCAGATTTTTTTCCGAGTCTTTAGCTTGATGAGCACATGTTTGACATCACTTTTTCAGTGGTCCCCATCTTTTTTTTTTGGTCAGAGTCATCATGAATTCCATAGGGACTCCAGAGTAGAGATCTCATACTCTATGCCATGTGCGCTAGGGTTTTCATGTGGTTTCGTAGGAACTCCAGAGTAGAGATACCATTCTCTGAGTCAGTATGGGAGAGACCTACTTCTCCGACGGGGAGACTTTTTCAGACTCCATTCTCTAGCGATTGTGGACTCCGACAAGGATTGTCTCCATGGCTTTTTCAGTTCGGCCCTTCAGAGAGATGGAGCAGTTGTCCACATGTTGTGGCGGGCCAGAATTCTCCAAGTGGAGACTCAATTTCAGTTACAGTGATTCTGACAAGTGCAGTATAGAGCGCTTGCTCTCCAACGAGGAGATTCAGTTTGACCCATACCCCAACCCATTCGTCCTCCTCACATGCACGTCATGAGAAGCAACATCCTCGACAGTATCCAACAGTTGTGCGCGTTGAGTTGATATTGTCTGTAGTGTCTTGCATTATGAGTTGAGATTTTTTCTATTGTCCAAGTTGAGCATTACATGCTCCAACTTGAGGGGAAGTGTTGGAGTATATGCGTCACATATGCAAGATGAGTAAATGGATCCTTCCAAGATCCATTTACCAAATCCTGAGTTTAGTCCCACATCTACCAGTGGTGGGACTTGGAGGCTCTGTGGAGACTATATAAGAAACCCCAGACCTATGTATAAAATGAGAAAGTCAATGGACACATCAGCCCTTTAAGGCGTTCTCCCATGGTTTCATCCGCTCCTTAGGGAGTACGGTTCCACGTTAAATCTCGATGTCCAGAATGTTTTTATTCTTTTATTCTCTGATATGTTTCCGCATTTCTAACAAAAATGTACAGATCTATGTAAATATATAAGAATATACGTATAAAAATGATTTGTATATTTAAAATAATTAAAAAATAAAACCGACTAATGATCGACTAAATCTTATTAGTCGTCCAACTGTCGATTAATCCTTGGTCAATAACCCTGTTGACTGACTACCGATTTCTGCAACCTTGTGCTTATTGATTTCCATCTTTCGTCAAACAGAGTGATGCACAACAACTATATTGCCATCTATATAGCAAATGATGTTTTACGAGAGGACTAAACATGTAAAAGTCGATTGTCATTTTAATAGTGTTCTCATCCAACAAAGACTCATGGGATGTCCAGTGTTTACGGTGATGCCTACTGTTTATTTCACAGATTAGATCACATATATCTTCATTGACACTATCCAAAATTTTTAAGTTATGTCACAACACAAGACAACAGTCCATATGCCTCGACCATTAAGCCACCTTCAATAAGAAAGTATGGTTGTCTACATCGTAGTGTAATTTAAAAGAGGAGTTTTTCGTGGTACGTTATTTTTGAACTGATTGTTTCAACAAATAAACTATATGAATGATCATCAATTTATAATGTTCATTTTTGCCTATAAAAAGAACAGATAGCAGAATTACCATAATGTGATCATTTTTGGAAGAAGGATTACAATTTAAAGAGAGCAAGATTGTAATGATTTGAAGTACCACATAACGGCATATGTAAGGGGCAAAAAGAACACACAGATCCATATGTTTACGCGCAATTTCAAAGGAAAGTTAAGATGGAAAAATGAAATGTGAAGGAGGCTGCCCCAAGCATGAACAATGTCATACTTTTTAGCTAACATATTTTTAGTAAAATTTCTATATAATCCCTCCTTGTGGGGGTTGCGTTTAGGGGTGTCTATCGAGTTCAACGAGCCGAGTTGGCCTCAACTCGGACTCGAACTCGATAAGAAACCTAAGGCTCGAATTCGGGCTCGATAAAGATCGAGTCCTGGATCACCAACTCGAACTCGAACTCGTCAAGTTCGAGTTGACTCGTGAGCCTCTTATCGAGCCACGAGTTTCTGAGCTAGCTCAGCGCTCACGAACCTCTTATCGAGTCATGAGTTTCTGAGCTGGCTCATGAGCCTCAAAATGAGCAGGCTCATGAACATCTTAATGAGTCATTGTTCCATTTTATACATTAAATTATGCAAATGACATTTGTAATTTTGATTTTTCATACTCTTTTCTGTAACTTTTTGGGCAAGAAAAATATTAACCTCTATTTTATATCAAACTCAAAGTGGAAGTTTCGGTATATATGTTTTTAATTTTTTATTAAGAGGGAAAACGAGTTATCGAGTCGAGTTACCGAGTTGAACAATGCCCAACTCGGACTCGACTCGATAAGCTAACGAATCATAAAACCCAACTCGGACTCGGGCTCGTTAAGGTTTCGAGTCCGGCTCGCGAGCCCTTAACGAACCGAGCCCGAGTTGAGCTCATCGAGCTCGAGCTTTCCTGACAGCCCTAGTTGTGTTAGGTAACCGACAACCAGCATACACTGTTGTAAAAGTCGGCCGACTAGGCCGACTAGTCGGCCCGACTAGTCGAGTCGGGGGGGTATCCGACTCGACTAGGCCAAATCGGCCTATAGTCGGGTCAACCCGATTAGTCGCCCGAGTAATCGGCCTAGTCAGCCGACTAATCGGCCGACTTTTGCATAGAAGTTTTAAACAAAAAAAATAGGATCCGAATAACCGGTTAAGGAGGGATTTGTGATGCGTCTATGTTTGAGCACTGTTGAATCTATTTGGATTCTTCTTATTGTAACCCTAATACACACGATACTTGGATTTCTGGATGCAAATGTTCAACAAAGTTGTCTCATGAATGTTCAATTTGTATACTGTTTTTGTATACTTTTTTATATACTTTTAATTGTTTGTGTTGTTATTACTTAGCCATTATTACTATAAATTCAAATATATATATGAAGTGGTTTTATACTTAAAATAATACAAATATGAAACTGCATATACCTCCTTTTGCCTTAACATCCTTGTGGACACATGAAAGTATGGTGTAAACTAACAACGTTCTAACAAACATTTAACATCCTTGACTACAACAGATATGTATATGAATTCTTTTACATTATCAAATTATGTCAATAACTATAAGGTTATATAATTATTAGTATTACATCTTTTTATTTAACTTTTGTGATTTGTTAATTAGCTTCGTGATTCTTAATTACAATGATTAGTAACATGTGAGTTTGTTGATTAGTAACTTATGAATTTGGTTAGCTTTTTGTTTGTATGTATTAAAATTGCTAAATTTGTGTGTATATATATGAGTGTATGTATTAAAAAATGATTTATATATTTAAAATAATTAAAAAAATCAAAACCGACTAATGCCCGACTAAATCCGATTACTCTCCCGACTGCCGATTAATCCTTAGTCAGTGACCCCGCCGACCGAGTACCGACTACCGCTTTCTGCAACCTTGCCAGCATAAAAGCAGTTGGATTTGAGCAATAATACATGTAGCCAACCCTGCTTATAGTGGGAGAAGTCTTTGCAATTTAATAAAAATTCTATATGCCTGAAAGGCTGAAACCAAGAAGTTTTTTTCTAGAACCAAATCTCATAGCAAGTACATATCCATTACACCTGACATTAAGTTTGGTAAAGAATAATTCCACAAAATGTCAGTAAGACATCGATGCCAAGGTTGCATTTTCTTATAGAAAGTGCAACGGGCACTGGCTCAAACCAGGTAAGAATTAAGCAAATATAGCATAAAATATATTAAATTATTTATTAAAGGTGATATTAAATTTCAAGGCAAGTTGAATTTGTGAATTGCCGATTCAAGGAATGGCATTGGCAGATGCCAAGTGGGAAGACAGACATCATTTCTGAACCAAGACAATAAAAAGGTTGAATTTAACTCAAGCAGTAAACATATGCATTGTATTTGAATGAAAAATTAACGATCACCTTAAATGCATCTGTAAATTGCTTTTTCCAAACTTCGAAAATGTGACCCTCTTCCAGGAGAATTTTCTTCTCCAAATTTCGGTTGCAGGGTGCCTCACCATCATCAATAGGTGGCAAAGCATGATAAACTGCACCAAGTACAAGCTCCATATAAGAAGAAAACATAAAAGGACAATTGTAGAAAGACATTTTATAATAAGCAGGAATTATATTTTGTAAAAGATAATTTTCACTGATCGGATTTTATTAAGCAACATCTGCTAAAGTATTGAGGCATCTTGCAGATAATTAACAATTTAAACCTATGAAACATCAAATATTCACATCTGATGTTGGGCTTGGGCCATCCTTCAGTCTAACTATCCTCTAGAACATATCCTTTTAACCAGAAAGGAATGCTAGCAAATCAAAGAAAAGAAACAAGATAAAATATGCTAGTGAGCACGAGTTTTTGGTCCCGGTCATCCGCAGAGGTATAAACAAGCACAACCATCACAAACAAGAGCATCGTAATTTACGTGATTCAAGACAGTTGAGATGATGTCTCCTCCTCTACGGGAGAAGATCCAATGGGGTTCAGATCTTTGTATTTCTCTCTCCGTGATTACAGGTAGTAAGGAGGTCTTTATATAAAACCACCAAGCAACATAAATCCCAATAGCAATATGAGACTAAAGAAGAGATTGGGTCTTGGAGAGATCCAAGTATTCATCTAACTCCATGCATAAGTCTGACAGTTGCTACTCTGGGCATGACTTAAAATGGGCGTAGCAGGCCTATTAGCATATATCATCTCACCTTATTAATCTAGGCAATAAACACTACTAAATAAGTGTGGAAGATCTCACGTGTGTTTTGGGCTCTTCATTCTATTTCTTTTAATGTAGTTTCGTGTGCTTTTTTGTTAATGAATACGAAGTTTTTGTTAGAATCATTGAACAATTGTTCATGTTCAGATGGCTCAAGACTGGTTTATTTCTTTCTATAGTCGCCATGTACGATTCTCACTATCCCAGCAGGGAATGTTTTATGTGACAAAAGTTGGAGGGAGTGAAATAATGCAAGATGGTGAATGGTGAAGATGTCTATGACGTTTTCTATCAGGATATAGCACGGTTAGTTATGTAGGGCGCAGCTTTATTTTGCTCTGTTCCTTTTTTCCCAGCGATACCTAATCAAATATCAATTTGGCAATCATTAAAAAAATTATGAATCTCCCTCACATTATGCACAATTTTCCTTCTCCAAACTACAACCTGACTTTCGTGGTCAGAAGTCAATAGGAATTATACCATTGCTTAAAAAGTTTCAAAAATGACGACATATGCGAGAAATGAAAAGTCGATGCTCACTAGGTAACATGTTTTTACAATTAAAACGTAAACAAGCATGTCGGATAAGACCATCCACGTCTTTTCAAGGGTTTATAGAAATAAAATGCCAGGTTCCAAGCCAGGCAGAATCCAGATTGCAAATTGAGATGTTACTCAAGACAAGCGAAGCAAATTATGTAACCCTTCCAAGACACATGAGCAATGTACATCCGTACTTAATGGGCCTCAAGCAAAAAATTGAGCACCTTATCAGGCTATTGTGTTCCGATGATGTAGATGGAAGAACAAAGACTAAGAAAATGGGCGGTCACGAAAAGAAGGGGCTAAACGAGTTTGTTGCAGAGAGGATAAGGGGAGGGGATTGATGAAGAGGAAATAAAGAGAAAATGGTGAAGAGGAAAAGAAGAATCAAGAGGAGAGATAGGGGAGAAGAGAGATGACAGCGAGGGAGGGAGAGAATGAGAAATACTTTAACTTGCGCTCAAAATGACATGCCATCTTTTTCATTACCCAAGGGACTCGTATATTAGGGCTTTACAGTAAAAAGGAGAAAAACATACAAGTAATCTTAAATATTATGAAAAATAGTTGAGGAAAAGGAGAAGAAAAGATAAACTTGCACTGGCCATATTGGCCAGCATATGATGAAGGTAGCAGCAAGCGGGATCCCCAGACCCCATGGTTAGGTTGTCCGTGCATATGGAACAAGAGGGCAACTCCTACATAATCATGGTTCGGCAATCTTTTTGGTTGCCATAATTTGGCATGGATTCGATCAAGATTGCACAAGACGGATTAGAGAAACAAGGTGGTAACCCTCGTGGTAGTGGCAAGGAAAGTTGCGATTGGTGGGTAGAAGGTGTCACAACGAGCAAGTGAGTAATGTGATGGCTCCATTCAAGAGTTGTGGAGCAAGGAAGCAGACCAAACCGTGGGCTCGTCAAAAAGATCAAATATCAGTGATGGCATAAGGGTTGTGAGCCATGAAGGCAGAAGTGGTGGTACGACTGTTATCAGAGGTTTGGTGCAAGGACCTATAACCGGGCATGGGATGTGGCTTCACTTAATTCCTGGCGAGAGAAATAGAGAAAGAGATAAGTATCGTCTGTTCAGAAATGGTACACTAATACTTCTAATATAGGTTCTAATATAGGAAGATGCTACGGATAGGATTGCAGTAGGTGGTACCTCAAAATAAGCAAAAGACATGACTAAGTCCAAAGAGCAACAAAAAGTCTAATAGGAAGTATTTTTGATAGAAATGTCTATCTATAAAAAGCATCTCTCAACAATCCCCCTCAAGCTGGAGGATAAATGCATGTTATGTACAGCATGGAGATAAACTTCCGGATTGATACTTTCGAGAGATCTTTGGTGAACATGTAGGTCGTATGCTTAGATGAGGAAACATGATTATTAAAGATGAGGCCCTTTTCAATCATTTCTCCAGCGTAATGACAATCAACCTTGTTATAGTAATTTAACTCTTATAGTAATATATAATACGTCAATTGTCAGTTTCCTTGATGTGTGTAGCCCAACAGGATAGCCTCCTTTTATCTTTAGGATTTCATCTCTAAATAAAGAAAGTCACATAGCACATAATAGATTATCTCGTTCATTTCCTTTAGCATGGTAACATTAGCCCAAAAGGGTTTTGTTAAGATTTTATTTTTTCCTTAGCCCAAAAGGGTTTTGTTAAGATTTTATTTTTTTTCCCTATTTTTGTAGCCCCAATCCTCCTATATAAATGGGATGGTAGTCATTGTATTAATCAGTTCAAGTTATATAAAAATTTGAAGTTTTCTCCTTCATCCCTCTCTCCCCTTCTTTCTTTTCCCTCCACTTAATCTGTGTTTCTTCTTCTCCCAAATCCCTTGCAGCTGAGAAGTTTCTTCTTTCCCCCCTCATCCCAATTTCTTTTCTACCGCCGATTTCTTTTAATTTGCATCAATTTGCTGATGAAGGGAGTGTCAGAAGATATGTAGGCTCTATAAGGTTATTTATGGCCTTAAGCAAAGTCCAAGAGCATGGTTCCAGAAGCTCTCAAACCTGATAGAGTAATCGACAGATTGGTTGTTGTTGAGATATTAGTTATCTTTTATTCATTCTATGTGTTTTCTTTTCTGTCTACATTATGTAATTTGTCCAATATGTTTCTCCTCTATACAAGAGAACCCTAAGGCCTCATGAAAGCAACTCATTATTTTCTTTCCACGTGGTATCAGAGACGGAACCAGATCAGATCGTACCATGTGCCCGAACCCCACTTGCAAACCCCTCTCCAGTACTCTCATCACGGAGATTGCCTATGACATTGTGATCCATCCTACTGCCAAGACGGTGTGGGATATCCTGGCAGCCACATCCCACGTATGGCCAAGAGAAGAATGAGGCCAACATTCTTCAGATGCAGTTCGACATCTACATGACAAAGCAGAATGGTCGACACCTGCATAATTTATACTCTTCGCTTCGTGGCATGTTCGAGAAGCTTCATAGAATTATGCTTGTCACCACATCTACAGAGCAATAGATGTCGTACAGGAACTCCATCATGATTGGAGTTTTCTAGACTGCTTTAAAGCCTGAGTACAAGACAACATGCCCATAGCTTCTTACCGATGCAGCTATATCGCCTATGGAGGCAGCATACAATCGCCTCAGCAGGATCATTGTCCCACCTTCTGCCACCACACAGACCTCCTCAACAATTGTCGCATCTCACAACAGAGTCATCTTCATTCAGTTCAAAGGACGTGGTCCCCGTAGCAAAGGAGGAGAGTATCATTGTGACCCATGCATCTATTATCGTCATCCTGGTCATTCAAAGGATACATGCTATCAGAAGCATGGATATCCCCCTTCTGCACGTATGGTTGAGCTAGTTGAGCCTCTTGACAATTCGATTCCTCCTATAGATTCACGACTTGATGACATTGTCTCCCATCTGTAGGAGATAATAACTCCTACTGCTAGCACCACTAAAGGTTCCCCTGATGTTACAACTTCTACCAAAGCTCCTCAAGTACAACATATGCTTTTACCGGTTGTAGCAGGGCAGATATGACAGAGTAGATCATGGACTATGATGCTTCTAGTTCCCACCATCAATGTGAAGAAAGAGAGCAGTTTAGTTCACATGGATCTATACCCACTAGTAGATGAGTCGTCATTACGAATCGAGTCCATTTACCTATTACAGAATAGGAGGATGTTCAGCTGACGCCATCCATGCACCTGCAGAATGTGCAATATGCATCCAATTTTCATATGAATTTACTTTCTATTAATCGTGTGGAGAGAAAATAATAAGTTGCTTATTCAAGAGACCCTAGGGTTCTCTTATATAGAGGAGAAGCATGTTGGGAAAATGAATAATGTAGACAGAAAGAAAAGAAAATACATAAAATGAATAAAAGATAACTAATATCTTAACATACACCCTCAAGCTGGAGCATAGATATCAATCATGCTCGGTTTGGAACAACATCTTTGGAATGGCCCTCTGTCTAGGGACTTGGTGAACACGTCTATTGTCTGTTCTCCCGAGTTGACATGAGACGTGGAGGTGAAACTCTTCTGAATCTTCTCATAGAAGGTTGGGTTGTTGGCAATGTAAAGAGCGGTCTGGTTATCACATTGGAGGTGCATGGGAAGAGACACCGCAACAGCTAGGTCAGTCAGAACAGATTTGACCCACATCAGCTATGTACTCCCATGTGCCATGGCTCTACTCTGATTCTGCATTGGATCTGGCGACCACCGTCTAATTCTTACTCTTCTATTACACCAAGGAGCTCCCTGTGAACACTGCAAAGTCAGATGTAGACTTCATGTCCTTGGGACATCCTGCATAATCTACATATGTGCAAGCTGACGACAAGGGAAGTGTCTCTGTTAAATAAAAGAACGGTACAAGGAGAGGTCTTCAAATACCTCAGAATCATATGAATTGCATCCATATGTACATGTTTAGGTTGTTCCATGAACTGACTCACTATGCTCACTGCAAAGGATATATCTAGCCCGGTGATGATCACGTATAGGAGCTTCTCAATGAGCTCCATGTACCTCCTCTTATCTAACTATTTTATGTCATCATCATACAACTTCATGCTCAGGTCAGTGGGACTAGTGGCAAGCCTATAGTCTGCCATGCCCGACTCAAAGAGAAGATCTGTAATGTACTTCCTCTAGGTCATCATAAAACCCCGTTTGTTCCTAGTGAACTAAAGTCCAAGAAAGTAATGTAGATCACCAAGGTCCTTGGTTACAAACTGCTGACTAAGGAAATCCTTAGCTGTTAGAATGCATGCACATCATCCCATGTAACAACGATAATATCAGTGTAAACCAATATAGTATATGTACCTCTCTGAGACCTCTAAATAAACAGTGAATGTCTGAAGTCGATCTAGTGAACCCTTGTTGTTTTATCAAGTTTGATAGCTTCTGAGACCATGCTCTTGGACTCTTCTTAAGACCATAGGTAGCCTTGTAAAATCTACAAACTATATGACACTCCTCAGCAGCAAACCCTGGTGGTTGATGCATGTAGACTTCCTCTTGCAGCTCATCATACAGAAATGCATTCTTCAGATCAAGCTGGTATAGGGCCAATCCCGTGTCACCGCAATAGAGAGAAGGATTAGTAGTGTAGAATGTTGAACCACTAGTGAGAGTATCATGATAGTCCACTCTATATATCTGGGTGAACCCACAAGCCACAAGCATCACCTTGTAGCAATCCACGTTGCCATATGCTCGGTGCTTCACCATGAACACCCACTTGCATCCTAAGACAGATGCTCCTGTAGGAGCTATAACAATGCTCTATGTGCCATGTGTCTGAAATGCGGCCATCTCCTCTGTAAAAAGTGGAAACAGAACTCGATTTGAGTAGTAGACCGATCCGAATGAGTCTACATGCTCATATAGAGGATTGGTTGTATTTGTAGATTAATACAACCATCCTCGTCAATCCTCAATTCATGCTAGGGCCGAAAATGTGGTTTATAGCGAAATCACCTTTTCAGTCAAAATCAGATGGTTCATCAGATGTAGGCAGTGTTAGAGAGCATAAGAAGGGGCCTCGAGAACCTATTGGCAGCTCCATCGAAAAAGATGATTCATAATGAAATCACCTTTTTAGGTTAAAATCAAACCGTTCAACAGATCTAGGCGGTGTCAGAGAGGATAAGAAGGGCCCTCGTTGGCCTATTGGCAG
This sequence comes from Ottelia alismoides, assembly GCA_037367405.1. Lineage (NCBI taxonomy): Eukaryota > Viridiplantae > Streptophyta > Magnoliopsida > Alismatales > Hydrocharitaceae > Ottelia > Ottelia alismoides. The sequence goes on from JAZKJV010002604.1 coordinate 148,427, forward strand.
CTCGAAAGCACCCTTGGGGGCTGACGGAGGCACAGGTGGGCTGGATGACGCCGTAGGCAAGCTTAGGTGGCTCTTAAGCGGCACACGGTAGACCAAAGGACGCCTGCAACGAGGCTACAACCCATGGTTGGGCTAGGCGATACTTAAGGAGGACCTTGGGTGGCCCTACAACAATGCACGCAGCGACGTTATAGCCCTTAAGAGGGTTGGGCGATGGGTGGAGTTCGGACACGGGATACGAGAACTTCAATCTTGGATCGTCGTTCTGATACCATGTGGAGAGAAAATAATGATTCGCTTATTGATGAGACCTTAAGGTTCTCTTATATAGAGAAGAAACATATTTGGCAAACTAAATAATATAAACATGAAGAAAGAAAATACATAGAATGAAGAATAGATAACAAATATCACAACAAGTCAGATCACTAAGGATCTGCATTGTCGTGTCATTTTGACCCATCTTTTTTTGTTTTTCAGGACATACTCACACGCAGGGTGATTGGATGTAGTCGTGAGCAGAGGGGGCTCTACAGACTGGTCCAGTCTTCATGTGCAGGTGCCTCTACGGTTTCTACTGGATCACTCTCACCATACATGTGACACCTTCATTTTGGTGACCTTCCTTCCTCTGCAGAAGATGTGGCATGGCCTCCTACAGATCTTCGTGCGTTCTACCTTCCAATGCGAGGTTTGCTAGCTTGGGAAGTATCATCACTCTTCTTTTCCTGGTGGTCAGAGTCGTAGCAATGGTCATTTATTTGAGCTTGTCCATTTTAACATTTGAGATCCCAGTCATGTTCCTGATCACCATGGACACATGTTTTATCTTGTAGCTATAAATGATTATTCTAGACTATCCTGATTTTTCTTTTGGAAAACAAGTCCGAAGCATAGTCTGTCTATAAATCTTTCATTGTTGAAATAAATAATATTTTTCCTGCTACTATTAAGCTAATTCGCTCTGACAATACCTTAGAGTTATGTACATTACAGCTTTCTGCTACTGTTAAGCTTGTTGAGACTGCTTGGCTGTTGGAGGATGGTTTCCATGAGATCGTTGCAAAATTCTAGGAGAGATGCAGTCCGGAGTGGTCCGCGATGTGCAGATTAGCGAGCAAGTTGGCCTCGCTCAGGAGGCATCTAATGGAGTTCAACATATCAAACCAGATGCAGCACAGAGCAAGGAGGGAGAGGGTGCAGGAGGAGGTGAGCAGGTTTGACAGGTCGGAAGAGAACAGAACTATGACAACAAAAGAGATGATTTTATTTTTGAAGTCTAAAACTTCGGAAGAGACACGTCGCGGTGCTCGCCCCTTTTCATTACCAAAAACCGAAAAGCAGAAAACGTATATACAAGGGGAGAAACAAGAAAAGAGAGAAAAAGGTTCGTGGTGTAGCACACGCATGGTCTTAAATTTCGCGAAATTTCAGCGAAATTTCGCCGAAATTTCGGTTTCGACAGGGAGGGTCTTTCGAAACACCTATATATATATATATATATCGATTTCCCGGATTTCGACCAAAATGGGTCGAAAGATCGGTGACATTTCGACATTTTGACCCATATCGGTCGAAATTCACATTTTCAGTTCAAAATTTCTCGGATTTCGACCGATATGGGCAAAATTTCGCCGATACCTATGTAAATTAACGATATTAATCATGTGATCTTAATTTTAATCATTTTACTAATACTAACTATTTAGTATTTACCAATTCTATATATCAAAACACATCATGATTTAGAAAAAAATTTTGGAACGGGGGCGCTGCCCCCTGCACCCCCGCAGGGGGGGCCAACCTGGGCCCCCCCTAGCCCCCCCAGGCTCGCTGACCAGGCAGCGAGACCCCCGTTCTAGTAGGGTATGGTGCAATAGGGGGGATGCATACAATGTTTCTTCAACGTAGGGAGCTTCACCTCCCTTTGCAAGAAAGAGATGAACGCAACTCTATAGATTCTAGAGATCTTCTATAGCTTCTTTGCTTCATTCCTTGTCTTTTATCTTTCTAAAAAATATCATCTTTGCTGTAAAGTCTATAATTATATAGGTAATTCACTAGAACTGCATCTATGACTGTTATTTCTATGAACTAAACATTGTCTTATTAATAATTATCTATATTTTAGAATAAAAATAGTCAACTATTTTTCTGAACAAAAAGACATTTTATAAGTATTTTTAACTTAGTTATTTTAATTTTGATTCCAATATCTATCAGTCAGCTCAATGATATGCCCCGATATGTGCGATATAAGGCATATGGATGAGAGATATGTGTGATATAAGTGTGCATTTGTTAGCTATTATTGTTTTAAGAACTTGAATTTAATGATATCTATTTCCAACATGTATCAATCAATAATCAGCCTTAACAACGAAATGACCGATATGACCGATATGTGTGATACAAGGCATATGGATGAGAGATATGTATGATATAGGTGTGCATTTATTAGCTATTATTGTTCTAAGAACTTGGATTTAATTATATCCATTTCCAATATGTACCAATCAATAATCAGTCTTATTAACGAAATGACCGATATGACCGATATGCGCGATATAAAGCATATAAATGAGAGATATGTGTGATATAACTACGCATTTGTTAGCTATTGTTGTTTTAAGAACTTGGATTTAATGAATCCATTTCCAATATGTATCATCAATAATCAACCTTAACAGCGAAATGATCGATATGTATGATCGATATGTGCGATATAAGAGGCATGTATGAGCAATATGTATGATAAAATTATGTATATGTGAGCTATTTATTGTTGTAAATAACTTGAAAGATCTTAATTTGCAAAAAAAATGGTTGAAAAATGACTTTTTGAGCCATTTCCGAAATTTCCACCGAAATCGTCGAAATTTCCCGAAATATCGGCGAAATTTCGGTATTGGAAGTGACCGAAACGAAATCGAAATCGAGATTTCGAACCTTGAGCACACGTGTGGTTCGTGGTGTGGGGTCTTCAAAAGAGATGATTGAGAGGAGTAGTCGCGTAGATGAGATTTTTCGATAAGGAAAAACGGAGGAGGTATCTTGGAAACAACAATCCAAGCATCGGTTGCTGACGAAAGGAGACACTAATACAAGATTCTTTCATGCAATGGCTAGCGGGAGGAGGTGCAGAAATATGATATATCCGGTTGTTATGGGCAAGGAGGCGGTGGAGGGGGATAGAGTGGTGGGGCAGCTTTACGGTCCCATTTTCAGTCTTTCAGCAAGAGGCGTACCCGGGTTGGGTGGGATTGGCAGGGGAAGGGATCCCACAAATTTCTGAGTCTAAGGCAGACGCATTGGTGAGGGGATTTACAGAAGTCGAGACCAAGCGGGCGCTTTTTCATATGAGAACGGATGGAGCTCCAAGCTCGGACGGGTTCCCGGTGGCTTTTTATCGTGAGTTATGGGTAGTGGTTAAGCGGGATGTCATGGAGGTGGTGGAGGAATTTCAATAGGGGAATCGTGGATTTGAGAGGCTGAACAAGGCACGCATCTTTTTGTCGTCAAAGAAAGACAAGCCAGTCAGGGTGGAGAACTACATACCTATTGTGTTATCTAATGCTTTATATCTCATTGTGGCAAAAATTCTTGCTAACTGATTAAGAGGGGTTTCAGGCCGGATCATTTCGCTGGAGCAGACAGGTTCTGTTCCTGGTAGAGATATGGCAGACGGTTTGGTGATGGTTGTGGAAATGTAAGGGAGTGGAAGAGAAGCAAGATAAAGGGGATGCTGTGGAAAGTTGACTTTTTCAAAGCATATGACTGCGTGGACTGGAGGTTCTTGTGGGATTCGTTGGAGAGGATGGAATTCCCTGAGATGTGGATCGCCTAGATTAAGCGGTGTGTTACGACTGCTTCTAATGTGGTGCTAGTCAATGGCAGACCGAAAGGGGGATTCTTTTAGTCTCAGAGAAGCATCCGACAGGGGTGCCCATTAGCTTCGCTTCTTTTTGTCATTGTGGTCAATGCATTGGCGGTGATGATGAGGAAGGCGACGAATGGGGAATGGCGTTCTGGGTTTGTGAAGGAGATATCCATCCCGTTATTGCACTATATTGACGACATTGTTATGTTTTTTGGGGCGGAAAATGAGAAGCTTCAACGGGCATCGCAAATCGTGGATATTTTTTAAGATATATCAAGCAAGGTAGGTAATATCAGTATCGGTATCGGCTACTTGTCGATACGATATATGATCGATATATCGATGCCATATCACCCAAATCGACCTGATTTTGTGAAGGAAATGGCCTTGGAATTGTAAATATTGGCCATATCGGTGATATATTGGTCACTTGTCGATACTGATATATCATGACACATCGCAATATGGCTTACCTTGATATCATGGCTTCAGATCAATAGGGAGAAGTTGGTGTTGAAGAGCTTTATGTTTATAACATTGTTTTATGTATTTTTACTTTTCTTCTGTCCAGAGTGTGTAATTTACACATTAGTGGTTCTCTCTTCTATATAAGAAACCCTCGGGCTCTATGAATAATAAGTGCTCATTATACCATAACATGGTATCAAAGCGATGGTCCTAGATCGGAGCCATGATCTGAAACCTTGCCCCACCCTTCAGCCACGCGCCTCCAGCCCCGTGAGCCGCCAGCCTCCAGTGCAGCCTCTCGTGCACTGCCTTAACGGCTGCGGAGGCTCCCGCGAGCCGCTTGCCGCCTCCGGCAGTTCCCGGTGCAACATCAACGACCCTAGGTGGCTTCTTGCGGTTGTAGCAGACTCTCTTTGTCGATTGCCACCTTCGGCGGCACCGCTAGCTGCAACAACGGTTTCTATCGCCGCTTTCTTGCGGCTGCATCGGCTACCAGAGGCTCTTATCGCCTCCACCGGCAGTCCACAGCCGCCCTTTTCGGCTTTACCGACCACCAATGGCCCGACGTACATCCGAGGTTGCCACCCATAGGCAACCCGTCGCCCTCGCGACATTTTTCGCTTAAGGTCAGGTCTGATTTCGCACTTTAGGAGTATTTTACCCATTTTTCTTCAAAGTCAGACCGTGGTTTCTTCTTTCTATGGATGTGATATGAGTCTACAAACACAATCATCGTGTTACATGATCATTTAGATACCGACTGTATCGGTTTTGTATTTTTGTGATTGTTCGTGATGTCGGAAAATAGCTTCGGTACACCATCCAAAGGTGCCTTTAAGGGTGTCACAACCATTGTGAAAATGGATGGAACAAACTACGAGTTATAGGCCATGCAGTTCATGAATATGATGCATAGTTATGGCAAGAAGAATCTTCTTATGCAGGATGAACCGGCGGACAAGACAGGAACCAATGCCTCATGGGATGAGGATGATGCATATGCTAAGGTTTGGCTATCTGGGACGATTATTGTGGAAATTGCCAATGACATTCTAGGTCAATCCACAACAAAGGCAATGTGGGATCATCTTGTTGTGACTTATTCTCATGCTAAAAATGAATCCAAAATTTTATAGTTTCAGCATGATATTTTTACAACAAAACAGGGTGATCGTCCGCTTCACGCATTGTTTACTTCCCTGCGGGGTATGTTTGAGAAACTTCATAGTTTCATACCCTTGACAGCATCCCGGAGAAATTGAAGGCCTACGGAGATTCGGTCATAACATGTGTGTTCTTGACAGCACTCAATCCAGAATATGATGTTGTCCGTTCTCAGTTACCGACATATGCCACCATACCTCCAATAGAGGAAGCATATCGGAGATTGAGCCAGCTCAATATCTCCTCCACACCATCTCAGACATCATCCGCCATGGCTGCCTCATGTGAACGAGGTAGATTTACTCGTGGGAGGAGTGGATCTCACCCAATACAGACATGCTCTTACTGTCATCGATCAAGCCATATAGAGGAGACGTGTTATTCAAAGCACGGGTACCCCCCATCAGCCAGGGTTGCATAGTAGAACCCGACTACTCCTGCTACGTCTGATCATCCCTACAATGATTTCGTTGCTCAGTTTCGAGAGATTATGCCTCCAGCAACAGACTCCACAGGCTCTCACTCATCAGATATTGCAGTTTCTGCTTCCAGATCAAGTACTACTCATGCTTTTTCTGTTCATTCTAGATCTGACTCTTCGAAATGGATCATGGCTTCAGGTGCATCACATCATCTATGTGGTGATAGACTTCAATTTGGCACATACAAACCTGCTAAGCCTAGTAGATCCGTTGTTATTGCTGATGGAACTCAATCCCCTATTACTGGACAAGGAGAAGTTCATTTGATGCCAACTATACATCTACAGAATGTTCTTCATGCAGCATCTTTTTCTATGAATTTATTATCTATCAGCCAAATTATAAAAGATTTACACTGTCGTGTGATATTTGACGCCAATTCTCTTGTGTTTCAGGATATACTCACGGGCAAGGTGATTGGATGTGGCACTGAACATGAAGGCCTATATTGTTTGTCTCAATCTCTTTATGCAAGTGCAACGTCTCTCTTTGTAGGTTCAGTCTCTCCTTATACATGGCATCTTCGGTCTGGTCATCTTCTACTGCAGAAATTTGTCGTCTTATTCCTGGAGTTTTTGTTAAATCTACGTTTAATTGTGAGTCGTGTGAACTGGGAAAACATCACAGATCTAGTTTTCCGAGTCGTCAGAGTCATACTAGTCATGGTCTTTTTTATTTATTTCACCTTGATATGTGGGGTCCGAGTTGTGTGCTTGTTCATCAGGGCCACAAATATTATCTTGTTTGCGTAGATGATTTTTCTAAATTGTCTTGGGTATTTCTCTTGAAGTAGAAATCTAAGGCCAATACTGTTATTCAGAATTTTGTTATTGAACTAAAGAATGTCTCCTCTGCTACAATAAAATTTATTCATTCTGATAATGCCCTTGAAATATGTTCTACAAACATGTCGTGTTTCTTCCAAGCACAGGGCATTCATCAAACATCTTGCCTACATACAACTCATTTGAGAGATTGGATTGGTGAAGAAGATCAAGGAGATGAAGTTTTCCAAGAATCAGGGCTGGCGTGGAACTTAGTGGCTGATGCAGCTGGCGCAGAAGATTCCGTGCAACATAGAAGAAGCCAAAGGCATGCTACTAGTTCAACCTCATTGTCGAGTTTGAATGAAGAACTCCCATATGAGGAGGAAAGTGAAGATGAAGACAATATCGCGGTGGAATTTGATGATGACTAGATTAGAATTGCTTTGTACTTTGTACCTCATTGTCGCTTGAATATTCCATTTTTCTTATGTTGTCTTAATTAGTACTTTTGCTAATGTTATTTGTTTTGAATTTCAGTTTTCTTTCAGACTCTTACATATTTTGGTGATTGTTGTTAATTATTATGTTTGTTAATTGTTCTATCGAAGTATTGATATTTGATTAATAGATAAATGAAAGTCATCTTTTTTAGATCTTATGTTGGACCACAATTATACATAAGTTTAGTTCAGTTGTAGTCAAATTTGTACATATTTATTTATTTTTAAATAAAAAAATAGGAAACCACGTAGAACCGCATATATCCTGTATATGCCCCCGCATACCGCTTAATCGTTATTCAGTGACATGTCCGAACGCATACGCATACCGCTTTCCTAACCCTTGGGAGCAGCACCGATGACGTTAGAAAGAGATGCCCACTGCTGGGGAGATGCGCTAGATAGAGGAGGCGATGTTGCGTTGCCTAGGGCATTGGGGGCTGCAGAACGCCCGGGGAACAATAATGTTGGATGATAAAACATTGCCGCTTAAGGGTGTCGAATGGAGGCAATGGCAGGTGATGAGAGAAGAGGGAGAAGGAGAGGGGCATCGATTTAACCTTTAAGGTTTAATAGCGGTTTTGATACCATGCAGAGAGACATGAACAAATGGACAAGTATATTGTGTTTTTAAAAGGGTACCTCAGCACTTTTTATAAAGAAAGATGCTATGTTAGGATTACAAGAAGTGGTATATCAAAACAAGTAAATGACATAACTACCATGAAGAGTTACAAAATATCTAATGGGAAATACCTATATATAAAAAATATCTCTCAATTCCGTGAATACATACAACAGTGTTTGATTGATATCAAGAATTTTCACATGATCAAAATGGTTAATGACCTTCATAATGCATGGAAGAAGTGATGGTGATTCTAGAGAATCAATGGCCAACATGTTGGGATATACATGGTTAATTATTGAACGGAATGGTGATGGTAATGGAGTCGATTGTGGTTGTAGGTTTTCATTAAGGCTCAACTCTTCCTCCATCAATGAGTTCAACCATGAAAAGCAGTAACCAACATGTTTGGCTATACAAAGTTAATTAGTGACGGTGATGAATGCACTTGTGGTTCTTGTATATCATTATTAAGGCTATACTCTTCCTCTGTTGTCAAGTTCGACCACTCATGAACTTTTAATCACAACTTAGACCAATTAATTACCTCCCACCTTTATAAGGATGATGTGTAACTAATGCGATTCAACTGGGTCCCATCGTCAGTATCCTAGAGGATTGTCAAGTTGTGAAAATTACTCGTAATCCATGGTTTGCTAGCACTTGATGTGGATGGCAGAACAAAGATTGAAAAAATGGACTAGAGAAAACTTAGAATTCTTTCTTCTCAAATTCTGGACTAAATTGTCACAATTACATAAAACTCCTAACCTTTAGAAAATACTGTGACTTTAGTAATCAGCCCTTCTAGTTCTGTGAGTTTATAATTTACTACATCATGAGAATATCCATGTAACACCTTTTCATGACCAAATATTTTTCTATAAAAAATGTTCATCCAATAAGTTGAGGAATCCTTTTCTAACCTATAAAACAACATTATAGAAGTGGGTGCTTAATATGCAACCACCTGGCTATATGGAGTGATGCAAAGCTCGGTACAGTTCCTTCGATTGCTTGGGTATCGTGGATGGTTATCTTAATGCAGTCGGAATTGCAACTACAAAAAACCCGTGTCTTGTATTAATTTTCTACCACTTATATAAAGGGGGTTTTAATGCAAAATGTTCATTGGTAGGCCTCTTCCACTTGGATGTACCCATTATCCATGGGCAAGTGTATTTTAAATGTTTTTTGTGCTTGTTAGTAGTTTCGAAGAGGGTTGTATGTCGCATCCTTATTTAAAGAAAAGTGTGCTATTTGAGATGGAATCGAATGAATTCAAATGTGTTCCCTTATTCTGTCCACTTTCCATATTATATCTCCCTCTCCCAGATTCCTTCTCCCAATGCCTCTGATATCTCTTCCCGGTCCTTAATATCTCCTTAGTCTGGCACAATTACATAAAACTCCTAACCTTTAGAAAATACAGTGACTTTAGTAATCAGCCCTTCTAGTTCTGTGAGTTTATAATTTACATCATGTGAAAATATCCATGTAACACCTTTTCATGACCAAATATTTTTCTATAACAAATGTTCATCCAATAAGTTGAGGAATCCTTTTCTAACCTATAAAACAACATTATAGAAGTGGGTGCTTAATATGCAACCAACTGGCTATATGGAGTGATGCAAAGCTCGGTACAGTTCCTTCGATTGCTTGGGTATCGTAGATGGTTATATTAATGCAGTCGGAATTGCAACGACAAAAAACCCAAATGTCTTGTATTAATTTCCTACCACTTATATTAAGGGGGTTTTAATGCAAAATGTTCATTGGTAGCCTCTTCCACTTGGATGTACCTGTTGGAGTACTTGGTTGTATGCGTCATTGAGTTGTAGCAGGGTAAATGGATCCTGGAGAAGATCCATTTACCCCATCCAATGTTTAGTCCCACATCGTCTAATTATGGGACTTGGAGGCTCTGGAGAGGCTATATAAAGAGCCCCAGACCTCCTGTACTCATTGAGAAAGTGCAATGCATAACATGCCCCTTTGAGGGCTTCTCCCGTGGTTTCATCCCGCTCCTCACGGAGTAGGGTTCCACGTTAAATCCCGCGTTCTTCATATGTTCTTTATCTTTTTTCATGTTCGCTTCCGCATGTTTATTTTCTAACATGGTATCAGAGCGGGTTCGATTCTCGGAGTTTTTATGTTCATATTTTTTTATTCTCGAGATTCGAATCATTGTTTGTTCATGAAGATTTTTGAAGATCATGTTCATGTTCGATTATCGGGTTTCTTGAAACCCTAGAAATTTCTGTGATCATCTCATAAGCTTGGTTCCGGATTCGTTTGAGTTTTTGCAAAGAGGAACCGACCACAAAGCCCCCGCAGCATCCAGGCGACAGGGGCCTTCATCCTCCAGCCGCACATGGCGAGAAACCCTCTATCCAGGATACTCCTTCGATGCCAATGACGAAACCCTCTATCCAGGCAACCCCAGGCGATATCAGTCTCCAGGCGTACTGTTCTTCGATCCCCCAGGCGCCCCCTTTGTCCATGCTAGTGGCCGCATCTCCAGAATACGCAGCGCGAGCCCAGGTGCAAGGTCTCGCATCCAGGCGCATCAAGCTGCGCCCCTTGTTCTTCAGTCGGCGGCGATGGCGGCCCTTCCTCCTGGCGGCATCTCCTCCAAAGCACGCACAGCCCCTTGCGCACCTTTTCCTTTCTCGGCGGCGTGAACACCCTAGCCGTGGGCGGCAACCTTTGGCGGCGCAAGTCCCCTCCCGCGGGCTCCTTCCTGCGCAACAGCATCTCCCCCTACGGCGCAGGTCTCCAGTGGAGATCCAGATTCTCGCGCGGGCTTATCTCGCGGTGCCTCTCGAGGCGGCGCGCGAAGAAAGCCCCAAATGGGGTGCGAGATCCCAAACGGCGGCGTGAAAAGAAGGGTTTCCTGTTGGGAACCCTAACAAGAGAAATTAAAATAAAAAAACACGAGGGCTACTTTGTGGGCCGATGTTGGCCATTTGCTAAAAAAAATGAGTGAGCTTATTTGTAATCCCCAAGAGGGTTCATTTGAAAAAAAAAGGATGTGCAAGAGCCCAATTGGGTTGTTCAGGTTTTTAAAAAAAAAAAGGAAAAAGGGAATATTTAGGTCCAAGTGGGCCGGGAGTGATTAAAAAAAGGAAAAAAAAAGAGGCGCGTACAAGAAAAAGCTGTACGCAAAAATTTTCAAAAAAAATTGCAAAGCCGAAAAAAAAAGGAGTTGAACGGCTTAAAAAATATATAATGAATGTGACGGCTTAAAAAAAATGAAAAGTCGCAAGTTTCATGTTTTATTTTCCCCCATATTATCTTGTCTTCTCCCAACTTTGTCGATGTTCATTTTCCAACAAGTATGGGAGAAAGGGGGAGTATATGTAGAGTCACAGGTCTTGATCCAGATTCCACATTCAGAGATTTCCAGACCATGCAGTTTCCAGACTCTACAGTTGGCAGATATTCAGACTCGACAGATCGGTCAGAGTCCAAGATCGAGGCACTTCATGATAAGAGGCCCATTTTCGAGTTCTCCAAAGAGACTCAATTTCAGACACGCACATGGATGCGGTCATTTTCAGATGAGCACATGTTGCCATCAATTGTTCGAGTCCCCCATCATTCTTGTGGTTTTGTCGGCCAGAGTTTTCATGTGAGCCATAGGGACTCCATAGTAGAGGACCATTTCCTATGCCATGTTGGCAAGGATTTTCATGTGGTATCATAGGTACACCGGAGCAGTGCACCATTCTCTGAGCCAGATGGGAGAGACCCAATTCTCCGACGAGGAGACTATTTTCAGACTCTATTCTTCAGCGACCGTGGACTCCGACGAGGATTGCACAGCCACGACCTTTTCAGTTCGAATCTTTTCAGAGATGGAGCAGTTGTCCACATTATTGTGGCAGGCCAGAGTACTCCGATGAGGAGACTCATTTCTAGTTGCAGCGACTCTGACAAGCGCAGTTCAGAGCGCATGCTCTCCGACAAGGAGATTCAGCAAACTCACACTCCAGCCCGTTCGTCCTCCTCACCTGCACGGCATGAGAAGCAACGTCCTCGACTGCAGCAAGTGCGCGTTGGGTTGATATTGTCCGTAGTGTCCTGCAGTGTTGAGTTGAGTTTCTTTCTGTTTATCCAAGCTGAGCATTGCATGCTCCAGCTTGAGGGGGAGTGTTGGAGTACTTGGTTGTATGCGTCATTGAGTTGTAGCAGGGTAAATGGATCCTGGAGAAGATCCATTTACCCCATCCAATGTTTAGTCCCACATCGTCTAATTGTGGGACTTGGAGGCTCTGGAGAGGCTATATAAAGAGCCATAGACCTCCTGTACTCATTGAGAAAGTGCAATGCATAACATGCCCCTTTGAGGGCTTCTCCCGTAGTTTCATCCCGCTCCTCACGGAGTAGGGTTCCACGTTAAATCCCGCGTTCTTCATATGTTCTTTATCTTTTTTTATGTTCGCTTCCGCATGTTTATTTTCTAACAGTACCCATTATCCATGGGTAAGTGTATTTTAAATGTTTTTTGTGCTTGTTAGTAGTTTTGAAGAGGGTTGTATGTCGCATCCTTATTTAAAGAAAAGTGTGCTATTTGAGATGGAATGGAATGAATTCAAATGTGTTCCCTTATTCTGTCCACTTTCCATATTATATCTCCCTCTCCCAGATTCTTTCTCCCAATGCCTCTGATATGGTCCTTAATATCTCCTTAGTTTGGCACTTCTCTATATCAACCTTTTCCCTACCTCCGTTCATATCTTGAAAGGGCAAGTCTAATTAAACAACCTTCCCCGCACATGATTATTTAATCACTCTCCTACATTATGGACCATGTGATATTTGTAAACGTCACATCCTCTTATTACAGTTTAAGGTGTTCAAGACCACGTCATCATAAACTAGGTATGATATAAGCTAAGATGCAAATAGAGAATTTCACTCTTTACCTGAGTTATGAGAATGGATGGAAAATATATCGACAATTTCTCTATCTTGTCCTTCAACTTCGAAGATCTCAGAATCCTCAGCGAATTCATTCTGATCATGCTTTAAAGAGGCCTCAGTCTCTTCAGGAACCCAATCTTCCGGTTTTTCACTTCTTTCCCTAATTAATGATTATACAAGTAACAGTTATAAAAAAATCATTAAGTTTTAAAAAAAAGTTCCTGCAATTTTCTTATCTTTAGTTTGACATCCAACTTGTGACAGAAAATCAATATATAAAAGTTGAAACTCATGGCTAGAAGTTCCAGGATAAACTAACCATGGTATAGATAAGTAGGGCCAACGTTTGTCTTGAGCATATGCATGTGATAGTAGCAATCCAAATTGCAAAACTGTCAAGAAAGACTCCAACAATGTGATGATGTTTGGTGTCCACACCTGCAACAAGATAACACCCGTATGATCCAGCATAAATCATGTACCTTTCCAGAGGTCATTTCTTTGATACTCAATTTTTGGTTGGTAATGATGAAAATAGTTGAACGGCAATTGAAAGTTGCCGAAATAATGCAATAAAATGATTTAAGCCATCCTGCCAAGAATCATGAAATAACGAATGCATGCAGATGGGGATTTCCACATCGACCACTAATAGACCTGCTTTTGTACCAATGCGAACATCCATCCTTCTATCCCCCAAAAACAGATGCAAAAATGTGATGTCTTGATGTTCATAAATATCCATACCATGACCATAATCTATTTCTGAATATTAATATATATGCAAGTACATTTATTATATATGCAAATACATTTACGAAGGCCATTATCTACATATAGAAAAGAATGTAGATATGGAGAAAATATCACACAGTTATCACCCACACATGCACATGGATAAATATAAGTAGAGTTTATCCTTAAAATATCCACCTAAATACTACGAATCTTATTTCCTAAAAAGTGATAATACGCTTGTTATCCTCGAAATATCCATATATGCCTGAGTCCATGTCCGAAAATAGATAAGGATACTCTAACCCGCAAAAATGTGCCAATATCCCACATAACTCTAATGTTAATATATAATATGATTCTCTTGGGCATAGGAAGACAGAAAAGAGCGATCAGGTATTACAAACTTTACTAGAAAGCTTTCTTGTCATGTCCAAAAGAGATTTATTATATATTTATTCACTGACGATATTAAAACTAAGGTAGCACAAAAAAATAATAATCCAATGAGGAGAAGATAAGTTTATATATCACTGAGATTAGATTTATCTAGCATTTGGGTTATGTTCGGTTGATGTGGCAAGCTTCATGAAAATGGGAATAAAAAATAGCGAATAGATAGGAGGTAATATACCATTGTCCTGAAGTATCAAGGCGCGTGTCATGAAGGTCGGATCATTACTCAAATCAGGGTAGACGTGAAGGGGATGTTTTACCACAGCAGTATCTATTGTTAAATTAGATCTAAAGGTGTCAATTATAACACTAACAATGGATAATAAATATCAGATTGGGTATGCATATTAGGTCATGTTTGATAGGTTGGAAAAGCGAGTAGGCATTGGAAATTGAATTCCACCTCCATTTTTTTCCCACATTCGAAAAGCAAATAATTGATGGTTTGGTTTCCAAAGGTATGGGATTTCCCTTCTACCAATGAATTTGACTTTCATTTAAAAAGGGTAGAAAACATATTTCCATTCCTTCGTGCAAAGGGAAAAAGAGAGTAACACCCCTCATAATTACTTGTTATATCCCTATTTACAATATTTGAATTTATGTATCCCATTTTTTTCTGTTTTCCTCCAGTTTGATGATTAGTTGGGTGCAAGAACATTAGATGACAGATTCTTGAAACAACATAATCTCGTATTGGATCCTTGAAAATCAGTGATTGAATATTGGGCAGGCAGGCCATGGAAAGGAAATGAAGGTTGGATCCTCATTTTTGTGTCCCCTCTCTTGGACCAATATTTTGAAGAGTTTATGGAGATGTTGGCTCTGGTGGGGGTGCGTCACAAAATCAGGAGGCAGATGTCTAGGAGTGGGCAGGCGGAAACTTATATGTGGTTTATGCCTATATTACATCGTTGAACCTGGATCAGAATTGGAATTATTTTCTATCTCATGACTGTAGGGGGATCTTGAAGTTGAAGATTTTGTTAAAAGTGAAGAAAGCAGTTTGGCTCTTCAGGTATAGCAGGATGGTGACGAGGATGCACAGAAGAAAGTGGATCCACATATACATATACATACATACACACATACATATGTGTGTGTGTATCAATTGTCGACACGTAGTAGAGTATGCAGATATCGAACAATTATTTTTTGGTCGTCCCTTGACCAGAGAGTTTAGGATGAGACATGCTTACTTAATCGTATGACCAACATCTTCAACTTAGTTTGTGGCGGGCAAGACCTTGGGTACGAAGGATACCTTGTTTGTGGTGGTATAGGTGGTTTAGTTGCGACTGATGATGATCCAGTCTCATTCTGATAATGTCGGCCTTGCATATGAGGGCTATGTGAGCAACTTTGGGGGAATGGTACTAGTGTTATGTAATAGTTTATCTCTTCATGATTGTTTTTATCAATGATTTGACGTTTAGTAACCTCTCGTGCTCCTCTTGAGGCTTATATACATTATTATATCTTATAAATTGGAGATGATTCAAATTGCTTATATGTATTTATTACATGTAATAGCAATATCATATCAGGTTGTCAAACAATGCAATAAAATTTTGTTAATAACCTACTTGCACGATATTTGTATTTATTTCCATGGTTTTAAAAAAATAGACTCAAGTAAAGGCATTAGTTCTATGCCTCATGGCTGAAGCCTCAGTCAAGTCTACCACTACCAAAGCCTATGTCTAAGAATACTGAGGTGGGCCTCAAGGTGATGAGGTGTAAGCCCCTATTATAATTTTCTCAAGTTGATATTTCCTTCATACAAGATATAAAAAATAGGTTTGTAATAATAAAACTAGGGATAATTACATTTACACCCATAACCCTGAGTAATTCCTCAATCTCAATCATAACCATGCATAATCGCGAATTACACGAGGAACCCCGAGTAATGTTTAACTCTTACAGGAGATAACCCTGTGTTATATTCCGTTTAAGATGTCCGTTATAATTGACGGCTTCCGTTAGAAAAGTTCAAAATTGCCCTCAAAGATAATTCTTATTTGCAATAACTTGCCACCCCCTTCCCCGTCGAGCTCGAAGCCTCACCCCGTCGTGCCAAAATCCCTCCTGGTCCGCTGCCCCGTACCCTCGCCGAGCTGCTCCGGCCTACTCCAGCCCCCCTCCTGGTCGAGCCCCTCGGCCTCCTCCAACTCCTTAACGCGCAGCAGCAGCGCTTCGACTACCCCACTGCCAAGCCCTCCACCTCATGGACCAATGGTCCCAACCTCCCCCACACCATAGCCTACCCCGATGGCTCCACCGTCAAGGCCCTCCTCCTCCGCGGCCCCCCGCAGGCCTTCGGCCCTTCCTTCGCCTTCGGCTTCTACTGTCGTGCTCCCAAAGGCACCTCCTCCTACACCGACTACCTCCTCGCTATCTTCATCGTCTATACTAACAGTGGCGCGCTCATCACCAACGTCGACATGGCCATCCCGCAGGTCAACGCGGTGGACTCTGTACTACATAATGGCTCTCCCCACTCTCGATACAGTACTGATTGTGGAGTTTTTACGTACAGGTGGTTTGGTCCGCCAACCGGAACAAACTGGTGAAGCAGAACGCCGTCCTGCAGTTCGCGTCCGACGGCAATCTCATCTTAAAAGATGCAGACGGCACGGTCGTCTGGTCATCCGGCACCTCGGGGAGATATGCGGTGTCCCTGAGCATCACCGACACCGGCAACCTCGTCCTCCTCGACGCGAGAGCCTCCCCCGTGTGGCAATCCTTCGACCACCCCACGGACGCCCTCGTCCCGGGGCAGAAGCTCTTCGATGTGCAGACGCTCTTCTCCAACGTCTCCAACTGGGACTTCAAAGAGGGCTTCTACTCCCTCACCGCCACCTCCGCCGGTTTTCGTGCCGTTGCGAGGACCAATCCTCCGCAGTTCTACTACGAAGAAGGCACCGCCGTGAGTGGCGTGCCGACGACAAAGAACTACCTCCTCTTCCAGAACGGGAGCCTGAGCTTCTTCGAGAGCGCCTCCTCGCAGCTGAGAACCATAACGTCCCCACCGCCGGTGCCGTCCGCGCAGTACATGAGGCTGGAGCACGACGGGCACCAGAGGATCTACCAGTGGAAGACCGGCGAGGGTGGGGGCATGCAGTGGAAGGCGGTGGCCGACATGGTGAAGTTCTTCATCGGGGACTGTAGGTTCTTCCTTTGCTCCCTCCTGGCAATAACATGCCCCCTCGAGCCTCCCTCCTCTCCCATGCTCGAAGCGCCGAGCTTTGTCCCCGGCCTGCTCGAAGCCTGCAGCCCTGCCCGAACACACCCCCTGTTCGAAGCTCGCAGCCCGTCATCATCCAACCTCCCTTCTCCAGTTAGTTGCTCCTCTGGTTTGCTGAGGAAGGTGGATGGAGGTTGAAGGGAGATGGGTTTTTTTTCTTTATTTTCTAACCGTTAGATTCAGGATGAGTTAGATTAACTCATTGATGTGGTTGAGTTAATATATTAAACTAACGGAGGGTTATGAGTGCGAGACGGAGTGACTACTCAGGGTTATGATTGAGATTGAGGAATTACTCAGGGTTATGGGTGTAATTATCCCATAAAACTATCATATGAATATAGTAAAAGAAATATCATACTTTCTTCATAGGTAATTTATACAATATGATAATTGAGAGTGCAACTTTTTAACTTGATAAGCTTTTGCTATTTCCTTTTTATATATAAATTCAATCTTCTTTAGAGGCGTATTACTTCTCAAGCTATCGAGTAAAAAATGACAAAGCACATTGATTAATTTTATCATAAAAAACAAATAGGGCATCTACTGTCTTCACGACTTACGCCCAGTTTTAATACTAGAAACCCAGCTCAATGTTCCTCACACTTTAAAACTATGTATATTTCAAAATCTGCAGAGACGATGTTATGGTTTAAAATATAATCAATATCAACAATAAAAATGGATCTCAATCTCAAAAGGGTGCCCGAAAATCTCAACATCCTATGTGGCATGACACATCAGCATCCACGTAGGATTTAGGGTTGATTATTAGATGAGTAATACATTGGAAATTTGGAAGCCATTATATCTCTGTACATGATGTCACATCTCTCTAACAACCATAATGCCAAATATCATAATAAGTTCCTTGTACTCATGGCAAGTAGCTCATTTTTATGGCAGATCTTCAAAGACATGCCATGTATTACCTTATTTTGATGACAGGACTTGAGGGACATGCCATGTACTAGTCTGTGTTTGATACCAGGTCATCGGAACATGCTATGAGTTCATTCATTTTGATGGTAGACCTCTATCTCACCTGCCATAGGGTTTGTTCATTTTGATCATAGGAAATATCGCAATATATCGCCGATATATCAATATCGATATGAGACCGGTATCGGTATCGATATGGTGATATCCTCCTTTTCAGGCCATTCCTTAACAAAAAATCATCGATATGGACGATAGTTCAGTGATATATCATCGATATATCGTCGAAATATTGTATTGATATGATATCGATATCGATATTGCCTTCCATGATTTTGATAGCAGGGGTTCCTCCCACTTGACATGGGTGTCATTCATGATAAAGGTAGGTCCCCCTTCACCTTCCTGGAAGTTGTTCACTTTGATAGCTAATGAATCAACTGCCTGCCATGGAGGTTGTTCATTGTGATGGTAAATCCCTCCCCTACCTGCAACCGAACCTACCACCTTCTCCTTCCTCTCATCTATCACACCAACATCGCACCACCACCACAACACCATCATTGTTGCTACCACCCTCCTGCCCTCGCCGCCACCGCCCATACAACCATCACCGTCAACACCACTATGTGTGTCATCGTCACCACCTGGATCATCATCACCACCACCATTGCCACCACATGCACAGTTGTCGCCGCCACCCACTCGTCGCTACAACCAGAAACGACATGTGTTGACCTGCACCACTACTACCATGTCTCCTCCATTCCATCGTGTGCCACCATCACGATTCTACAGCGTCATCATACACCCGTTACTACTCGCATTGTCGCTGCAACCACCGTCGTACGCTACCATCATGTCTCCTCTACGTGCCATTGTCTTAGCTCTGCGGCACCTGGTCGAATTGTTGGTGCAATCACTGGAGCAAAATGAGAGATAAGTTGTCACATGCCCCTTTTATAGAGATTTTCAATTTTTGAATTCTCGCAATCCATGGGTGGCAAGCCATGTTAGGTGGCAATGTGGCATATGTGAATGTTGGTGCCATTGCAGGTGGGAATGTGAATCACATGTGGGATACATGTCGGATTTGGTTGGGTGGTGTTGAGTACCTTTTTTGTGTGGATACAATATCTCCTTATTTTAATGGCATCTGTTGCTACTTTGTTATGGACATCATATTTGTATGAACTAAAGGAATAAAGATAAGTCCATACGCTCTTACATCTTTACATGTAATACTCGGCTTACAAGTTATTATATAACATAGCATTCTATGCTTACAAATTCATAAACATGACTAAGAAATGAGAATAAAAAATGTTTCAAAGAGAGAGCTTGCAATAGGCCAGTACCTCCAGAATAATGTACAACCAAATGTATGCCCAAAAGGACCAGAAGAGCTCGACAAGCCAAACGCCCAAATCCGATATCTTTTTTACTGTGCCTGCCTTTGGAATTATGACGCAAACAGCATGAATAGGAAATAAGTCGAATGCAGCAGAACCAACTAATGTCCCAGGACCCAAGCCTACAAGCCACGTAAATCAAGAATAATAAAATAGCAAACATCACAGAACACAGAGAATAGATAGACAGAGGTTCAGATGCTTTGAAGAGACAATCGTCCTGCATCTAACATATAAGAGAAATATACACAATAAAAGAACCACTTCTAATACACTATCTAAGAAGAAGATCGAAATAGTTAAGATATATGATGAAAGAAACAATTGTCAATGGAGAAATGGAGTTTCTAAGGAATAAATCACTAACAAAGAAGAAAGAACATAGAATATTTATCAAAACCCATTGGGATAGCAGACCATTAAAATCCATTAGGGGTATCATCCTTTTTACTCGGGATTACTGTAATTTATGCATGCATATTTATTAAAATCTAATTAAGCACGACTCTATCCAAGATATCACAAAAGCTAGTGAATTTAAGGCAAATGCCCGTCAAGAACCTGCTGGACAACCTTATACTATTCTTCAGAAGGTTCACTATACCTAAAATTAAATGTCTCTTAGAGGACTTACGAAGACAGTTTCAGTATTAAGTGCAAGTATAAGAATGATGTTTGGGCTGCATCTCCAAAGAGTTCATAAACGAGCATAGATGAGGATCCAGCCTCAAAATTACTTGGTTACTTCTTGTTCAAAGACTAGGAAATAAGTTAAAAAATCATTTTCCACTGAAAGATATTGCTGAGTGATAAGGCTTGTGGCACTCGATACCAACAGGGGAAAAGTTAGTGACATGGCCAAGTAGAAAACTAAAAAAAGTGTAGAAATGTATAGATAATGAATCAGACAGTGATTGTTGATATGTTTTTTAAGGGTGCGTTTGGTTCGTGAGTTATCCGGGGGAGGATAACCCGTTTTTGTGTTTGTGTATTTGGTTGGTGGGTTAAGGGTTGGAGGGTTTGTGTGATGTGATTGTATTGAAATTTGAAAAAGTTGGTATTTATTATGATGTGATTGTATTGAAATTTGAAAAAGTTGGTAGTTGTTGTGATGTGATTGTATTGAAGTTTGTAATAGTGAGTAGAAGTTGAGTACTTTATGATTTTTAGATGATATGATGGTATAATATATAATTTTTTTGATGGGAAGGACCCCGTTCGGTTGGGGGGTTACCCCCCAATTTGGACGGGTTACCCCCCAAACCCCACATTCCTAACCCACTAGTGGGGCCTACTCCCTTCCCATCAAAAAAAATATATATTATACCATCATATCATCTAAAAATTATAAAATAATCAACTTCTACTCACTATTCCAAACTTCAATACAATCGCATCACAACAACTACCCACTTTTTCAAATTTCAATACAATCATATCATAATAACTACCAACTTTTTTAAATTTCAATACAATCACATCACACAAACCCTCCCAACCCTTAACCCACTAACCAAACACACAAACACAAAAACGAGTTATCATCCCCTGGATAACCCACGAACCAAATACACCCTAAATAGGACAATCCACAACTACAATAAATGGGTTTCTCTACAAAGAGTTACAATAGATACAAAATCCACAACTACAATAAATGGGATCATAAAGGAAATGAGTTTCTCTACAATTCCCATATTAGGATGCATATAGGTATTCAACTTAAGCTATCCAGTTATACTAAATAGGACAATCTTCTTCAATCAATATGAATTTTGATATTAAGATTTCCAGCATCTGAAAAGAAACATACGCAAGAGGCATGACAAGGGCAGCCAATGGAATCCTACGCGCGTGTTCTTTCTTTCAAATTCATTACTTAGTAGCTCGATTCAATATTGTCCATTCTAAACCGATGTAAATGTGAACTTCATACTCAAGTTCGATAACTAAACGAACGAGACATTTAGAAACGGTCCATGCTCATTCCATAAGTCTCCAAATTCAAAAATATGTATACTTCCATGTTTGTGTCCATCACGGCCTCAAATAACTTTATTTGAAATTGCGAAGAAAGAAAGCCGAGGATACCAGACCTCCTGAGTAGAGCTGGCCGAGGTTGCGGAAGGCATCTATGATGGCGAGCGAGATCTGCGGGAAGCTGGTGCCGAAGGCGAGGAGCGTGATGTCGGCGACGGTGTAGTTCCAGATCTTCTCCCGCCTCACGACAAGCGCGTTGGTGGCGTGGTCGACGCGCGCGACCTCGCGCGTCTGCCGCACGACGTTCTCCATCGAGCGGAAGAAGCGCGAGGTGACGGCGGAGAGGCCCACGAAGCAGTAGGCGAGGCCCCCGAGGTAGAGGAGGGCGCGCGCGCCGTTGCCGTCGACGCCGACGCCGCACGTGCCGACCTCGCCCATTCTGTCCCCGGTTGTGGGGGGATCCCATCCGCTCCCGCGAGGCCGAACGTGGGGATTTTAAAGACTTGCGATTTTCGAGCTCGTTTTCCTCGAGTCTCCGTTTCGATTATTTGTTTATCTCTCGTTTGTCGTTTCTTTTGTTTAGGTGGCAAAATTTCATGGCTCGGAAAATGTGAGGGGAGCCTTTCTTGGTTTCCTTACGACGTCCGAATATGAACACGTGTAAGATGTGGGTCGGCTGGAGCAGTTACGGCTTATTTTGTGGTGGGAGGGGAGAAGAACCTCCCTCTCCCCTGTACGGCCTGCAGTAATCTTTTAAAAAAACTGTATTTGATTTAATATATTTTGGGTTTGATGGGCTGCTCCGTCCGTTTTTTTCGTAATTTTTTTTATTTTTTGAAAAATTTCATCATGTATATTCATCTATATATCCTTCTTATGTTCCATTCGAATTTCGTCAGAAATAGAGTCTCGTACGATCTCCATCCAAATAAGGTCGATTTAAAAAATCATGTGATCGTTAAAAAAATGACTGTGTGAATGGAGATCGTACAAGTCTCTGAATCTGACGAAATTCGAATGGCATATAGGAAGGATATATAGATGAATATACATGGTGAAATTTTCAAAAAATAAAAAAACTGTGGAAAAAATGAGGTGGGGCAGCCATGTTGGCTGCCTGCAAGGGGCAACCCTCCTCTTTTCCATATATTTTACATATCTATAAATTTTGATTCGATATTCTTAGTTATTTTATCTCAAAAATAAAAAAAATTAACATTCATTATACTCAGAAATAATTTCAGAAAATTTCTGTCATCTTGAAGATAAAATAATTAGAGCATCCAATCAAAACGAAATTTGATAGGCATATTAAGACAATATGTATACAGTAAATCCATACCATTGGAATTTTTTCAGCCGTTCGTTTTTGTTGATTACTCTCCAGCAGAGGATCTGCTCCCATGGTGGAGGCACGCTACTGCAGAAGCTGCATTATGATCACTATGCTTTTTTTGTGGAGCGAAGCCGTGCAGATAAGTACTTCAAAATTTTTTTCTTTTTTTTTTTGAGAATGACAGTTTGGAAGCCCCTGTACATTACCGAGGGATCATTGAAGAGTGAGGTGGGTGATTATAAAATTTGAATCCTATTGTTTCCAACACGCAAGAGTCATTTCCCAACCCTCAAGAAAGAGCAAAGAGAATCCTTCGCAAACACAGGTTGAAGGTCGAACGATTCGGTTCAAAGAGTTCAAGGAGTAATGAGTCAGGTCATGGGAGAGCATCATATGCAATGTGTTGCATGAGTTCGCACTCGATGCTTTCGAATTCTTGATACGGGTAGTGCGCCGCGTCCAGGATTGCACGGTTGATGGATTGGAATACAACTGGAAACTAAGATAAATCACACCCAGCAGACATAAGGTCACCTCTTTCCCAACATAGAAGTAAAAAGTGGCCCTACAAATAAATCAAGACCATCCTAAAATGCCCAGCAAGGATCAATTTTTTGGCTTTTTTGCATAAAATACTTCACCTAACCAATCCTGAAATTAATTGAACTCATGAAACCACATAAGCTGTACAGAGTGTTCCCAACTGAGTGCAGGAAACCGCAAGTTACAAATTCAGTCACTTCACAAATCATGTGTTGGACGATGGATCGGCCAAGAGGTACACTCAGACGGGCACCCAACCCAATGTGAACACAACATTGAACGAAAAAGAAGAATCTGTTAGACCCGCATATCAAATTGCACCAGATGAGGTTCTCATAATCGGGAAAAGAATGTCTGAGAAAATCTCAGATTGCTTTTAGCAAGGAAACATAATCAGGATGCAAAATTTCATCTTCATCTTCACCATCATTCTCCGCTATGTTGAAGTATCGAAGCTCGTAAACATTGAGATCTTTATTCGATGCGAATACCCGAAGCCAGTCCCTCGCGTTCTGCTTCTTCAAGTACTTCTTTGTCAGATATTTGAGGTACCTGAAATTTATGAGATTGAGAAACCATGACTCTGTTGAAGTTGGAATACCAGCATATTTAAAAAGAAGACCTGTGAAGTTAGATTCACAATTCAACGGAAGCAGAATCCAAGACAAGTGTTCCTTTGATCTGGTCAAATTTTCCTCTTCTAGGAAGAAAAGATGGACCAAGGAGAGGGGACGCATTTGCAAAGAACGAATTAAGGTCTTGTACAAACTTCTTTAATTGCAGAAAAGTTTACTGGAGTGGGACAGCAAAGAAGAAACCATGTATCTCTGACTAGTAATACGCATATAATTTATTTATGTACCCAGAACACGGCCAACGAGAATCAGAGGCGATTTACCTATAATTTTTGCAACAACCTCAAACTAAATCCAACTCAACGATCCACCCATGATAAAATCCCTAAGATAATAGTGGATTGAATCCATTGACCCATAGTAGACATTCAAGAAAAGGAACAGAATTTCAAGAAGGCGTGCATACGCAGCAAAAAGCCATAACAAAATACAATCCAATCTTAGAATCAGTCAGAATTCTTTATATTTTGTGATTTGAAAAAAAAACATAGCAACCCATCTTTGAAATGGAATCTAGAATATGGAAGATGCAAACAAAGGCCATGTCATCAACAAATAACGTGTTAACCAGCTGGCAACAACCAAAATGCGAATACAACAAAGTCTTTTCCCACAATTGAGTAGGGTTGGTTACATGGATTTTTTTTGCCTCCATTCAGATCTATTTTGGGTCATTCTCGGGCTTAAATCCAAATAAATAAGATCACTTCGGATGGTCACATTCCAACACTTACTGGGTCCTCCTCACCCTCTCTTAACCGGCTCAACATCCCAAATATTGCATCTAACCAAAATGCGAATCAGACAAAATTCAAACCTTCTCTAAGATTGGTTACCAGATAAAGATAAAAAAGTGAAATAATATAAGATAGAAATGGTATATAAAAGAAATTTAAATAAACAATTCCTAAAGACAGGATAAAAAAATGATGTCCCATGGTGAAGCTTTTGTGACTACTATGCGTCAGATCTTTAAAAAAGTTCAGTCAATTCACCGTTTAAGACAGTTCCTAATGACATGTCTGATATCTGATGTTGAAGAGAAAATGATGCAAAACTATCCATCAGAAGACAAGTCTAATAACCAATGAAACCCAATAACTGACGTTAGGCAGCAAAAGACAAATCCAGCAACTGCTTTGAGGGGCAAAGGATGTATTACGGAGAACAAGACAATATATTGGGCAGAATACGACAAAGCCCAATAACTGATGATAAACAAAAGCCGTAAATTAGCCAGAATAAGACAAGTCCGATACCTGGCTTGAGAAGCAAAGTGTTGGTTAACCAGACCCTGTAACCAATGGGAGACAATTTTCAGGTATAGATCTTTTTCTTATGATTAAAGGGGAAAGAAGAGAGCATCCTTCCAAAATAGTAGAAAGGAGAAAGCCTCTATATTCATATTGATGGGTGACGCCCACCATGGATTGGAGATTATTTTGGAGCACGAATTAATATTGATTTATTAATTCTAATTCTATTGCGCTTGGAACACAAGTATAACCTTTTGATCTCAACCATTGATCATCATTAGGAATGTATCTCCATCATCCATTATTATATAAAAGAGGGGCTAACCCAAACTCTTTAAGAGGAATGCCATTGTTGCAACAACTCTCTCTCTCCACACGTCTACTCTTCCCAAACCTTAGTGGACACCCTCACGCCCTAGGTCTGTGGAGATCACGATCGTCGCCGCATTGTCGTCATGCTGTCGGACTGATTGCTCGTAGATCTTCATCTTCCTCGATGCCTCGTGCTCTTGAAAGAGACGTCGGATTTCGTGAAACAAAATCAGAAAAATCTTCATTAGGATCGTCGCCTTGGATTGTGGAAAACGTGTGTCTCATACGCAGGTCCACAAGTGCTCTCTCGTTAGATCGGACTTAAGACAAGAGGTTTCTTCCTTTATAGGCTTTAAGATCACAATCACGTTTCAAAAGATGAACTTTATACTCATGTGGTCGCGATGAAATGGCATGGGAATTGTCCGCATGCCATATGGTTTCATCAAATAAATAAATTCCGATGCACCATAGACTAGTATGACCAATCAGCCTAGATCGAATACAATTCGATCTCCATGCTTTTGAGAGGTGTATCCTCGCCTTCAAGTAATATCAGAGCCAAGTTACAAAAAAGTAAGATATACAAGAATTAAAAAATAACATTCACATGAGCTTTCCTCGATAGAAACAACGGAATTGGACTCAAAATAACTCAAAAGAGAAAACATTGATAACAAGATAACTATAATAGCTCAAAGCCCAAAAGCCTATACCATAAACACAACCCATATAAATGAAGTTATAAATTAATAAACTACCCTCTTCATCCAATGTCATAATTTGAGTCATTTGACTTGTAAAATTGGACTAATAAGTCATGAATGAAATAAACAACCTGGACTTCATATAATTTTGTACTTTTCCAAGGTTTTAAAAATCGAACCGAACATCAAGCCAACCAGATGTCATTTTGAGGTTTTTATGGTCAAACCAATGAAACCGACCGGTCGAATCAGTGATGATGTCAACAATTCATAAAAATCAAAAGAAAGTGAACCATTGTACTGTTGGTTTAGTTCATAGTCTAACCGAGTCGAACTGAGTTAGACTGGTATTTCATACAAATAAATATGAAAAATGCAACAACATATATGCAAGATTTGTACACCTGTATCTTTCGAAGTTTTTGTGATAAAATTTAGGCTCTTTATCAGTTGTGCCCCTTCGAGATATTGCAATATCAGTTATACACATCCCTTTTTGAGAATATCACTTGTGTCACCGACTTCTTGTCGTTCTATCACGTGTGTCCCTCTGTTATTTTGATTGTTAATAAGTTGAACTTAACCATAGTTAATCAAACCGCAATGTCGTTAAGAGGGGCATATCTGGAAGAAAAGCCCCCACCTCCCTATCATTCTTCCTCCCCCCCCCCTCGCCCTCCAACCCTTCCTCCTCCTCCGACAACCTCCTCCTTTAGCCCTTTCTCCTCTGCCATTCCCCCTCCGGGCACTCCTCTTCATCATCCCCGATCCCTTAAGTGCACCCCTCTGGTTGGCTGCTACGTAAAGTAGCAGTAGCATGTCAACGACAAGGTCAAGGCCGCAAGTTATGGTCAAGTTCTTGAGCCCATCAACACCATCCCGCCCACATCCATCAAGTAGAAGGGGCAGAGGAGAGGAGGGACGGTAGAGTAAGGAGGCTGGGGGCAGAGAGAGGAGCTCAAGGCGGAGGGAAGGCATGGGGGCTTAGGGAGGAGCTCGGGACGGACGGTGCAGGGGCAGAAGGAGGAACTAGGGGCAAATGAGGGAGGACGAGGAGGAGTGGGGCGGAGAGGAGTGTGAGGGTGGAGGCGCGAGGACTAGGGGGAGGAGCTCGAAGAGGAGGGAGAGGCGCAGAATGGGGGAAGAAGCTCGAGGCAGAGGGAGAAGCTCGGGCGCAGGGGGGAGGCACAGGGGCAAGGGGAGGAGCTTAGGGCGAAGGGAGGTGCTCAGGGAGAAGGGAGATGCTCGGGACGGAGGGGAGGCATGGGAGTGGAGGGAGGGGGAGGTGATGGAGGAGCAAGAGGATGGAGGAGGAAGAGAAGGGAAGGAAGAGAATGGGGAAGAGGATGGGGGAGGAAAAGGAAGAAGGGGATAGATATTTCAGACCATATTTTTAAAAGTAATTATGTTGTGTCCCCAAAGTAAACGTCTATTTATGTCGAGGATGGACGTCAACTAACCGAGGGACAGAAGTGATAGAACGACAAGAAGTCGATGACACAACTAATATTCCCAGAAAGGGAGAAGCATAACGGAAATTGCAATATCTCAAAGGAACGAAACTGATAAAAACCCTAAACTTTATACCCTCATCTTTTTTGACAAATACATCTATCGCTATATTTTTACATTGGGATCAGATCTTCGTATCATTTTTCTCCGGGATTTCAAAAAGTATAGAGGGCTATATTTCTTAATACATGTAGCTTTAAAAAATCATTTTCTTCTTACCCAATTGTTTTCTGGTAGTAGTAGTGGAATTAAGCATTCTTCATGTAGTTAAGTATATGAAAAAGTAGACCACAAGATAATCCAGCAGTCTCTTCCAAGTAGCAATAGTAGATCATGGCATATTTGTATTCTCTATAATTGATTTGATGAGATGAGTCCAATGATTTCAGAATTGCAAAATTCAACCCAAGATGTAAAAGATTTTTTAGAGGAAAGAGCGTGCGATAGTCGGATCCAACCCAAGCAATCCAACCCATTGTACCCACTTCAATTGTCTAGTGGTAGTGCAGTGTGCATATCACCCAAAAAATAAGTGTTCAATAAGATGCCCACTCGTAAACCAGCATAAAAAATAGTCTGATCTTTCAACATGGATTTGAGCAAGAATCCATGTAGCCGACCCTACTTAAAGTGGAAAAAGGCTTTACCATTTTTTAGAAAGAGGGTGTGATGCAAACAGAGATTAGGCGTCGACAAAAATGATAATTTTTTTATGGTGGATTTTTGGTAGAAGAAAAGAGAGGGGTTGAGAAGAAGAGCTCGTCGGGAATACGAGAGGTTGAAGGAGGAGAACCGTGGAGATCGCGTGGAGAGAGGAGAGAAAATAGAGAGGGAGATAAAATCTCAACTTTGACTCATACTTGACTGCCTAAAAACATTGGACAACCATCTCTTTATATAGGAGAGATGGGGTTACAAAAATAGTAAACTATTTAAAATTGACAACCAACTTATCCTAATTTGACTCTGACAATTTTTAAAATTCAAATTGACCTCTAATTACCCTAATTAATTAATCGACCAAATTAAATCTACGAATAAACGTTGAGATCACAGGCGATCTCAATTATTTGATTAGACATTTGCGACAACTTAAAAACGTAAACAAAATTGACAATTAAAAATAACTAAATATTTGGCCCTATATTTGGGTCCCACGCTGCATCAACTCTCCGCCGCTTTAAAAAAATTCGTCTCCCGACGAATTGCTTGATGTAGGTGCGATGTTGGAGAATTCATCCTCGAGTTGTAGCTTCAATTTCCTCCAATTAGATCCTTTTCAACGTTACGTTTGTAGTTTTCTTTAATTGGAGGGCGTCCCTGCAATTTTCGTATCCCTTCATTACCACTCATATCGTTAGAGGAGCCTTTGAACCTTCCCTTTGAATAAAAAATTTTCTCTGGAGGGGGTTCTGCGTAATTTCTCCCACTTAAGTTCTCAAGGGATTTCCAATCCCACTGTCCGTGGAATTCGAATCCGTAACTCTCGGGACCCCTAGGGATTGCCCGAGTCTCCTTTGCATTTATCGTAGGCTGGGGCGGCAGCCTTTCATTGGCGGGCGGGACCGGAGCGGCTCTGCGGGGAGGCGGAGGTGGCCAGGGGGTTCTTGATGGCGGGCTGGGCCGGCACGGCGCTGAGGGGTCTCGGTGACGCAGCGGGAGGGCGAGGGCAGATGTGCGAGGCGGGGGGGAAGGCAATGCGGGGAAGGGTGGGGAGGCCAGAGCGAGCGGGAGGAGAAGGGGGTTCCTGGGGGGAGGCGGCGGCGGATGGGAAAAGGGGGTGGCAGCGGCGTCGGGCTGACAGGGGGGGCGATGGGCGGCGCTCAAGGAAGGCGGGGGTTGCGAGGGAGGGTTGGTGTGGCACGCGTGAGGAAGGGGGGGTGTTGGCAGCGAGGCCTGGTTGGGGAAGAGGGAGTGCCCAGCAGTAGGCGAGAACGGAAGATGGGAATCCGCTTGTACCGTAACGTCAACCGCGAACTCATCGAGGAGTTCAGTTTTTCCATCTGCGAGATCTTCATCGAATATGGGCCCTGAACCTTCGTTTTCTTTATATTTTACTTCTTGAACAGCAACTTTGACTTCGAAATCAGATTCTTCGTCCGCACTTTCATCAAAGATCGGCCCTATATCTTCGTAGTTTCGTGGCACAGGAGTTGCATCAATAAAATATTCATCTTGAACGAAAATACCTTCATTTGTTTGGCTGAAATCGCTTTGAACCGCAGGTACAACGTTCTGATTTTGGTCGTCGACCGGCGAATCTTCATCGTTTTACGCATCCAGCCATTCTTGAACTTTAATGCTTGAGACAAAACGTCGCTTGAACTTGTGTCGTCGTGCGCGTGTACGCGAATCCGGAGATAGGCAACTCAAATCAAATTGCACACGCCAATATGCGACAGGATCGTGGACTCGTGAGAACGACTCCATAACCGCTCTGATACCAAATTGATGCAAACAGAGATTAGGCGTCGACAAAAATGATAATTTTTTTATGGTGGATTTTTGGTAGAAGAAAAGAGAGGGGTTGAGAAGAAGAGCTCGTCGGGAATACGAGAGGTTGAAGGAGGAGAACCGTGGAGATCGCGTGGAGAGAGGAGAGAAAATAGAGAGGGAGATAAAATCTCAACTTTGACTCATACTTGACTGCCTAAAAACATTGGACAACCATCTCTTTATATAGGAGAGATGGGGTTACAAAAATAGTAAACTATTTAAAATTGACAACCAACTTATCCTAATTTGACTCTGACAATTTTTAAAATTCAAATTGACCTCTAATTACCCTAATTAATTAATCGACCAAATTAAATCTACGAATAAACGTTGAGATCACAGGCGATCTCAATTATTTGATTAGACATTTGCGACAACTTAAAAACGTAAACAAAATTGACAATTAAAAATAACTAAATATTTGGCCCTATATTTGGGTCCCACGCTGCATCAGGGTGTGACCTCGATAAGATGCCCACTCGTAAACCACTATATATTCACATTATATATCAGAAATAGTTACAAAGACCAAAATGACTTGACTTTTAACATGCTCTATGACATTTTCCATGCACTCTCTCTCTCTCTCCATGGAAGATGCTCCCATTCCATGCAATCCACATGAACGGTTAAATCCCACCCCTTTGCACGACAACTCCCATTCTCCAACACATTCATCGAGCCCCAAAAACCAATCCAATCAACGGTTAAATTCAAATCCACATGTGATGTCACCCACGCCCCCCTTGCCACTGGACTACAAAAAAAGGTGTTCGACAACTTTAACTGCAAGACAACATTGACAAGGGCCAACAGCTCCAAGAACGAATCAGGCTCGTTGCTAATTATAACATGAAGCATATTAGAATAAGTTTGCTTTTAAAAAAAGCAAAAAACAAAAAAATATAAAATCTTGATGTAAAAGTCAGTCGATTAGTCGGACGACTAGTCGAGCTGATCGACTAATGGCCGACTAGGCCTAGTCGAGTCTGCTACCCCCCCCCACGACTAGTCAGTCGATTTTTGCAAGCTTGATTCTGATCACCCCCTTCGCCAAATTTCGGATCACCAACACACCATCCTCTTCCGTAAGGACTAGGATCCGTTTGGTTACCGGGTTACCTCGAGGTAACCCGATTTACCATCCGACATTCATGGGTTGTAATTTCATCACAAATCAATGTGACATCACATCACGTTCCTTATTCCAACCCTCATAATCATCCAAACATATACTATTCACAGGAAGCTACCCCAACCCACCCCATCCTAGTAACCAAACAGACCCCTCTAGAGTTTTCCACCCATTAAAGGCACCCCTTGGCTGTAAAAGATATAATTGGTACAGGATATCATAGCATACCGTAAATCAAACCCAAACCGAAAAAATCGAATCTTTAGATAATAATCGCAAATCTGACCGTCGAAAGAATTGATCAACATTAGAACTATCTTGACGATTTAAACTCAATGAAACTAAATTTAAGGACATCGCATCAATCTTGTATGTGAAAATTACAAGCAAACCAAAAAAATTTAATTTTTTTTCATACATAATCAAACATGGACATAATTTCATATTTTCATCCAAAAATAAGAAGAAACGTCCATTTCTACTCCAACACACACTCTTTCTTTCGCTGGCCAAATCCTCCTTGTCAACGACTATTCTGTCAACAATTGGAACTGTGCCCACTTGCAACATACTGTGAATGACATTATACACCACAAACTATCAAGTGCATGTGGGACCATTTACGACAAACAATTTTTTAGTAGAACTATAATAGGATTCTCCATATATATGCAGATATGTCACAAATGAAGCGGAATGAATGCCCTTCAGCTCAACTATATTAGGATTCTCCATATATATTAGCTCAATAATATTCGACCCCAACTGCCAATTTTTAGAGACTAAAATCATGCAAGCATGTTTGCACATGTGAGTCCCAGAATTTTGTTATATCTCAGTTGATGATCGGTCTATCCTTGGAGGATTGGATTCTCCATGCAAATGATCAAATTATCCAAAATTCCTTCAATTGAAGATGATTATAGTCATCTAAGCAAACTTTATATCTTTGTAACAGCTAATTAATGAAATGAGACTACATCAGTGTTGGCATGCCAGAGTGGGTTTGTTCTTGGTTATTTTGGAGATTTTTATGTTGATCTCACGATCTTCAATTATGCAAG
Organism: Ottelia alismoides; assembly: GCA_037367405.1. Classification (NCBI taxonomy): domain Eukaryota; kingdom Viridiplantae; phylum Streptophyta; class Magnoliopsida; order Alismatales; family Hydrocharitaceae; genus Ottelia; species Ottelia alismoides. The sequence goes on from JAZKJV010002604.1 coordinate 181,019, forward strand.
TTGATCATGTTCTTCAAGTTTGATTATTATGTATTGCTAAAGTTCTGGAGTTTAAGAAGTTCTAGGGTTTTCTTTTCATGAAAACCTAATCTAAGATCTAGCAGCAACATCTCGCCTCGTGCAGGTGGTGCGAGATCCCTCGCCATTCAATCGCATCTCCTTGTTCCAGCGGCAAAACCTCGTCCCCAGGCTGCATCTCCCCATGGTCTGCATCTCCCCAAATTTCCTGGCGGCACCTCCTCTTCGCCCGCAAATCTCTTCTCTTGCAAGGCGACGCAAGACCGAGCATTAGCACTCTCATTAGTGAAGAGAGAAGAAGGTGACTCCGTCATGCTCTCCATCGCTACATGCGCGTAACCCCAGGCAAGGCACACCTCCGTGCGACACCTCGCAGACCCTCATCAGGTCCTCGCAACAAGATGCCCTCGACGCCCCATCCTCCTCGGCGCTCCTTCCAACAACGGTAGCGATAGCCAGATCTCCAAGCAGGAGGCGACATCCTTCGTGGGAGGGTTCCCAATCGTTTGAACCCTAAATGAAAAAGGAGGTAATTTAGTCCAGTTGGGGCCGAAGTATTTTAAAAAATATTTGTTGCTATTGTAAGGTCCAAGTGGGCCAAAAGAAAACAAAAAAAGGAAAAGAGAGAGAGAAGCTTATGCATATTTGGGCCTACTATTTAAACCAAGAAGTTGTGTTTCAAAAAAACAAAAGAACTTTTAAAAAAAGACACGCACAAAAGAAAAGTTGTACATAAGAAATTTTTTGCAAAAAAATGGAAAAGTCGTAAAAAAAATTAGAACGGCTTATTTAAAAAATGTGAAGGCTATTAAAAAATGATGAATAAAATTAGCCAAGAAAAAAATAAAAAAAATCTTTTTAATTGAGAGACGCAGAGTTCTTTCATTTCTTTATTCTTTTATCTGATATTCGCTTCTGCATTATATTTTCTAACATGAAATCAGAGCGGGTCAATTCTTGAGGATTTTAAGTTCTTTATTTTTATTCAAGATTCAGTTTTGGAGTTCATGTTCTTGAAGGTTTGTTTAAGATTATTGTATTTGGAGTTGTTCATATTTTGTCCAAGTTCTAGGATTTCCATTGAACCTTGATTTCTCTCCAACCTTAGATCGTGTGCTCATGAGGCATGTCTTCCTTCTCCAACACGCAATAACAGAGAAACCCCTACTGGGGATAGCAGCAGCAGGCGAACACTTTAAAAAAATTCTAGCGGCAATAACACTTCTCCTCTGATAGCGCAACCTCCAGGCGTCCCTCGTGCAACCCCTAGTCGTGTCTCTCCAGGTCCAGGCAAAGGCGCAACTCTTCAGATGGTGCCCTCACCGCACCTCCATCCCTTGTTGCTCATCCAGATCGACCATCTCTAGGAGAGGTCATCCCATGCGACACACATCCTCCATCATGGCGTAGTTTCAGCGACGAAACACTCTGTATCGCCCATCAGATCAAGTTCCAAGTAGATCTCCCCCATCCAACACGGCACTAACCTTGCAGAAAAGCCCCAATGCGCATCTAGGAGACGCATCGCGAGGCCCCTCCAAGCAGTGCCTCATCGCAACTCCCTCCATGCAAGTCCCATCCAATCGTCAGCGCTCCCTGGTGGCGGCGTGCCCCTCTCCTCATGTCTCCATCTCCTCACATCGCTAGGCGGAGTCTCCTCCCCGCCTCCTTCACTCCAAGCCATGGCACAACACCCCTCCGGTCGTGCCCCCTTTGTTCCAGGAGGTGTCGGTCGTCCATCTCCAAGCCGCAATGGGGGCGACGTATCTTCGTAAGAGGGCTCCCAAGTAGGAACTCTAAATAACAGCCCAAGTGGGTTGTGATTCGTTTGGTCCCTTTGGGTTGTTTTTTTAAAAATGTGGTGTTACTTACTGTAAGGCTCAATTGGGACTTCATTTAAAAATGCAAAAAAAGAAAAGAAAAGTTGGAAAATTGTGTGAATGGTTTATTTGAAAAAAAAAAAGAGAGACAGCATATAAAAAATTGGATAGTCAAGAAAAAAATGATTTAAAAAAAACCGGAAAAAATGAGATCATCTTATGTAATGTTTCTTTTCCTCGTCTTCTTATCTTCTTCCAACTTAATCAATGTTTGTTATTCTGAACAGTATGGGAGAAAGGAGGAGTATTGTGCAGAGTCACGTGTGAGATTCAGATTCTCCAGACCAGCCAGATTTTCAGACTCTACAACTCAGATATTCAGACTCGATGTTCAGATGTTTCCGAGTCTTCAGTTTGATGTGCACATGTTTGCCATCATTTTGTTTGTGTTGTTCACATCTTTTATTTTGGTCAGAGTTTTCATGTGTTCCATAAAGACTCCAGAGTAGAGATCTCATTCCCTATGCCATGCGGATTAGGGTTTTTATGTGGTTTCATAGGGACTCCAAAGTAGAGATCCCATTTTCTAAGACAATATGGAAGAGACTCAGTTACCCGACAAGGAGACTTCTTCATACTCCATTCTCCAACGACCATGGACTCCGAGGAGGATGTCCCCATAGCTTTTTATGTTTGGCCCTTTCATAGATGGAGCAGTTGTCTACATGATGTGGCGGGCCAGAGTCCTCTAGGTGGAGGCTCATTTTCAGTTGCAGTGACTCTGACAAAGCACGGTTTAGAGCACATGCTCTTCGACGAGGAGATCCAGTTTGACTCACTCCAACTCGTTTGTTCCTCCTCACTTGCACGGCATGAGAAGCAACATACTCGACAGCAGCTGACATGTGTGTGCGTTGAGTTGATATTGACATATTGTATGTAGTATCTTGTATTATGAGTTTGAGATTTCCTTCTATTTATCCAAGATGAACATTGCATGCTCCAGCTTGAATGAGAGTGTTGTAGTGCATGCATGATGCATCATATGTAAGATGGGTAAATGGATCCTTCCAAGATCTATTTACCACATCCATTGTTTAGTCTCAAATCTACCAGTGAGGGACTTTGAGGCCTACGGAGGCTATATAAGAAACACCGGACCTCATGTATCCAGTAAAAAAGTTAATAGACACATATGGCCCTTTGAGGACTTCTCATGTTGTTTCATCGAGTTCCTTAGGGAGTAGGGGTCCACCTAACACCACGTTAAATTCATGTGTTCCTCGATTTTTATCTTTATCTCTGATATTCGCTTTTGCATTATATTTTCTAACAGAGGCCATGGTACCTTCTTTTGTGGTTGGGGTCATCGTCTTGACACACCGCGACATGTTCAACCCATTGCACTTTATGGGCCACATCGGTCATACTAATGATCATTATTGGGAAAAGCACGGGAAGTCTATGATTACAAACTAACCTTCTCATGTTAAAGGGCACCCCTTCTATTATATTTAGAGCAAGATACAATGATCTGATTCAAAGGCTAAATCACCATTGATTTTCATCTTAGCAAGCATCCACTGCCTCAGGTGGATCCATCGAAGTGGTTCGCAAGCAACAATTTATCAAATTTCTCCGCATAGCTCGTTAATTCTTGGGCTTCAAGACACATATGTGGCAACAAATATAGTTTTTCTTCTCCCTATAATGTGTCACCAAGATGTTGCATTGTGGCGACAAATGAGAGATTGTTGCCAATTACTGGGCAAGGCCATATTCAAGTTACCCCGCATATTTGCCTGGACAATGTCATTTTAGATCCTAAATTCCTTATGAGCTTATTGTATGTATCAAGAATTGCTAAGGAGCTTAATTGGAGAGCCATCTTTAATCCAATGTCTACTATTTTTCAGGATATGATGGTTGATCGGGTAGTTGGATGTAGCCACAAAGAAGGGGTGTATACCACTGGACCCAACCACCCTGTGTCTATCATGTGTCCATTACCATTAAGAGCTCTTATGTGTATATCTAGCACCTTCATTTTGGTTATCTTATCTTCATTTACCAAAGATGTGAAGAGTTCTACCTCAAATCATGGTGTCTATAACTTTCCAATGTGAATCTTGTCAACTTGGAAAACATCATAAAACTATGTTTCCAAGTCATCCATATCATAGTGCTACGTATATTTTAAACCTTGTTTTGATGTTTCGAGACTCAACTATACTCCAGATCACTATGGGAAACAATTTTATCTTGTTGCGGTAGATGACTTCACCCATGTTTCCTGGGTGTTTTTTATGAAATAAAAAATATAAAGTATTATTATGAAAATTTTCTTTCTAGAAATGAACTACGTTTGGTTTTCAAGTTAAGTATATTTGCACTGACATTAACCTCAATTTCCGCAATACCACCCCACGCATATTTCTCATTGAGAAGGGAAATCATCTACCAAACTTATTGTTCTTACCATACCCAGCAAAATAGTGTGGTTGAGCGAAAACATAGGCACATCTTGGATTGGAAGTATCCAGAACTTTGGTCCAGAGCATTACTCCTATTACCATTTGGTGATGTCACTCTTACCGAGGCTTGTATAATAAATCACATGGCATCCACCATTCTGGATGAGCATGCCACATATCTCTCTCGTTCCCTGATAATAGTGTGTTATATGTTCAACCTAAAGTCTTTAGGAGCATCTCCTTCATTCACATTCATTCTACAAGTAGAGATAAACTTGCCCCTCAAGCGATGAAGCGGTGAAGTGGGTCTTTGTGGGAACTCAAAAGGGATATTGATGGTATGAACCAATCAATTGTCAAAACTATGTGAAGCACGATGTTACCTTCTTCGAGCAAGTCCCATATTACTCCACCTCTTGTTCATGTATGATTGCCCTATACAGTAAGGAGGTCCCTTTCCTTCATATGCCAATTGTGCCTCCGAGTATTCCCCATGAAGAACCCTTTTGGCTAGTTTATGATCGAAGAATGCCCTCCACCACCACCCACGACTATATCCACACATGATCTTAAGGTATTTAATGATAAGAACATTGATGATTTGGTACTAACAAATGGCAGGTTGCCAAAGATGATATTCAACATGTACAACTTTAGAGTGACCTCCCAGTTACACTCTAAAAAGGAAAATCACATATGTAGGTTGCACCCAATTTCCAATTACATCTCTATGGAAAAATTATCCACAATGTACCAAGCATTTGTGGGAGATGTTTCTGCTATTACTACTCCCACAACAAACTAACATGCACTCTCAGCTCATGAATGAAAGATAACCGTGATTGAAGAGATGAAAGCTCTTTTAAATTGGGGTTAGGGCTGCTAATTGAATTGAATCATTCGAATTCGATAGGATTCGTTCAATAAAAATTCGAAAAAAAGTTCGATTCGATATCAAATGAACTGAATTTGAATTTAACTTGTGGATTTGATTCCTAAATGAATAGAATCTGAATTCACTTGGATTCGTTCGATAATAATTCGATTCGATACACACACATATATAATAGCGTATGAAGCATTATAAATATATATATATATATGTAAATAAATTTAGTATGTATTTTGTAAAATCCCTACGAATGATATACAACTTAATACAATAAATAATTTTTCATCATCTTATTCTAAATATCCCAATTTTGGGATGCTTATTACATACACCATACCCCTCTTTACTTACCCAAATTCTCACTCTCCCCTCGTCACTCATGAGAAAAAATCCTAACATTTCCTTCTTCTCTCCAACATCGCCAGCTCCAACCTCCCGCTCTTGCTCGCTCTCTTCAACATTTCTAGCTCCAATCTCTCGTTATTGATCGCCCTCTCCAACGTCGTCGGCTCCGGCCTCCCGCTTCTTCTCGCTCTCTCTAATGTCATCGGCTCTAGTCTCCTGCTCCTGCTCGCTCCCACCATTGAAAACACCACCCTCCCAATCGCCAACCTCACCACCAGCTCCCACTCTTCCACGTCGTCGACAACGACACCAGTTCTAGACTCACTAATGTCGTCATCATGTCTCCATCACCCCCACAACTACTAGTATTACCACATACACCCTTTTAGCCTAAAACTTAAGATTTAGGTTCTATGCAAATAATTTATGTTATTCTATAAATACGTTATCTGCAAAAAACTCATACTATATTTTTAAAAACCATCCCGATGTCATATGTTTCAAATTTCAAATAATATTTTCCTTAATCATACTCTTAATCCTCCCGTCTATCTTAATATACAGATCTTATGATAGGGACAACCAAGCATTTGAATACAAATAATATCTTAGAGACAATTAAGGTATAAACAGATTTCATGGATTTTGAGCTTTGCCTAAATGACTAAATGTGCAAAAGATCATAGTTGCAACTAAATTCTATTTCTCATCAAGATTACAAGAAGACAAGATTATCAAGAAGAAAATATCATCATAATCTTTGAAAAGAACAACTATACACCATAAGAATGCATCGAAATGAGATAAGCATTTATTGATGTAGAAAAAATGATACATAATAGAAAATTGAATATCAGAGACATACCAACCGAGTTCGTAGTCAGGTCTGTCGATTTTTATATACCTCACATGCGGGATTCAGATCCATAAGTCAGTTCACATTGACCTTTTATGATTTTGATGGAATTACATCATAATTTAGTGATTCTTTTTTCTTATATAACATGGAGATAGGTCACAATGGGAAGCAATATATGGAAGATTCTTCAGAGAAACGCGGAACACAATCTTCTGGTTATTATTTTGGACATGTATATCTATTAATATATATTGTATATTTCTATATTGGAATGGAATTTAAAATATAGTTGAGTATGTGTTTTCATTTTGTTTTTAGAAGTCTAATTCAACATACAATATTCTCAAGATAGTGTCTATGAGAGGGTCATTGGGCATGATGATGATATTGATGAAAAAGTAGAAGAAGAGGGTGAAGAAATAGAAAAATTGATTCCTAAAATAATTAACAAGATTGATAGAAAGAAAATATCAATAGTTTGTGAACAATTTACCAAAGAGAATGAGAAAGTTGGTGGAGTGTTTGTTAAAAGGTGGAGATGCATTGATTGAATTTCCATCATAGGTACAAAAAGAAAAAATATAATGGTTTATCAAGATGTCAATAATTATTTTTCTTTATGTATTCAATTCACCATAGGTACAAAAGAAGCAAATTAGGATTGCAAGAGACATATACAAACGACAAAAATTAGGTACTTTAATGCAATTTATATTATCTATTGAATTTTACCGTTTATGTTTAAAGTTTTTACTTATCTTAATTATTTTTTTCACAAATTAGTATCACAAAGTCTATTCAATTCTTTGTAATTTAGAATTTTATTAATATAAAATTTTTATTATTAGTTACATTATTAAATAAAATTCTAGTTCGACATAAAATGAATCGAATTTGAATATTTGAAACTCTAAATGAATTGAATTTGAATTTAGATTAGAAATTCGTTTAATATTCGATTCGAATTCGGATTCGAAAATTTTATAATGAATTGAATCTGAATCTAGGCGGCTTCAAATGTATTCGATTCAATTAGCACCCCTAACTGGGGTACATGGACCTTGGTTGAACCTCCCAAGGATGCCAACAACCTTCAGGTTTGAGACCATAGGGAAGTATCACAATGTGTGCCATCTTCACACGGTAATTTATAGTCTCAAACAAAGTCTATGAATATGGTTTCAGAAGTTATCAAATAGTGTATCCAAGATAGGTGTTATCATATCTAGATTATTCTCACATTGCTAAAAAAATAGGAAATAGAACCATTGTGATGCTTGTGTATGTTGATATTATTCTCACTGGTGACAACACGCATGGAATTTTGAAAATTAAGGAGTACCTCGCCAAGCATTTTGTTAAGAACTTGGGCAAAGTTTGTTATTTCCTTGTTTTAGACCAAAACGTAACTATTTTATTGGCATTAGAGTGTTTAGGAAGACCATGGAAGGAAATTTCATGATATATCGCAGATACATCGATATCGAGATGCAACCGATATGGGTACCGATATGGTGATATATCCCAATTTTCACGCATTTCCTTCACAAAAGATCATTGATATGAACGATATTTTGGCGATATATCACTGATATATCGTCAAAATATCTTTATCAATACGATATCAAAATGATATCGATACTACCTTCACTAAGGAACACTTGTGGCTTGATTCTTACGCAAAGATGTTACAGATCTACTACAAGAGGCTGAAATGACAAGAGACAAACCTGCATCTATTCCAATGGTGTATGCATGCGGTCCGGGAACACTTTGGGGTGAACACCCATCCGAACAAGTAGGGTCAATAGTTCAGCATTTAGGCCGAGAAATTCTGAAAAAAAGAAATCATCAAATCCAACTCGCGACCCTTCATTTCCATTCTTCACTTTATAATGAGATCTTTTCTTCCCCACTATATATAAGTTAAGCTTCCATGCAAAATAGACCTACCAAAAGAGGGGTGACCACCTCTTGGAGAAGGGGCCGTCGGAGATGACGGTGTTCTTGGTCTTGTCGCGGGAGACAGTGACGGAGTCCCCGAAGGCGCCGGACTTGCCGCCGGCGACCTTGATGCGCTCCTGCAGGAACTTCTCCAGGGAGGCGGCATCCATGATCTTGTCCTCCACCGGCTTCGCGCACTCGATCGTTAACGTTGGCGACCCCTTCTTCTTACTCGACTTCGCCGCCGCGCTCGCCCCTCGGCTTATCCTCGCTCCCTCGGTCTCTTGCTGCTTGGGAGTGGTGGCGGGAATTAGGGTTTAGTATGGAGAGGCCGCAGACGGGTAGGATGGATTTTGTATGGGTTTTATTTGGAGAATTTTGAGGAGACATAATATTGCAGAACTCGTGGGTCAAAGTAAAATTTTAACATTTGTAAGCTGGAGTCAACATAGATGTAGGAGAAAATAGATTGATTAGGTTTTTATAGAAAGGTACCATGGGATGAAGCTTCTTGCTAATTATTATGTTAAGAATTCTTCTCGCGTGGCTAGCAATATTTTGAGGTCTTTATTTTTATTGCATTGAATATAGCATGTTTGTTTTTTATGTGGTAATTTCTTGAGCAGATTTATGCTAGTAGTATGAGATATATCTAGAAAAAAAATATGTTCTGCACTTTTTCTTTTTCAAAGTGGTTGAGTTTTTGTAAACTTTTATGAATTAATCGATTGTTTCTTGCCTATGCTACTTTTCCTCGTTTATTTAACTCTTTTTCTCTGATGGTTTGATAGTGTTACTCCGATGGATTCATGAAGAGGTCATGAACTCATCCATGTAAGCGACTGAGCATCATCCAACATTATGTCAAGACCACTTGTTTTGACATCAATTTTTCTATGACATGCATGCGATGGAACTATATAAGCGACTTGTTCTTCAATTCGATGTGTTCATCTTGATGGGTTATCATATCGCTCACTAATGTATTATTCGGCACAATAAGTCAAGCTCCTCAAAAATCAAGTTGACCTTGTTGTATGTGAAATGAAAAGAATTGGATTTCTTATTACCGAGCCCTACGCCCCTATATATATATGTATATGTATGTATATATATGTGTGTGTGTGTGTGTAGAGAGAGAGAGAGGAGTGATCCTATGAGAGTCAAAACCTGTGAAAGCATGAGAGCATGCATTCTGGACCACATGATCTAACTAGGAGAGAGAAGACCAGGAGAGAAAAACAGAATCATGTGGTCCATAATGCATGCTCTCATGTTCTCACATTTTTTGCCCTCATAGGATCACTCCTATATATATACATATATATATATATGGAAAATGGGGCTGCCCCATAGGGGTAGCCAACATGGTTGCCCCCACCTCATTTTTCGCAAAAATTTTTATGTATGTATATATGTTGAGGTTAGAGAAATAATAATAATAAATAGTAAAAAAGTGATAGATATTAAAGAATTAGAATGTCAATCATCTTTTCTCGATCATATCAAACTCTTTCTCCATCATATCCTCTAACACTCCCTTCTGGAGCATATATGACAATCAATATTAGCTTGCTGCAACAACGTTCAAATCGTGGTCGTCATAGAGGCTCGGTGAAAACATCTGCAGTTTGATCCTCATAGTGTCCACCAAGAAATGTCTTCTTTTCATGTCTTTAATGAGTTGATTTCTCACGGATTAATTCTTATGTTTAACGTCGCATAATTTTGATTACTTTACTATCATCCTCAAAACTGTGTTGCTGAAATTCTACCATGTATGTTGTTGATGCAATTCTAATGCAAAAATCAATAAGAAAATTGCAAAAGAGAAATAGAAAACTTTGTAGCTTCAATTTTGTCAAGTCAATCTTTAATCGAATTAATGCATCAAATGCTCATAATGAAATATATTTGAGAATTTGACTCGTTATTATGAAATGAAAAGTATACTCCTTTTCGAATCATGCAATAAAAAACATATGATAATATTTTCGGGGCACGTAAATGTAATCTTGGTATTTCAAAAAAGAGATTTAAAATCTAAATTTAATAGAGAATGTAACTATCTATTTGTAGTTTTGTGGATCTTGGAAGAGACCGTGGTTTAGTTATCTCTCTCCCTGCTTTCTTAGGATTTGTTTGATTATTGGGTTGGGTTGGGTTACTCTTGTGATAGTAAATTGTGAGGAGGGTTGAGAGGGTTGTAAGGAGGAGTAGAGCGGTGTACCTCAATCCAACCCACCAACCAAACTTACCCTCGGAGAGAGGGTGAGAGTCCACGGTGAAGGGGCATTCTCGGATTTTATTTTTCAAATCCAACTAAAAGTTGTGACGGATAATGAGAAAACAAAGAAATTTAATGAGAAAAAAATGTGTTTTCCCTTAAATACATGTGAGAATCTTACATTTTCCCCCTTAAACTACCTAGGGATGTAAACGGACGGATACGAATACAGATATAGTTATTATTGTATCCTTATCTGTTTTTGAATATGAATACAATACAGATTCAGATGTTGACAATGTTAAAATTATCTTACAATATCTTTAAAAAATGAATATATATGTAAACAGATATTGATTGTATATGAGTAATGTTAGAAATACTATATAAATGAATGATGATTACATTATATATGGGTATAACATGCTTAAATTATGTGAAATACAATATTAATCTTGGGATTTTTACCCGGCAGACCCTGGAATCTTTTGCAATTACCGCTACGACCTTTGAAACATCCTAATTCCTCCCTCGACCCTCTAAACTTGCTCCGTTTTACCATACGAACCCTACCGTTAAATTGACAAATCCAGAGTTAACTTCCTTGGGTTAAAAATGAGTTAATCTAACCAATCCACAATCGGACGGCTAGAAGTAACCAAAAGAAGAAAAAAAATAATGAAATCAAAGGAGAGGGTGTTCGACCTGGGCTGGAGGGGGGCACTTGACATGGAGGAGGTGAGGCTTCAAGGCGGCAGGTGGGTCGCTAATGGGAGCGAACTGGGCTGGGTGGGTGGACTGGAGGAGGTTGGCAGGGATCGAAGGCACTGAAGCGGGAGGGGGAGAGCCTTGGAGCAGGAGAGGCGACCGGGATGGTGGGATTGGAACAGGGGAGGCGCAGGGCAGGAGGCTTCGAACAAGGGAGGCCCACGCAAGCAGGGGAGGCGGCGGGGCCCCGGGGGGAGGGGGGAGGGGTGCTTCAAGCGCGGGGGAGACGACGAGCCGAGAGGAGGGAGGGGGGAGCGGTGGGCGAGGGATTCGAGCAGGGGGAAGCCCGCGGCAGTGGGGGTGGGGCGTGTGCTAGCAGGGGAGGCGGCGAGGCCCCGGGGGGAGGGGGGAGGGGTGCTTCAAGCGCGTGGGAGACGGCGAGCCGAGAGGAGGGAAGGGGGCTTCGCGAGCGATTGCGGGGGAGAGAGGAAGGTGGCGGGCGAGGGATTCGAGCAGGGGGAAGCCCGCGGCAGTGGGGGTGGGGCGTGTGCTAGCAGGGGAGGCGGCGGGGCCCCGGGGGGAGGGGGAGGGGTGCTTCAAGCGCGGGGGAGACGGCGAGCCGAGAGGAGGGAGGGGGCTTCGCGAGCGATCGCGGGGGAGAGAGGAAGGCGGTGGGCGAGGGGTTCGAGCGGCAGGTGCTAGCAGAGGAGGCAGTGGAGCCCGCGGGAGGGGGATTCGAGCGGGCGCGGCGCGGGTTGTGGGTCAGGTGGGAGGGGGCTTCGAGCGAGCGCGGGGGGGGGGGGGGGGGGGAGGGTGACGCGGGGGGAGGTCGCTTCGAGTGCGGGCGGTGGGCCGGGAGGGAGGTGGGCTGGGGGGAGGTGGGTGTTTCGAGGGAAGGTCCGTGGCAGGGGAAGCTACGAGTCAGGGGAGGCCCGACCGACAGGGCGTCGAGCAGGGGAGGCAGGAGGGCCTCCAGCAACGGGAGCGGGGAGAAGCTGGGTGCTGGTCTCTTCAGCGGCCGGACTCGGCGGAAGGGGGCTTCGAGGAGGTGCACTGCTCCCGACACGGCGCGCATGGTTATTGATGTAAAAATACTTGATATAAAATAATGTAACGGAATCAGGTAAGTTTTAACGGATAAATGGATGTGGGTTAACCACGAGGTCTATGGAGTAAGAGTTAGCAAGTTTAGAAGGTCGAGGGAGGAATTAGGATGTTTCAAAGGTCGTAGCGGTAATTGCAAAAGATTCCAGGGTCTGCCGGGTAAAAATCCCATTAATCTTTGATGTGTAGACTCCAAATTCACACAATTTGCATTCTACGCACAAAGCAGATAAAATCCTCATAAAATCAACAAATCGGCTAAAGAAGATATTCTCACAAATCTCTATGTACATTTAAAGATTATTTTCTAAACTGAGATTAAATTATAATCTATGAAAAATCAGATGTGTTATTATTAGAGAGAATGAAGAATTTTTTGGTGTACTTATAACATTAAATCTCTCAGCATCCAACACATTTTACTTTACATTTTCTTGGAAAGAAATGGGGAGGGGGATAGTCTAAAAGTCTCATTCTTTATTCTCATAGATAGAGCCACCAACATTTGCCCTCCCCATGCATATATGGAGCCCCACGTAACACACCTTCCCCATGTCCATCTCTTCCCCATGTCCATCCCTTCCCCATGCAAAAATTAATTCTTCATGTATTAATCATGATATTTTGTCTTCACTTGCATGGTATGTCTCCGTATAAAATAATGCCTCCCCATTCTCTTTTCCCCTCAACTCACGCACACCCTCCCTCTCATTTTTCTTCTCTCTCGCACACTCTCTCCCATTTTTCTCTTCTCTCTCTCGCACCCCTCTCCATCACGCCTCTCTCCCTCACGTCTCCTTTCTCTCTTATTTCCATCTCCCTCCCTCTCGTTTTTTCTCATGCAGGCACAGGTGTAGCGTCAATGACCCCCTTCCTCGACGCGGTCTCCTCCTCGCGGTTTATTCTAGTCGTGCACCTTCACGACAACTCCAGCTCGCACCCACCGCGCACCGCCAATCGTCCAACAACCGACATACGCGCAACCAACTCTAGCGTGTTATCTTCTAGCGACCATCAACATCCTGTCACTCGTGCGACGACAATTTTTTGTGCGGTGTTCCTCTCCCCATATAGCAGCTCACGCATCTGTGATAGTCGTCGTCGCCATCGTCATTTGGATAGAGAAGCATTTCCTTTCTTATTTTTATGTCTCTCATGCATTTTGTTATATTAGTTGCTCTTGTTTAAGATGGAAAAACTTGTTTGATAATGTCTATTATTTACTATAGTTTGTTTTTAATATGCATTACAACTCTCAAATATTTTATTACATCTTGAAATGTTGCAAGTAATCCTCAATTCATCCTGGTTAAGTTGCGAGTTAAACCCCATTCCTTCACTTAGTTGCACTCACATTCATATTTAGTCAATATAAGCTCTTGGAAATACTTTCACCGTAGATCGCAATTTTCCATCATCTGTCTTTCGTCGCAAAGGATTTAAGATTTGATTTAAGTTTGAAAGAAAAACAAATATCGTAAATTTGCTTGGTCCCTGTGGATTCGATCCTCTACTTGCCGCATACTTTTTGCATACTTTCATCGTGCTCGTAGTTGTAATATTATTTATTTGATTGCGATATTTCGTGGAACAACAACAACGTGGTAAAAACAACTTTTTAAACCGCGTAAAATCGTATCAACAATGAACTTAAATATATACGAATTGGATGGAAAATACACATATAAATCTACTAAAGATGTTCGTATCATAAAAATATACCAATATTGGAAAAGAATGTATGGAATTATGTTATATATGGTTAAAAATAAATGATGACTATATTTATATACGAAAACGGGTATATGGATACAAATACGGATGTTTGTGGATATCAAAATAATATCAACATTCGTATCTATTTTAAAACGGATATGGATGCGGCTGTCAAAATTTTTATAAAATAGATATGGCGACGGATCGGATACGAATATATCCGTAACCATTTGCATCCCTACCTTAAACACTATGTTTTGTTTGGCTTCCACAGTTTGTTGATGAATGATTCATTGTACTCTACGTGAATTTAAAATCTACAACTACCAGACTTTGTAAAAATTAGATTTAATTATCTCAATTGCATTTAACTCAAGCGAACAATGATAGTCAATAGTTTAATTGTAAAGAAATCTTTGTTAGTTAATGATACTTAAGAGTGTATATATATTGTATATATACAAATTATACAATATATTTACATGTGTAAATCTGCCATGTTTAATCGTTGACGAGTCCGATAATCGTGCTTGTTAAATAAATGTGTATTTGTTGGTGCGTAAATAAAAATTATTTGTCGTTCCGTTGTAGGTGGCAATCGAAATCGGTCAACAAAAATAACCACAATTACTTATTCAATTGTTAATCGTGTGGTTTTATATTTATTTTACTTGGGCAAGTCTCAAAGTCGAACATAAGGATGCAGAGGAACAACCTAGAATTATGTCTATCAAAATCTGTACGTGGTTTTCGAGGCAGTTTTTTTGTAATTTTTATTGCAATAAAGGATGCAAACAACAATTTCGGCCTATTTTAGGACTAAAATATAAATTACGCTCAAACGATGTCAAAAAATATTAAACTTGGCCACTATGCAAAATATGATGAAATGAATGCACTTTAATTTTTTGGGAATTTTTGGATGCAATATGATTTTTTATGAATTTTCAAATACCAACAGAATGAATTTCAATATTTAAGTATAATAAATATTAAACCTAATTATTTTCAAAGGATAAAATTATCTAAGATCTATCACTAGGTGATTCATCCTAGAAAAATCCTAAACATCGAAAATACTAGTTTCAATACCTATTAAAAATCAAACACTGAAATATGTAAACTTATTTTTTATAAGGTAAACTATGCATGTAAATGCAATTCTTTTTTAGCACAATGTTAAGCACAATTAATTCTATAATCTTTGATTTTTCGGGAATTTTTAGAGCCGCAGTTAATCAATTATGAAAATCAGAGCACAAAATGGGTGAAGTATGTAATTTTTCACAAAACAATTATTTATTAATTAACCAATGATCACAAAAATATCCAAAATATGTCAAGAAGTATAGAATTAAATGAGAAACATCATGCTATTTTTTATAATTAAATAATGCAACAGAGATATCCAAAACTGTAGGGGAGTACAGGGGTATCGACGCAATAATTAGAAATAAAATAAAATGCAGATAAGGGGGCTTAGGAGTAATTACCACGAAGGAAGGGGGTTTTCTGCAAAATTCCCAGCAGGTCACGTACGATGCACGTGACCCCTGGGGTAGATGGATTAGTGTGCGAATTTGAGAAGAGGTAGGGGTGTTTTCGTAATTTACCCAAAACATTACGTGCAAAGCACGTGTCCCTTGGGGTCTCTTGGCGAATTGGAGGGATGCCAGGGGGCTAGTTGTAATTAGCCCACAGTCACGTGCAAAGCACGTGACCTAGGGCTGACGTCGTCCTGACATTCCCCCTGCCCACGTGTAAGGCACGTGGCGGGGGCCTCGGGTCTGAGCCCGGCCGGCGGTGGTGCGAAGGATGAGGCGGGGCTCCGATGCCGCGGAGGGGGGGGCAGGTGTCAACGGGGCTGGCGGAGCAGATGGACATCGGCCGACGGAGTTGGTCGTACGACGGGAGGTGTCGGTGAAGAAGATCGCCAGGCTCGACGGTGACGAAGGCCAGAGCGAAGGTAGGTCATCGGGGGGAGTGTTGAAGGATATTGAGAATCGTTAAGCGCATCACGGAAGCGTGTCGATGGCATCGTATGCAATCGGAGCAACTAGTCGCTAGATGCGGCGGAAATTAAAATTTTTAAAAGTAAAGATGAAACCACATGATCACGAGAACACTTCTCGGATCATTTCATCAAACCACAAAGTATAAGGAATACCTCTTGGAGTGTGGTTGTGATCGCGAGATCCCAAACAAGAGATCATCATGTCTCAAGTCCGATCTACGAAGAACGCACTTGCGGGCACGATGATGAGTCGCGTTCCTCCCGCAATCCTCGATGAAGATCCAAGCAATGGATCCCCTGATTTCGTCAAGCGAAATCCATCGTCTTCCTTTAGAGTAAGCAACTCCAAAGAAGAAGGAGATCCTCGAGTCGTCGAAGGCGAAGGCAAGATGCTCTCCTCCTCAATACACAAAGTGGACGACCGCTTCAAATTGAGAGAGAGAGGCTAGACGAGAATGAGAGAGAGAGAGAGAGTAGTAGGCTTCTACAACTCTTTGATGATGTACCTTGGAAGGCTAGGCTAGCCCTTCTTTTATACTGGTTTGGGATCCAATGGATCTCAATCCATGGGACACATAGATCGAACGGCCATGCTTGGTCTATGTTATAATCAATAGCTATGATTGTTGTTGGTTAAAATCAACAACATTTAATTTATATTTAAATTAAATATATGTTGCAACATTATCAACATAATTTAATTTAACATAAATTAATTATTAAGAGATAACAATATAATAAATGGGAGATAACAAATTACCTCCTAAAAGTGAGGGGGTGTCACCTTTGACTATTCATTGGTGATGCCACCTCATTTGGTGGTTATTTATCTCCCTTTTATTTTATATTATTATTTCTCAATGTATTTGTAATAATCATTATTAAAAATATCCACCAAATTAATTTCAAATTAATTTGTGAACATTTCAATCACGCCATTGATAAATATGTGAATCATATTCACAACCCAAACTAATTTGTAAGTTACATTTTCAATTAATTAATTAATGTGAATCCAATCCACATTAATAATTAACAATTGCTATTTACAAAAAAATCTCTCTCTTCAGTATATGTATATTATAAATCACATTTATAATACACAAATATCATGGATAGTATTATCCACATTCTCCAATCCTTGATAATTAAATCCTATTTAATTATCTTGGGTAATTATTCTCACAATATGAATCCCATTCGTATCATGCTTGATTATTAAATCTCATTTAATCATCGAGTCCTTCTTGCTTGGATATGCATTTCATCAAATGAATTATTCTTGAACCATTTCAAGAATAATGTGTTTTCTCCGCAGATACTTGGAGATAAGGACAGGGCGATTGTATTGTTCCACGTATAGTGACTTGGATGTTGAGATTTTATCTCTAATCCAGATCTTACGAACCTCCCACATATGCTTGATTAAATCAAGACCGCAAATCTAATCTTCTCATTGCATCTGAATCTCATTCAGACCAATGTCCAATACTTGGACTAAGATCAGATTGCTTCTCTACTGAAAGGAGTCACTAAAATCCAGACATGTTTCATCACTCCCTCGGAATGGAAGCGTCGTGGATATACAATCATTTATGATCGCATCACCCTCAGGTATTCCCAATACCTGTACATCCTGCATACTGAAAGACCTATGATCAACCCGAAGATCGAGATCAATTTTATACTGTATTCTTTAGGGTTTTATCAGTAAGTTTCTTATTTGATCATTGGGATTTGGTATCGATCATATACTTTCCAAAAGCATATATTATACCTAGGTCTTGATCATATACTTTCCAAAAGTATATATCAAACCTACAAATTCAGTCAAGCTTCCAAAGCGAGACGACCGTGCACGGATTTTGATTCTTCCCAATATCTCATGAGTGAGATCATGTCTTCCGGTTCAGTAGTGAACATGTATGATCCCTTTGAGAGATCGTATTGCTCATATGCCCTTATATGCACACCAGTTCGCCGGTGTATAGACCTTGGTTAGGCCAACAACCTATCGGTCTGCCAAATGTACATACTCAGACATATAGCAATACATCTGTCTCCGATCAGAGGATGTGTGCCTATGCTGTGACAGCATTCAACATAGGACTTAGGTTATCTCGATCTCGTTAAGTCAACTCTTTGACTTAACTAATCTGATACCTCCGAATCTCTATTCCTATGCAGAGGATCTGCATCAAGAGGTCGGTCAAATATCAGCCTATGTGAGAAAGGATTGCCATCTCCTACTCATGATGGAGATCATCTCTTAACAATCATTTGACGGTGCTTGATAAGTCCTCAATCTAACCCTTTAGATATTCATCCAAGCACCAACCTCTATGATTCAATTATTGAATCAACAGCTGTATGATCATCAAGATGGCCATGGTACATAACTCTAATTGTACAGAGGGACCTATTACGCAAATTATTTATTCTTCATTTTAGATCATGGAATGATATTCGTAATAACATTTATTGCATAATGGCTTACTGTGGGTTCACATGTCCAACAATCTCCCACTAGCCCAAAGAGCCATTAATGGGCTAATCATTTAAACCCACACTCATGTGACAATCATAGGCTATTTAGAAATAGCTAGGTAAGCTGATCAGTCACTCTGTTCCCAAAAGACTATGCCAAGTCCTTTTACGGCATTTGCATATCCCTAGGTAACAGTGCTCGCATCCAATGCGAATGTTGCATCTTATGCAACCAATACTCAATCTAGTCAAAGCAGTTTTAGTGTCCTTGACACTATTGCTCAATGATTATAACCAGTATTTCCATAATCCTTATCAGAATACCCTTATTCCGTGAGATCACTATCTCTTAAGGTATCCACAGTTAAGACCTTTTAGATCTCTATCTATAAAGTCTTAAGCTTTTGAAGATATGACTTTGAGATCACTATCTCAAAAATCTTGTCATCTATGAAGATTTTGTTATTACTGCAATCAAGTGTTCTTTCTCTCCATAGTAGGATTAGCAACACTTTACTACTCCCACTGCATGGCAGATATCAGGCTTTTATACACATTTAGCATACACTTAGCTTCTCGTAACTAATGTACAGGTGCAAGCAGTTCTAGCATTCACTTCCTCAACTCTTTAAGGTGTTATCCCTTTAGATAGGTCAGTACCAAATCTCAAGGGAAGGAAGCCTTTCTTGGAATTTCCAAGAATGGAATATATCCAAGGTGTACTACAAATGTGACAGTCCCAATACCCTTTTTTCCTTTGCTTCTGAACAACTTCAGAACTAAGATCTAAGAGGTATTCTTAAGATCATATCTCAAGGTATGGAATAGCCAATCTATAAAACACTTATTATCATCATTATATCATTCCAAATGATTAGGATATTATTTACATTTAGCACGATGAACACAATGGCACTCCCACTAAGCTTCACATGGTTATCAAGATTCTATTTGAAATCATAACATTTATAATTTCATCAAATCTTATGTTCCAACAACAAGAAGCTTATTTGAGTCCACAGATGGATTTCTTTAGCTTTCACACCTTACTTTCCCAAATCATGAAGCCCTGGGGCTACTTCATGTGAATATCTTCAGAGAGGTATTCTAAGAGGAATGCAATCTTGACTTACATCTTGAAGATGCAATAGTCAAGTTGTGTAGCTAAGGTTAGCAATATTCTGATGACTTTAAGCATGGTTACCGAAGAGCAAGTCTCATTGCAAGCAATATCTTCTCTTCCGATGTGTATCTTATGGCTACGAACCGAGCTTTGAAGGTCTCTACCTTCTCATCAGGTTCCCTCTTCTCTTGAAGATTCATTCACACCTTTATGGGTCTTACCCAGACAGGTGGATCCTCGAGGGTCAATATACAACACTTGTATATGAAGTCTACTATAGACTTTATTGCTAATATCCATCTTTCCATGTCATGATCCTCAGGAACTTCATCACATGAAGTCCGATCATTGTCAGACTTAATTGACACATGGAATATATCCTCAAACTCATTTGAAGAGGTATTAGTGTTTCATCTTTAATTGTCCTTTTAGTTCCCGATTTCAGGATCCTCGTTATCTTCTCAAGATTGAATGAGTTCCTTCACTTCATTTTCATCTAGATTCTCAAGAGTCTCAATTCTCCAAGAATCACATTCTCAGAGATGAGATTTTTTTAAGAATCTCAAGGTCATAAAGTAGGTATCCAATACCATCCTTTATTTTCCTAATGAAGTAGCACTCTCTAGTGCTTAATTCCGGCTTACTTGCATGGAATCTTATTAAGGATATATAGTGTAGTCTTTACTACATATATACATGGAAACTAAGAGGTAATTATGCTAAAAACATCATTGATCAAATCATGTCACACATGATCCAATTGTATCTCCCTACAACTCCACTGAGTTTAGGTGTGTTAGGAGGATTGAGATGGAAATAATATTCATATCTCCATAAGGTATTCTTTGAATTTTATCTAATAGGTACAAGCTACCTAGGTTAGATCAAATTCATTTCATCTTTCTTCAAACTTTGGTTCTAAACCAAAATTGTGAAATCTTTGAACATTTCAGAGGTTTCTCAGGTGAAGAGAAGAAATCTCATATCATACATAATCATCAATAGATATCACATATCCATAATGTTTACTATGATGTCGATGATCTACATACATCAATATGTATGAGATCTTGAATACCTCGACATTTAACACCATTCTCAGAGACGGGTGTACTGGATATTTTACTTTGAATACAATATTCACAAGTATGTAAGATTTGAAATTTTAGGCATTCTAAAGTTTCATATCTTACTAGTCTATTGATCAAATCAACAGACAAATGTCCAAGGCTTGATGCCAGATCATCGTCAAATGATCTTCATCCTCCTATTGATCTATTAAGGTTCAATTTTCAGTATTAGAAATCTTAATGAACCATTCATTAATTTTCTAATTTCGTGGAGTCCGCTAGATGTTATATTACTATATGAAATATTTCCATCATAACTCTTTATGATAGTTCTATCTCAGAATTCATGTTTATTTCCAACATTTAGAAATAAACAATGAAGGTACTCTACTATCTAGGTCATAGAGACATTCTCCAATACTAAGGGCTCTCTCACTGAGAATATGAAGTCTATCTATCCAACAGAGATTGTTGCAACAATTGCATCAATATCCATGTAGATGACTATTAAACCTTAAGATCAAATATCTAATCTTCTAATATATATATATATATATATGCAACCAATTGCAAATGTCACTAGAAGATTGTGATACAATTGTCAGACTTTATCTTATGAAATAAGAATGTCAGAGTCAATGATTATATGTAGATTATTCTGATGCTCTATCTGAGTCCTTCACTAAGGATTTTAGACAGACTTGATAGTCATACTATCAACACATCAACTTATTGCAGTATTGGCATTCATCCAAATCTTTGGATGTCACATGGAAGTCACAGAAGTACAATCAACTCTTTGACTTTCCTTCTCACATGGGTCCAACTCATGCTTCCACTGTCCTCTCTTCATCTATAAACAACCATTGTTCAAGACAAAGAATCTCTTATGTTGAATTCAAAAGATTTCAATATAAGAGCACTTCAACATTTATATATGTGCTTCATTAATTTCATACAAAATGATTATTATGAAGCTTCATGAATGACTTGAGTATAGATAGTAGAATGATGGCACTCATCATATATACATACATCTCAACTCTTAGAGATTTAGGTTCAGGCAGGTATTCAAACATTTTGAATACATCATCTCTTTTGAGCCACCATTCTGCATAATGCAGAGAACCATGTCATTCATGATTAAATGTCTAGAGCACACATGTATGCCAAAATATCTTCTTTTATTTTATAAGGATTATTCGACAATTACGATCATCATCGACATGTCATTTCCAAAGTACACTCGATGAAAGATCAAGACTATAGAGACATACGACCCCTAAGGTGATGTCTTATTGTCCTATTTAATTGTCATTCCTCATTATGTTGAGGAAACTTGCACATTGCAACCACATACATTATGTGTCCAATTGCAAGTACAATATATGGATCATGAGTCCAATCCAAGATATTTTACTGGTTATTATTGAGTATAACATTGAGTGGGTTTAATGAAGGATTATCTGAAATAAGAAATTTGCATAAGTGTATATATAATACATAAACATATTTTACTTTGATTTAGGAATTTTTATATCAAAGTTGTCTTGCATTGTCAACAATAAAAGTTCATTCCCTTAATTACTTTCAATGTAAGAGATATTCTTACCATTATATCTCTAGCAAGATCTGGGATCTCCTTTCCTATCTTCGTCACATCCCAATAATATGAGAACCTGCGACTCCGATAAAAAGAAGCAGGAACATATTCCGCCTTGCAAGTCCAACTTGCATTTCCCAATTCGGTCTTTAACACCCGGGCCCACCACCCCTAAGATGATGTTGACCCGTCATTAATTGAACCAACCATCAACATGCTTAAAACTCGCTATACGCAATCCAATATCGCCCCAATAATATGAGGACCCGATATTAGGGTCACTACGTATACGGTCTTACTCTTTCGAGAAGCAAAGAACCCGATCCAATTAAATCATATATAGGATCTGTCACTTCGGACAGGCGTCTCATATATACAACAACTGGCGACGGGATTCTTTGCCTTAACGGGAGATCATGGATGTCACTTATGTGATCCTCCATCTCTTATTCAAATTATATAATTAATTATCGTGAATCATATTCACATAATTAATTCTTCTAAGGGAAATACACATCTATTCATAATAGAGTGTTAATTGGATATAATTAATTTAATCACATAAATTAATCATTAATCCAATCATCAATCAACAAACTTGATTATTACTTGAATAGTAGGTATAATCTCAAAGTACGTATTATTCGTATTTTAATAATTAGAAAAATACACTTTGACTTTTCCGGCATTATCGAGTCCCTACCCGCTGTCAATGGCCAGTACTGACGAGAGTGGGACGGACCACATACATTGCAACCCGCGACCCCAATGCTCTCTGATTAGGCACCATATCCACCTCAGAAAAGGATAATGCCAGATAAATCATCATGTACTTTGAGATTCTCATCGGTTTTTCAACCGAAATTATGCCATATAATATACATCAAAACAATTTTGATAATATTATAAGGAGATTTGCTAGACAAATCCCCAATCCTATTCAAGTAAGAGGGTTTTTCATGTAAAAGTTGTCCTACAACTATTGTAGGATAAACTAAGGTTCTTCATGAAAAAATGTTTGTTGATGATTTCATGTCAACCAATGATCAAGATCAATTATCTTATCATTATGATTTAGGAAAATGTCATTCAATGAAATAATTATCTCTTTAAATATTTCACAAATATTCATCACTAATTATTTCATAAAATTAACAATTAATTTTCATCACCATATTAGAATGACTTATCATAATGTTCATGATCAAAAAATGTCAATTTCCAGCAGTGACCCCCAATCACTAAAATTAACTTATCTTGATCAATTTAAATCCAAAAAAAATGCAAACTCAGTTTCCTAAGATTGACTATTTGATTTATTAAAGAATCCAAGTGATAATTCACACATTTTGAGGCGGATCAAAATCGTAATTATCTCATTAATCACGTTCAGATCCGCAGTTCCCGCAACAGTGAATACATGCATATTCAAAAGACCATATCTTGAGCAAATAAAGTCCAAATTTCACAAACTCAGATCCTATGGTTTCCTTAATTAACGGGGAACGAAATTCAATTGAAAAATTTGTGTTTAAACAATTTAAGCAGTACCGAAAAAAATCAATTATACAAAGGTGCGAAAATTGAAATGCAACAAAATTTTCGCGACTCTTTCAAGCCCAAGTCGTCCTAGGTCTATGGATCGTATCCAAAACCTTATTAGACCTAAGGCTCTGATACTACTTGAAGGATATTGAGAATCCTAAAGCGCATCACGGAATCGTGTCGATCGCATCGTATGCAATCGGAGCAACTAGTCGCACTAGTCGCTAGATGCGGCGGAAATTAAAATTTTTAAAAGTAAAGATGAAACCACATGATCACAAGAACACTTCTCGGATCGTTTCATCAAACCACAAAGTATAAGGAGTACCTCTTGGAGTGTGGTTGTGATCGCGAGATCCCAAACA
The DNA here is from genome assembly GCA_037367405.1 of Ottelia alismoides. NCBI lineage: Eukaryota > Viridiplantae > Streptophyta > Magnoliopsida > Alismatales > Hydrocharitaceae > Ottelia > Ottelia alismoides. Next base: position 205,333 of record JAZKJV010002604.1, read on the forward strand.
AGAGATCCTCCTGTCTCAAGTCCGATCCACGAAGAACGCACTTGCGGGCACGATGATGAGTCGTGTTCCTTCCGCAATCCTCGATGAAGATCCAAGTAATGGATCCCCTGATTTCGTCAAGCGAAATCCATCGTCTTCCTTTAGAGTAAGCAACTCTAAAGAAGAAGGAGATCCTTGAGTCGTCGAAGGCGAATGCAAGATGCTCTCCTCCTCAATACACAAAGTGGACAGCCACTTGAAATTGAGAGAGAGAGGCTAGACGAGAATGAGAGAGAGAGAGAGTAATAGGCTTCTACAACTCTTGATGATATACCTTGGAAGGTTAGGCTAGCCCTCCTTTTATACTAGTTTGGGATCCAATGGATCTCAATCCACGGGACACATAGATCCAACGGCCATGCTTGGTCTATGTTATAATCAATGGCTATGATTGTTGTTGGTTAAAACCAACAACATTTAATTTATATTTAAATTAAATATATGTTGCAATATTATCCACATAATTTAATTTAATATAAATTAATTATTAAGATATAACAATATAATAAAGGGGAGATAACAAATTACCTCCTAAAAATGAGGGGGTGTCACCTTTGACTATGTCATTGGTGATGCCACCTCATTTGGTGGTTATTTATCTCCCTTTTATTTTATATTATTATTTCTCAATATATTTGTAATAATCATTATTAAAAATATCCATCAAATTAATTCCAAATTAATTTATGAACATTTCAATCATGCCATTGATAAATATGTGAATCATATTCACAACCCAAACTAATTTGTAAATTATATTTCCAATTAATTAATTAATGTGAATCCAATCCACATTAATAATTAACAAATGCTATATACAAAATCTCTCTCTTCAATATATGTATATTATAAATCACATTTATAATACACAAATATCATGGATAGTATTATCCACATTCTCCAATCCTTGATAATTAAATCTTATTTAATTATCTTGGGTAATTATTCTCACAATATGAATCCCATTCATATTGTGCTTGATTATTAAATCTCATTTAATCATCGAGTCCTTCTTGCTTGGATATGTATTTCATCAAATGAATTATTCTTGAACCATTTCAAGAATAATGTGCTTTCTCCGCAGATACTTGGAGATAAGGACATGACGATTGTATTGTTCCACGTATAGTGACTTGGATGTTGAGATTTTATCTCAAATCCAGATCTTACGAACCTCCCACAGACGCTTGATTAAATCAAGACCGCAAATCTAATCTTCTCATTGCATCTGAATCCCATTCAGACCAATGTCCAATACTTGGACTAAGATCAGATTGCTTCTCTACTGAAAGGAGTCACTAAAATCCAGACCTGTTTCATCACTCCCTCGGAATGAAAGCGTCATGGATATACAATCGTTTATGATCACATCACCCTCAGGTATTCCCAATACCTGTACATCCTGCATACTGGAAGACCTATGATCAACCCGAAGATCGAGATCAATTTTATACTGTCTTCTTTAGGATTTTATCAGTAAGTTTCTCATTTCATCATTGGGATTTGGTATCGATCATATACTTTCCAAAAGCATATATCATAGCTAGGTCTTGATCATATACTTTTGAAAAGTATATATCAAACCTACAAATTCAGTCAAGCTTCCAAAGCGAGACGACCGCGCACGGAATTTGATTCTTCCCAATATCTCATGAGTGAGCTCATGTCTTCCGGTTCAATAGTGAACCTGTATGATCCCTTTGAGAGATCGTATTGCTCATATGCCCTTATATGCACACCCGCTCGCCGATGTATAGACATTGGTTAGGCCATCAACCTATCGATCTGCCAAATGTACATACTCAGACATATAGCAATACATCTGTCTCCGATCAGAGGATGCCTGCCTATGCTGTGACAACATTCAACATAGGACTTAGGTTATCTCGATCTCGTTAAGTCAACTCTTTAACATAACTAATCTGACACCTCCGAATCTCTATTCCTATGTAGAGGACCTGCATCAAGAGGTCAGTCAAATATCAGCCTATGTGAGAAAAGATTGTCATCTCCTACTCAGGCTGGAGATCATCTCTTAACAATCATTTGACGGTGCTTGATGAGTCCTCAATCTAACCCTTTAGATATTCATCCAAGCACCAGCCTCTATGATTCAGTTATTGAACCAACAGCTGTATCATCATCAAGATGGCCATGGTACATAACCCTAATTGTACAGAGGGACCTATTACACAAATTCTTTATTCTTCATTTCAGACCAGGGAATGATATTCGCAATAACATTTATTGCATAATGGCTCGCCGTGGGCTCACATGTCCAACAAGTGTCACGTCTGCAACGAGGGTCGTGGCCCTCAGATCTCGCCGACGAGGGCCACGCGGAGCTGTCACCTCCGACAGGGGCAATGAAGCGCAAATCGGCGGATGAGGGCGGCAGGAGGATTGGCGTTCTTTAAAAAAAGATGGGTCCTCACCGGTGATGGAGGTTAATGGGGGGGGGATTAGACTTTAGGGGATTTGATTTGAGATTAGGATTCGATGAGGAGTTCGAATCACTGCTGGATCGAATGGCGGGATACGCGGGATCTGGGATTGGAGGTCGACGGGATCGAGGATGGCAAAGATTTACGGGATGCGACGGTGCAGCGAAATCGGTGAGGGAGGCGATGATGATAATTGGGAAAATGCGGGAGGTTGAAGACGATCCATGGGTCGTCCGATCGGTCGAGATCGGACGGCCACGATGGGGCCACGTGGCATCAAGGGGAGAGGGTGGCAGGGCCCGTACTTGACGCGTGCATGGGAGGCACGTGCCTCGGACGTGCGGTGGATTTAAAATTTTTTTATAAAAATGAATTAATAATATATACAAAAATGGGTGACACGTGGCGGCTCCAGGAGCCGCCACGTGTCAACACCACAAAAATCAGAGACCCTTAAAAAATCTAAAATAAATAGCAAACGACCTCGGATCAAAAAAGTTTCATCACAAAAAATGCTCGTCTCGATGAGATCTACAACTTTCATGAAGACATCATGACCAAAATCGATCAAATGCAAAAAGTGATATTTTTGGGGTATCCCATGTACATAGAATACCTATATTTTTGGGTTTTATATTTTTTGTCATTTTTAAACCAGATAGAAATCCGAAATAAATATGGAAAAATTAGATATAAATATTTACACATTAATCTATTTTTTGTATTTTTATTAATTAATAAAAAGGAGAAATAAAATGTGAAAAAGACCAATTTTGTACATACGATTAGTGAGGACTCGGACTCGATTTGTTTCTTTGATTTCAAGCTTAGTCTGGATTTTAATTTTTACTCATTTTAATAAAACTTTCATCAAAGAAGATAAATGAAAAAGAAATGAACTAAAATAGGTTAATTATGTACATAAAATAATAGGTCAAAAGCCGCTAAACTACAAATTGTACAAAAAATGTCCAAAACCCAACTTTCACATATGAGCTCTGATTCACTTGAACTTGGTCTTGTTTTGAAGGTAATTGAATGTACATTAGTTCAAAATTGAGTAGGATCAAAACGGACACTGGATGGAGAAGATACGAGGTTTTTAGTCCGGAGATCCTGAAACTAGGGTTTGGGTTTTTGATCCATTTATTTAGGTTAGTGATTTTTTTATATTTTTCATCTATTCTTGTTAGTGATATTTACATAGTGAAGGTGGTTTTGTGTCATTCCGGGTTAGGATGGATAGTTAAAAATCAGGGAAGTTGGGCTATTTACAGGTCAATTTTGTGTGGGATTTTTGGCTTCTTATTTTGTGCAGAAATAATGGATAAAATGCATTCTTATCAAAACATGCATCAATGCTAATTATGCTGAATAGATGCAGAAATGCTGTTGATTTTGAGGGATTTGAGCTTAATTAATAAGATTTAGAGTGATGAATATGAGATTCATCAATCATATATGGTAAACATTTTTTATGTGACATGGAATAATCACACTTCTCTCTTCGTTAGTCGTAATGATAAACTGGCTCAAGATACCTAAGTATCTCAGTCATTTTAATATGTTATTAATGATTATGTTGTCATAATTAATCTTGCTAGTGTTTCATATATTAATAATTTTTCTTCGGTATTTAACTAAATTTACATTTGTTGCGACTAAAACATGCAAAAAAAAGATTATGTGGTCATATAGGTTTTGTAAACACCCAATCCAAACACAATATCACGTCTAAAACTCATGAAGCGTAATAGCATATTATAAGAGTGAAAGATTAATATTTGACAGCTTGAGCTTAAGATTTTTGAGTGATTGTCGACGTTTTTACTTGAACCTAAATCCAATAAGTTTTCAAAGTTAATTTTCCTCGATCACAATTGGAAAATCTATATCCGAGACAATTCAGGTTCTACGCCCCCAAATACAAATGCATATATGAAATGCATATCAATGTTATGTATTTATAAAGTTGTACATATAAAACTTATAGTTTTTTTCAGTTGTGCCCTATTAGATTTTACAATATCAGTTATGTCCTACTATTTTTTACTATATCAAATGTGCCCCTACTTTCTTGGGCAATCAAGAGTTGTATTCTTCAGGTTAATTTTGTTGTTATTAATGAGATAAACCAAACTATAATTTTGTTGTTATTGATGAGATAAACCAAACTATGATTTATATGAACTGAAGCCAAATTTAGTAAAACATTCTTACGGTTGTGCTCCTGCAATTTTCTAAAAATGGCACTTCCACCCCTTTTTTTTCAATTACATTTATACCATTTATAACGTCTATGGGAAGGGAATGGAACGGAGGGCACAACTATTAATTAACGAAGAAGGTAGTGGCAAAGTTGATATTGCAAAAATGAAAAGGCATAACTTATAGGGATTTTTACCTCACGAACCTTATAAAGTTTATAAATTACCTCTACGATATTTAAAACGTCGATATCCCCCCTCCCCCCGACCTCGTAAACTTGCTCCGTCTTACCCCACACACCCTGTCGTTAATTATACTTTTACTTGAGTAAATATTGTTGGTTGATCTAACCAAAGATGAAAATTAATGGTGGATCTTTCACCTCCTATATCTTCTTCCCAGACTACCTACATCTCTCTTCTTCCCTCTCTTCTCTACACCTTGTCGCTCCATCGCCCTTTCCTCCAACCACCTCGTGCCATCACTCTTCTTCCCCTATGCCGCCGCTGCTACAACCACCTCTTCCCCAACCCTACTCACCGAAACCATAGCCCGCCCTACCCCCTCCCCGCACCTCCTCACGCCACCACAGCCGACCTACCCTCCCTCGCCTCCCCACGCAGTCGCAGCTGCTCTCCATCCCTCCAACGCATCGCTCCCTCCGTCGCCACGATCCAGCCCCTCGTCCATCGATTTTCTCACGTCGTCTGTTCGGAACACTAGATCCGCACTTGGTTGTTGTGCTATGTGATTGGGGCATCAGCCTTAGAGTTCCGAAAGGCTAGGTGATCACGAAGGCAGGCAGGGTCGGCATGATTCTGGCCAACACAGTTGCCAATGGCGACGAGCTCGTAGCATACAACCACCTCGTCCCAACCTTCGGCAAGGCCATCGAGAGGAGGGAGAGGGAGAGCGGGAGGAGCGAGGCAGAGGAGGAGGTCGGGGAGGTGGCATCATGTGAAACCGAGGAGGGAGTGGGAGAGGAGGTCGGGGTCGAGGAGGCGGCGACAGGCGAAACAGAGGAGGGAGAGGGAGAGGAGGAAATCGAGGTCAGGGAGGCTGCGACATGCTTGAAACATAGAAGGGAGAGGGGGAGGAGTCGAGGAGAGGAGGTCAGGGTTTGGGGGAGGCAACGGTGGGTGAAACATAGGAGGAAGTGGGAGATGGGGAGGAGATCGGAGTAGGAGAGGATGGTGCAGAAGGAGAGAGAGGCTGGAGGAGCAATTGCGGTTGCGAGTGGAGGAGCAACATGTGCGATTGTCAGTGGAGGATAAAGGGGATGGGGAGGAGGGGTAGAGGGATGTCATTGTTTGTAAAATTTTTAAACAAATAGGTCAATATGTACCTCATTTTAATGGAATTCGGTTAAGTTTAACAAGTAAATGGATGTGAATTAACCACAAGGTTCGTGTAGAGGTTAGCAAGTTTACAGAGTCGAGAGATGAATATCGATGTTTCAAAGGTCGTAAATTTACAAAGTTTATAAGATTCGTGCGGTAATTTACAAATTTTATAGGGTTTGTGGGATAAAATCCCTAACTTATATTGTAAAATGTAATAGGAAAACAACGTAAAAAAATCCAAACTTATAAGTACAGTCGCATATCTTATTACTTAATACATGGGACATGCTTGATATTTTGTGACATAATAAAAGATATATATTTTCCGGGATGCTTCAACGTCCATGAGCAGCTCACAAACAAATAAGTGTAATCTCATTAGGTAATAATCGGAATATTACAAGGCAAAAATTAATGAATGCCCAGATTCATCTTTTGGCTGTCTTGCCAATTTTTGAGAATGAATTTTGTAAATCAGTTCAGATCACAAACAAAAAATTTCCAGTTTCCTTCCCATCTTAGAAAAAAAAAACAAAAACCAACACCCAAATTAACATTTTATTGAACACCTCATATTAGAAAAGTTATTATTGGCAGAGAAAATCGGACAATATCATCAAAGCACCAAGAAAACAGAGCTTCCAGACATCTCGATGCCAAGAACAAAGAATGTGAATTAATGCACAATGTTCTGTAATTTGCTTTCCTAATTAGCCCCATCTTTCCCATATCAAACGCAAGATAAGCAAAAAAAATTGGACGAACAAGAAAAAGGAAAAAAAACTACAAGAATCTGCAAATCAGCGCAGAGTATACAGATGAGAATGACATGAAGACGAAAGAGCTTCACTCCCTGTTGAATTCTCCATGATTAGTCCTGATAGTTTACTCGTCGGAGCGGGCGGTGGTGCTCGCATGACTGCCTCCGGCCGAGCCGCTGCTCCCATGGTCCCCGAAGATGCGCTTGCGGAAGTCCGAAACCATAAGGGGAAGTCCCTCCCTGAGGGGTATCTTTGGCTCCCAATTGAGAAGCTCCTTGGCCTTGGTAATGTCAGGCTTCCTCTTGTGCGGATCGTCCGCCGTGTTTTCCTTGAAAACGATCTTCGCATTTGGGTCGATAGTATCTTGCACCACCTTTGCGAGTTCGAGCATCGTGAATTCGCCCGGGTTTCCGAGGTTGAATGGCCCGATGTGTTCTCCTTCCATTAGCTTCATCAGACCCTCCACCTGAGATGATCAAAACACAAACCCCTTGATGAGAATTCGTGCAACTAAATCAGTACCAAGCGAACTGATATGATCGAATATGCATTAGAGTATAGTACCAAATCAGAAACATATTGGAAACTTCTTGTTTGCTTCCCATCACCATAGACAGTCATTGGCTCCTTCCTCAAGGCCTGTAAGATCACAACATTTTCCATCGATTTGTACTCTAAAACCTATAAGTAAGCATCCAAACAACGGGAAGACAAACGGACCTGAGCGACGAAATTGCTGACAACCCGTCCATCGTCGATGCACATACGTGGTCCGTATGTGTTGAAGATCCGAGCAATCCTCACCTGAGATGATCACCCATTTTATCAGACACGAGTCAAGTACCACTCCAAAGTCACCATGTTGTAAGATCTGTTTTAGTATCTCGGTCCTTGAATGCCCATCTAATGGCTGAGATCCATTTAGAAAACAATCCACACCACCATTAGATCGACATTCAGGATCAAGGTACTGCAAACAGGGGATCTCGTCGTGAATACATGCATCACGTTCGTTGTCATCAGAATTGCAGCTGTCCATCGATACTTATAAACTAAAACAAAGTTAAGATCACGCACTCTGTATATTAAAAAACAAATGGAGATCATATTATTTACAGAAGTGATCTTCACTCATAATATTCAAAACAATACATAGAACAATGGACGACTAGTGGAGTTTACATTACGCCACTAGAAAATACCATTTCGCATTAATTAGATTGCAAAAAAAACGCCTAATAAAATCGCGATCCAATTACTACAGAGAACACCACATAAACAGGGGAGTTCATCATACCTCCAAGTTGGCACCACGGTGGTAATCCATGGTCAGAGTCTCGGCCGTACGTTTCCCTTCATCGTAGCAACTCCTAACACCTGTTCCACGAGAGCCTTCTTCCTTAGACACGTCTTGCACAAAGACAGAGGCAGGAAGGGAACAGAGAGAGAAAACTAGTTTATAGTAAACAAATAAATTCTTTGGTCTCATTCGAAAAAAACGTGGCAGGCAATGGGAAGACGAATCCAAGTTGGGTTAACTTAATAATGCCAATTATTGCTTTGTCGAAGAAGAACCCAAATTTGACCGGTTTGCAAAAACTAGAAACAAGTTATGAACATACCAATGGGGTTGACGTTTCCCCAGTAGGTCTCCTTCTGCGGGTGCTGCAGGGGATCTCCATAGACCTCGCTGGTGCTGGTCAGCAAGAACCGGGCTCCGACCCTCTTCGCCAGGCCGAGCATGTTGAGAGTTCCCACCACGTTGGTCTTGTGCGAATATTTGTTAGGGAAACCCAAAGATGCGAACTTCCGTTAAATTTTTAAAGTGATACGTGAAATTGGCAAAAAGGATATGATGGTCTTGACGGGGTTGAACTTGTAGTGGACGGGGGAGGCCGGGCAGGCGAGGTGGTAGATCTGATCGACCTCGAGGAGGATGGGCTCGACGACGTCGTGGCGGATGAGCTCGAAGTTGGGCTTCCCGAAGTGGTGCGCCACGTTCTCCTTCCTACCCGTAAAGAAGTTGTCCACCACGATCACGTTGTCTCCGCGAGCCACCAGCCGGTCCACCAGGTGGCTCCCCACGAACCCCGCGCCTCCGGTCACCACCACCCTCAGCGCCTTCCTCCTAAGCCCCAGAGGTACCTTCCCCACGTACGCACTTCTCTCCACCACCGCCGCCGCCGTCTGCTTCATGTCGTATCGCTCCATCTCGACGCCGTAGCGAAGTGGGTCCACGTTCACGGCGGGTTGGTGTTGGTGGTGGTGGTCGCTGCCGAGGAGAAGGAAGAAAGCGGAGGCAAGGACCATCCCGACGAGGACGAAGAGGAGGCGCTGCTCCCGGAGGACGTATCCGAGGGGGCGGGAGACGGTGACCCATTGCTTGTCGGCCTTCGGGGAGTAGCCGGACGATGGCGGCGGCGCCGCCTCGTGGCCTCGGTACGTCAGCTCGGAGCTCATGGGGATGGGATGGCGGTAAGTGCACCGTTGGGCTTTTGGTCACCTCCGGCGATTGGCGCGGTGTCGTTCGGCTTTATGGGTCCGTATAAATAACGGAAGCGCCGAGGAGAGGGAGATGGTGCGTTGTGTCGTCGGGAGTGTTTTAGTTATCGTGTACGTTGCAGATTTGACCGTCGCTTTCCCCGTAATTACGTAAAGATCCCACGGAAATGGACTTCGTTTAATGGGGTTTGATTTAGTAAGGGGTTTTTTGTGTGGATACCCTTGAAACCATTGATATTTATATGTTGGTGTATTAGTATCGAGGATTTCTTTTGCCTAATTGGATTCGCTTGTCACCAGCTCTGGTTTGGTTACCTAAATGAAACAATGTTCCATCTCTGTCTACAAAATTTATCCCGTAAATTAATCAAAGAAAATTAAAGATAATTTCACTCTTCCCTTATCTTTCCTTGTTCTTTATAGAATGAGACTAAGGGCTTATTTAGACAAGTAGTCATAGGTGAGATCTTTTAGACGGAAGTTCCTACAAGATTTGTTATTACATTGTATCTTTAGTCATATATCATTAAACTTATAACACAAAGAATTTGTTTTTTTTGCAAAAAGCACCGATTTTTCTTGATGTTCTATGAATATCAATGCAACGATATCATGTTTCATTTACACCTGCAAAAATATAAATCAATATTTACAAACGGTAACATGCATATGCTATCAGAGAGTATCTAACTTGGCTATTCTCGCTAATTTTTCTTATCTTTTCGTTATATTTTTTTAAGAAATCCAAAAATATTTAAATCATATATTCTCATGATGATGTTGTCATTCGAAATCCAACTCAATTCGAGATTCGCATCCATCAATCAAACCTATCAGATTTCGATGGCCTAGGAGTCGTTGAAATTGACCCTTATCCAGATGGTCATCCGGTCATGATATGAATGCATATTATTTACAAATTTTGAATGATAAAATAATGATAATATTTGGTTTAAATCCTCCATGAATTTCTAAAAAATCAACAAAAAAATAAGAAAGAAAGGTAAAAATAGTCAACTACTCAGGATAGCATATATATATTTTACCTAATAATTAAGTTGGGGCACAATGCTAACAACTAATGCCAGGGTATCCGCATAAAAAACCATTGTAAAAACGGGGCGATTCTGCGGTAACATGATTGGCGTCTTCGTGTGGTTTACGTTTAATGGGTTCAGAGGACCTCGTTGAGGTCGCCGTAGCCTTTATTAGTTTAGAAATGAAGAGAGAGAGAGAGGGAGTTATTACGAAGTGATATAGTTTTCTTCCATTTCCTGAAGTGGGGGGCAACTCTGTCCGGACGGCCTTTGTACTCCAACACGTATGCATGTGTCGGTTGGACATTTTTCGTTCTACAGCAAATAGTTAGATTACAGGGGCTATGATGCAATCTACCAGGATCGTGGTGTAATTATAACTTATAAGCACTGTATGGATTATCGCGTAATTGGCCAAGAAACTAAGACTTTTGCTGTAAAAATCCCTTTTTTCCCGTGTGATTAGGCAGTGCAAAAGATGGTAATTAAACCCGAAAATTGTAAAAAAGCAAGGATAATACACATTACGAATATTTTGTATAATTTAAATGCAATAATGTCTACGAAATTCTTGCAACAATACTTTCTATACTGTTTAGTGCAGGGTTGAAAACGGGACCGGATCGATCGGTTGGACCGATCCTGACCTGGTTGATTCGATCAGTTTTATGTAATTAATTTCAAAACAAAATAAAAAAAAATCGAGTTCGACCGATGGTCGGATCGAGTTGACCTGAATTGAACCATTTTTGATGATCTGGTATTTTTTTTAAAAAAAAATTAAATAATGAAATAATAGGATTATTACTTGTGCCCTTCTTAACTTCTGCACTATCAGTTGTGTCCATCTCTTTTTTGGATTAAGTTCCGCCACTATTTTTTGGAGTAATTTTTTAGAAGCAACTATAAATAAATAGTCACAATATTATATTTATGTATAATGCTAGAAAATGTGACTAACTTTTGTAGAGTTTTATTCAAAATAGACAATCATTTATTCTATTGAAAGATTTGATATTTTAAACAATTATTTCATCGATATATAAATGCATACTTACATATGCGTATCCAATTTTATAGATTCAAAAAACATGTTCGACTGATCGAATCCGTAAATTAAGTTTGCTCTGATTTTTTCCGACACTATTGGAGTGATGACGTTATGCCGACATCATCACCGGTCTGACCGGTTTGGATCGATGATCTGACTAAGTTAGATCAAATCGAAGACTGATCAATTTAATGTCCAGTCCGATTTTTAAAACCTGGATTTAGAGCCAGCGCTCGAATTGTTATCGAGATAAAATAGCTGTGACATTTTTTTGGATTTAGGGCTCTAAATATATTCAATGACATCCACCTAAAATATTTAAATTGAAGGTTTTAAGGAGTAATTGTTAAACCTTCTTATGACTATTTATGCACAGAAAAGTATCTCGAATTGAATTCGCAATCATAGGGAAAGTCACAGGAATGGAAGTAGAATAAGCTTATTTCTTTTTGACTAAATTTTCTTTGTATGTATTCTTCCATTAAAATAGAGATACCGAAGCTGTGTTTTATAAGAAAAGGAAAGGCAATTATGAAAATTAGGTGGCAAATGAAAATTAATTTTCGTCCATTTCTAATGCGAAGACGTGGGACATTTATGGACGTCCTTTCGGATTTGGATGATCTGCTGCAATGGGCAACCTATTTGAGCCGGTCGATGTTGATCGAACGGTTCACGTGCTTTTACACGGTACAGATCCACAAAAAATGTAAAATCACGTAAACCACTCGATCAAGATCGAACGGTTCAAATGAGTACAACAGACTCTGCTGGGATCACCGTTGCAGCAGAGGATCCTTTCACCGTCCTTTCTACTGTATGGGGAAAATGGAAGAAATAGTATTTTGGGAACGAAAAAGAGGAAATTATGGGAAAAATTACATTTTCTCCCTATAATTACTTTCGGTCACTGTTTGAACGGAGGAAAATTATGTCACATCGTCAGTAAAACATTATATTTCACAAAATCATATTCTTCGCTTATAATACTAATCACGGCAATATATAATAGGCGAATATTCGGAAAGATTATTTGACGTTGGTTTCCCTCCATGTCCACTTCAAGTTCGCTACTTTCATTGTGTCCATATCATATTCTACTAATCTTTCTATCACGAAAAAAGTAGCATTTATATCATCCAAAAAAATTAAAAAGTAATAATAAGTTCAAAAAAATATGAAATTGACGTTCAAATCCCCTGCTATCTATACAACGATCAATCACGATTGGACTCTCTCATATTTTTTGTGGTTCAGATCTTATTTTTTGTCTTCAATAGAGACCTCCATAACACTAAAATTGAAAATCCAGGTTTTTCTTGGTTAATTTGTGAAAATTGAAACCCTTAATAAGAATCTAACCTACAGTTGAGGCTCTTCTTTTTTTTTAAAAAAATTAATTTACTTTTTTTCAAGGGAAAAATGTGGCTGCCTTATGAAGGGAGCTAACTTGGTTCCTCATATCTTATTTTTTATATTTTTATTTATTTTTTAAAAAATAAATCCGTGAATTTTCATCATTATATCACTATATTAGTTATTCAAAATTTCATATAAAACAGAGACTCGTACGACATCCATTCAGACAATCACTTTTTAACGATCACAGAATTGTTGAAATAGCTCCCGTTTGGATAGATGTCGTATGATTCTCTGTTTCGCACGAAGCTTAAATGACATAATATAAGGATATCGTTATGAAAATCCACGTTAAAAAATAAAAAATGGGAAAAATAAGACGAGCTAAGTTAGTTCCACGGACGCAGATAGCCATATAATTTGTCGGTTTCTGAGAGAGAATATCATTTCGTGATTTGGGATACTGAAGATTCTCATATCAGATAGGAGTAGTCACTTCATAAGCAAAACGGTCAGAAAATTAACGAAGGAGTACGTCATCGAAGATTGAGTCGTTTTTCCTTATCATCCTCAGCACCCGTTTTAACTTTTTTTTTACCACTAGTTGTGCAAATATCGATTTTTGCTTGAGTTCAGAATATGATATCCACGTATTTGACTTGCATCGTCCAATTGGAGGGTGTGTGGGACATCCAGGACGAACCACGATCTTAAATCTGGGCCGTCCAGATCGGATTTGGTCGGGTCGGAGTTGTTGGGTTCCCGTGTCATGGTTGGGCCGAGTCGTGTATGGGGTCCAGATGGAGCCTAGTTGTTATACTCGGTTCGGTCAAGCGTGGCGTCTCAGCCCGTTTATATGAGCCGAGGGGTTAGAATTGATGGGCCCCACCACCCCAACTCTTGGGCCCACTTTTGGTTAGTTTTCCACACGTCCAGATCGGAACGGGTGAGCTAATTTCTGCTCCTCTTTTCTTCTTCTTCCTTTTCATATTTTTCATGTTTGTTGTATGATATTAATTTTTTTGGAGAAAAATAATTCCAAGAAGATGATGGCATCGATGTTATCCTCATTAAAATAGAAAAATAGGAAAAAAAGGTGGACTCCTATTATTCCATTTTAAGGGATATTTACGACATGGTCACTAAAATCTTGTCCAAATGCATCGGAACCCCTTTATTTTTTGCAATTACGCCATGACCCCTCTTATCTTGTTCTATTTAACACACAAGAGCCCATGTTCAAAGGTTGTCGCATTAGAGTTCGTTTAACTTACAAGGATCATGGTTTAATTAGAAAGATCAAAGAGGTTGTGGTGTAATTGGGAATATTTTGGTAGTCATGGAGTAAGATTACTTTATTTTTATGCATTTCTTCCTTTTTTTTCTTTCAAGAATGAGGAAAAATACATGGATTAAAGTCTGATTCTTGTGTTTCCCTAAGCAATCGCAATAAAAAACCACGCTAAACAACCGCAATACATGCGATGTTTTTTTCAAGTCAATCTTAAATTTTACTTTAACTCGTCATTACATTGAAGTGAATGAGACCCTTATGTGAAACAACCTTTCATAAAACAATCTCTCATAAATTAGGGAACATTTGCTAAACGGATTGATGAGTCTTTGAGTTATTGCATCACTAAGCCCGATAGAGAAATAAACATGCTTAACTTATGTACGCTAGGCACATCTGATTCATAAGTGTACATGTAGCTCTATAAGTCACACTATATTAAATTAGGTCGCAAATAATGATAATACGCAAAACTTAGGTAAGGAAAAGGGATGCACTAAAACGGTCAAAAGGCATGCATTTAAGAAGACCCATAAACCCTAAGAAAAACCCATACACACTACTTGATCCTAACTCGAACTTAATCTAGGTCAAAAGCACAAGTCCTTGAGCATCATCTGGACCTAACTCAGGATATAATAACCCCAACCATATCGAATAACACTTAATGTCCCACATAAACCTACAACCTAAACACTTATACATAAATACCTAGAGAAAAGAGAGATTAATGGCTTTAGACCTTCTAATGCCTTCTTTTCCGATGAGTTTGAATTCATTTGTTCTATGAAAAAAGTAAATGAAAAAGCAAAATATGGTCCTTGGGGTCAACTGGAACAATGTATTTGCCTTTTTTATAACTGAGCTATAGAATGTTTTTAATTCAGCTAGGTCTAGTTGTTTTTAGTTCATCAATTCAAAGTCATGCTCATCGATAAATAGATCAATTTTGAGTCAAATATGTATAACTCAAAGATGAAACCTCTGGAAAGTTCCTACAACTAAGGACTTGATCTCATTCAAAATACCCAAGAAAATATATAATTAATCTTGAAACTCCAAAACCTTGAACTATCCTCTAACCTAGACTAACCCTCACTAGGATCAAACCTAAATTTCACATTATTAGATGCTTAACAAGACCCCTCTAAATTCATGTTAAGCCCAACTAACCTAGGTTAACTATATAACCTTCTTAACCCACATAATTACTGTTACAACTAAAATTAGCCTAAAGCCTATAAGTGTCTCTCACTAAGAACTAGGATTAGGTTTACATACTCATCAATATGATACTACGACACATCACATTATGTTAGACTATAATTACATATTGAGAAGGCCATAGGAAATGACAATACAACTATGCTAAAGTAATTGGTTATGGATTCAATATTAATATACGTAGACTTTTCTATAGTATCCACTCATTCACGGGTAGAAGGTAATTAGATACTTGTACTACTTGTTCCAAAGGTTGAGTCATAAGCCTACTGAAAAGCCTGTTTCTACCTTTGTTAATTCAATCAAATTAATGAGTAGAATAAATATCTCATCGTTCGTTGTAGTCAGATAGAAACGGACTGATCAAAAACCACTTTAATTAATGATGAGTTAATCACGAGTTGCATATTTATTTTACTTGGGCAAGCCCAAGGTCGAACTCAGGGAGACAACTGCCTCCTTAGGTAAATTTTAAGCGAATTCAGAGGTCAGATTTTCAGAAGATTATTTTTGATATTTTTTTTAGCAATTTTTATACGACAAAGGACAAACAAATGCAATTTCAGCCCAGTTTTTACAGGTTAAATAAAAAATGTGGTCAAATAAAGTCCAAAATTTATGAAACTTAGGTAGAATATGACATGCGATAAAAAGAACTACACTTTTTTGTATTTTTCTGACACTTTATGAATTTATTGTGAATAAAATATGATGCAATGTGATTTTTACAAAATTAATTTTAATAAATTCCAAAACACATTATTTCCAGGTAGAAAAATTATCCTAGATAGATCTAAGTATGATGAATCCTGAAAAATTAATGAACCTAAAATGCTATGTGACTTGGGCCTATTATAAATCAATTAAGAAAATCATTAACTAATTTATTCAGGCCTCATGATGCGTGCAAATGTAATGATTTTTGGGCACAAGGTAGAATAAATTATCCTAAGTGTAATGTGATTTTATGGTGATTTTTGGAGCAACTAGGAATTTACTATGAATTAAAAGGCATACAGTGGGAAAATTATGGAAAAATTCACCAATTTAATAATATTAAATTCCCAAGATGTCACAAAAATGAAACATGTGTCACATAAGATAGATGACAAGATAAGCTACATCATGCAATTTTTAGAATTTAAAATATTGCAAATGGACACCTAAATATGCGTGCAAAGACATGGATCAATTTGCAAATACAGGAAATAAAATTACTGAAAATAAATATGCTGACAGGGACTTAAATGTAATTACATATAATGCTGTGGGTATGCGTGCAAAATGCCCACACGAACACGTGCGCCTCACGTGATGCTCCTGCTAGGGTCTGATTTGTAATTTGACAAACTCCAGGGTCCTCAGTGCAAAATGCCCAGACCGCGCATGAGGAACACGTGAGGTACTAGGCTCGGTAGGCATCGGAGGCTCGGACTGTGGCTCGGGTACGCTGCAGGCTCGGGTGTGCTTCGGGTTAGCTTCGGATGCTCCGAGCCTAAGAGTCGGGGAGGAGGCTCGGAGGAAGCTATGTGGCGGCAGATGGGTCGTTCGATCGATGAGGATCAAACGGCTGCTGGAGTTGGATACATGGCATGCCTTGGATCGTTAGATCAAGATTGATCCAACGGCGGTGGTAGCTGACTACGTGGTGTGATGCTGGGCTGTCAGATCGAGATTGATCCGACGGTATCTGGAGCTGGGCTGGCGATGGCAACGATTAGAAACGCCTAAGAATGATGCGGAGATGGAGAGTTGTGATGAAGCCCAGGCTTTGATCGAATGGCAGGGGATTAGAAGTGGGATGAACGACGACGATGAGGAGAGAGGGAAGGCCATCGAACGGTGGAGGACGAAGGGCGCATGGCGCGATGTGAGCGGGCCGCATGGCGCAATAAGAGGATGCCACGTGGCCTGATCTGAATGGTCGACGGAGAATATGGAATTAGGGAGAGAAGATGGTCGAATTTGGAAAAAACGGAGATGAGGTCAAATAAGATACAAAAATACAAGGGTACAAATATACATACGTATAATGTACAAAGGGGCCCCAAAACCCAAGTTTTGCATACGAGCTCCGATTTAAATGAAATTGGTCTCATTTTGAAGGTCTATAAATATGTATTATTCTAAAGTGAGTAGACCTAGATCAGAGGTTGTACGAGGTAGATATTTGCATTCTAAGGTCCGAGGTTTCCAACTGGGTTTGGGGTTTTATTGGGTAATTTTACAAGTTAGAAATCGTACCCCCTTTTCCTTATATTATTAGTTAGTAATACACACAGTATAGGGCCAATTTTATTGACTTTGGAGGAGGTATAAATAGGTGAATAATTACAAAAGAATTAGGCTTCTTATTTTATGCAAATATGAATGCTAAAATGCAGACATTATGCATGTATGTATGAATGCTAATTATGCAGGATAAGGAGAAATATGCAATTAATTACTCGGGAACAAGACTCTATTTTCAACTTTTAGAGTGATTAATCACAGATTCATCAGCCCCTATACTTAAACCTTGTTAATCCCCGAGCAACTAAAATGAAATGCAAAAGTGAAATGAGATTGGGTTCCATACCAAGGTCATGAACAAAAGTTGAAAATGGAGCTTGACTCGACCTCTGGATTAATTGTGTGGCGGAACCTTATTGGGATATGAACTTAAGACCTAACAGACTTCAAGTTCCACAAGTCTTCTATTCAAGACGCCTCAACAGTCAGTTCAGAACAAATCCTCAGACGCAAATTTCTGATGACTATGATTCTTACTTGTACTGTGTAAGTGTAAAATAGCTCTCCACATCAGAAATGTCTCAGAACTAGCCTCCTCTAACAAGGTAACTCTAATTCCCCGGCCCAGTAACTCTTTCCTTGAGGAGCGGGGTATTTCCTTCTACGTTCAAGTGCGACCAACTCAAGAGGAGGGGGTAGAGAAAAGAATGGACGGTAGCCAGTGTAGCTACCTATCCTGGGATGCATGACCAGTGTAGCCAAGTCATCCAGCTGCAGACTTCTTACTAATATACATACTTCGACAGGTATTTTATTTTCTATCTGGACTATCTATTTTTTTTGGATTTCTTGCATTTTTTTCGAACTATATACAAGGTGCAGCATGTACATCATGAGTTTTTCCTCTTGAACCAGTAGACTATCCCTCTTTTGAAGCATTATTGCAACCCACATCATCCCGTCCTCAGACATCAACACCACTAGACTAGGTTGAGATGCACTACCCTCCCTAGAGGAGGACAGATGTTTCTACCCGTGTGCTACTCCAAGCTAAAGGATTCTACCTCCTCACCACCTCATCAATGAAAAGCTACGTGCATGGTGCTTGTTCAAGTTAGGTCACTGTCTATAAGAATCATGCGTGTGCACGAGATATTCTATTTAGACTAATCAAGATGACATGTGATCATAGACTTGCGGACTCAAAGAATTGAGTCATTCGACCTGACAAATCTTAACTCCAGTTCCTATAAGGTTCCTCTGAAATTAGGTGGATTAAGGTCAAATCAAGTCCCTCCTCAATATCTACTCATAACTTGGTTCAGAACCCACTAGCTTTCCACTTTGCATATGCAAGATATGCAGATGAGGTGCATATGATATGCTATGTAGATGAAATGCACAACTCCTTTTCTTTCTTTCTTTTCAGATGTAGAGATGATGTGCAAGAGTATATAAGAAGCCTTTATGTTACAATAATTTACAAGTGTTTTATAAGTGTTATACATATTATACAAGTGTTATGCACTATTCATGTATTTCACAAAAAAATTCTCCAATTTTTACCCATCCCGTAATTATTGCGTAAAATATACAAAAATACGTGAAAGTACGAGCTATGGGTAAAGTATATATGTAATATATACACCCCCTATACTTAGCGTGTGCTATGTCCTCAAAGCACGAAAAGCGAGGAAAAAGACATAGCTCGTGCTAAGCGTAGGAGAGCCAAAAGAGCAAATATATATAGAAATCGTCCTGCCCCCCTATACTTAGGCTCTAGCAGCCTAAGTGAGCAGGAGATCAAAAACGGGGCAGACGAGGTCGAGAGGGGAAGTGGATGAATCTATGTACAAGATGGGCATCGGTTCCCCCCTATACTTAGGCTCAGGTCAGCCTAAGTATAGGACTGGAGTGGTATGAGGACCGATGTGATCTGGAGGATGTACATTGAATGGACTCAGGGGACTTTCCCCCTATATTTAGGATATAGTCATCCTAAGTATAGTCGTAGATGAAAATATATGAAGCTGGGGTGAGTGATTAGAGTCGCGAGAGGGAGGGGAAGAATGTATAGGAATGATGGGTATAAACAAGGATGGGTCTGAATCTTTCCAGATGCTGCTGATGGCGAGAGTTTACTGCTACAAGGTCTCCTGCGCGGCTGTATGTGTACCTGCTGATTCTGTCTCGTGTATGAATACAATCTCCTCGACATGGAATAACTGCTCATTGGGTTCGACGACATGCTTCAATAGTTGTCCATTGACTAAGAATGTCTATGCGTCATCTGTGAGATCTGAGATCTCAACACATCCACTATCATGCAAAGTACGGACAATGGATGGGCTCGTCCACTTGGATTTCAGCTTGCCTTGGAAAACCTTCAGCCTTGCATTGAACAACCATACCTTCTGTCCAGGAACAAAGGTCTTTTTTCTGATATATCTATCATGCCAACGCTTAACTTTGTCCTTGTACACCAAAATGTTGTCGTATGCTTGGTTTCTGATTTCCACAAGCTCATTCAAATCCATGTCTCTAATGTTTTTGTCCTAGGTGTGTGTTCTAGTTGACCTTTTTGATTGTCCACTCTGATTTGTGTACTAATTTCGCGGGAAAATGGCACGGCTTTCCGAATATCATCATGAATGGGGAGGTTCCTAACGGTGTCTTGTAAGAGGTCCTATAAGACCACAGGAATTGATCCAAGATCTAAGACTAGTCCTTCCTGTCTAGGCGGGCAAGCTTCTGCAATATGGTTTTCACCTCCCTATTCGACACCTCGGCTATACCATTGGCCTGTAGGTGGTAAGGACTAGTGACACGTTGTTTGATGCCATAATCCTTCAAGAGCTTCTTCACATCTCGATTTACAAAGTGGCTACCCCCGTCTGATATCAACATTTTGGGGATCCCAAACCTAGAGATGATATGATCTCTAACGAATTTACAGTCAGTCCTGCTGTCTGCGGCTCAGGTTGGGATAACCTCCACCTACCTGGACAGATAGTCTACCGCAAGAAGGATGTATTCGAATCCATGGCTAACAGGGAATGGGCCCATGAAGTCGATGCCCCAGGCATCAAAGACATCACAAATGATGACAGGCTGCATTGGCATCTCGTGCTTGGAACCAATGGTTCCTCCCATTCTCTGGCATATTGAGCACGACTTCGCAAAGGTGATGGCATCGCAAAACATAGTCGGCCAATATAAGCCACACTAAGGTACCTTCCAAGCGGTCCTCTTGCCAGAGTGGTGTCCTCCTGCCTCCAGACTGTGGCATAAAGAAAGGACACTCTGATATTCCTCCTGAGGAATACACTCTCTCCAGACGCAATCCAGTCCTTCAAACAAAAGGATCGGATCCTCCCAGTGGTAATGTCTCGAATCCAACTTCAGTCGGTCTATCTGGCTCTTGGGTCAATCTTCAGGAACATTCTTGGAGACAAGATAGTTCACGATATTGGCGTACCATGGGAGTGAGTCGACAACAAAAATTGACTCGTCAGGGAAGGAGTCTCAAATCGGCGTATCCTCAGAAATATTAAGATCCTCGAGACGGGAGAGGTGATCAACTACTATGTTCTTCTTTCCAGGTTTATCACGAATGTCCAAATCAAACTCCTGGATAAGTAGAATCCACCTAATAAGACGCGTCTTCGCGTCCTTCTTTTCCATTAAGCAACATAGTGCTGTATGGTCAGTGAACACAATTACCTTGGATCCGATTAAGTGAGATCTGAATTTATCCAAGGCGAACACTACCGCAAGCGTCTCCTTTTCCATAACTGTATAGTTACGCTGAGCTGTATCGAGTACTTTGCTTGTGTAGTGTATGGCGAACGTGACGCAATCCCTCCTCTGTCCTAACACAGTCCCAAAAACAAAGTCTGATGCGTCTGTCATGATCTTAAAAGGCAGAGACAATCCAGGGCTTGTAGGATCGGGGCATCCATGATCATTCCTTGTAGTAGCTTAAAGGCCTCGAGACATTTGTGATCCACAATAAACTCAATGTCCTTGCCTAAAAGCTCAGTTAACGGTCAAGCAATCTTAGAGAAATCCTTGATAAATCTTCGATAAAATCTGACATGCCTGAGGAAAGACCACAACTGTTTCACGTTGGTTGGTGGCTGGAGTCATTTGATCACATCCACCTTGGCAGGGTCAACCTCCATTACTCTTTTGGAGATGACATGCCCCAACACAATACCCTCCGTCACCATGGATTGACTTTTCTCCCATGAGAGCACCAAATTAACCTCACAACATCATTTGAGGACTCGGTCCAGATTCCTAAGACAGGAATCAAAGGAATCGCTGTGGACTAAGAAGTCATCCATGAAGACTTCCAGGAATTCGCTGACCAGTTCGGCGAATATAACAATCATGCACCTTTGAAAAGTACCGGGATCATTGCATAACCCAAAGGGCATGCGCCTGAAAGCATAGGTACCAAAGGGGCATGTAAGCATGGTCTTTTCCTGATCCTTCGGAGCTGTGGCTACTTTATTGTAGCCCGAGAACCCATCCAAGAAGTAGAAGAATTCGTTCCCTGCTAATCTCTCTAAGATCTTATCAATGAATGGTAGGGGGAAATGATCCTTGTTGCAGCATTCAGGCATCTGTAATCCACACATACACACCACGACGTGGGTACTCACGTCATGATCTCCTCTCCGTCTTCATTGGTGGTCGTCTGAATTCTTGACTTCTTCGGGACAACATGAATTGGGTCCACCCATTTGGAGTCGGTGATGGGATAAATAAAACCCACGTCGCACCATTTCTCTATCTCCTTTTTCACTACCTCTCGTAAATTTGGATTCAATCGACGTTGGAATTCACGAGAGGGTTTAGCCTCATTCTCCAAGTAGATATGGTGCGAACACAGAGAAGGATTTATCTCGTAGAGATCGGAAGTGCTCCAGCCTATTGTCTTATGGTTTTTCTCCAGGATCTCTAGCAAGCGAGGTTCCCGTTCTTCGATCAATCGCGAGCTGATGATGATCGGATACTTCTTCTTTTATCCCGCAAGGAAGGAATACTTAAGTGTTGTGGGTAAGGGTTTGAGCTCAGGTAAGTGTGATCATCGAGGAAGTCTAGCTCAATCGAAACTGGTTCAGTGCTGGCAGTGACTGGATCTATCTATCCGTGAAATTGCTGCTACCAACTCATTCGTTTCTGGAGTCGGATCGTCAAAGGTCTCCAAATAGTCGGCAAAAGCCACGTCTGACTCATTATCCTCATCTTCTGATTGTCCTAAAGAGGAAAGGATTGACAAGCCTATCTAGGCCTCTATGTCATCGAAGATGTAGGGGAATGCATATTCTGTACTGTATTCGTTTCTAAGGACCTCGCAAACTGACTCATGTACAAGATTTTCTTCGGAGGAGAGGGACTCATCGGTGTTGGCTGGGTTCTGTCTCCATGGCCCAACTGTCTCTACATGAATGTAATCTGCTTCGGACGAAGAGTACTCGGTGCTAGATTCTGAATCCGATCTCTGCCATATGGTCTGCTTCATCTCAAGTTCCTCATCTCTGCCTGGAGGTTGGAACTGGATTTTCCCAATCTTATAATCAAATAAGGCCCCTGCTGTTCTGAGGAAGGGCCTTCCTAATATGATCTGGGAATCTCTCCAATTATGAGGGGTCTCCACATCAAGGATGGTAAAGTCCACCATGTACTCCTGACCCTCGACTTTGATGACAATGTTCCTCAATTCTCCTTGGGACCTCTTGGTTTATTTATCTGCAAACTGAAGTAGTGCTCTAGATTTTCTAAGAGGTCCAAGATTAAGCCGCTCATAGAGGGATGTAGGCATTAAGTTAATCGAGGATCCGTTGTCAAGGAGAGTGCATGCAAATGCAATCTCATCGACATGACTCACCACAAAATGTACACCCATGTCTCATCGTTTCTTTGGAAACAAATTCTTTATTGCACAGGTTGTGGCTACTGACAAAACGTGTTTCTCAACACGGCTTTTGGTCTTCCTGCTGACCCTAGTAGGTGTGCATCTCACCTTAAGGTATTTCTGAAATGCAGGTGTCATTTGCACATACTTGTCGAAGGGGATTGTGACCTTGATGTGTTTATTACAAAACTCTGCCATCTCAGGGTCATCTTTTTGTATTTTATTTTTATTCTTTCCGCCCTTAAGAGCTTGGGGGAAGGGATTATTGATGCTAACTCAGATTCCGAAATTGAAAGATTTTTATTTAAACCAGGAACTGAGTACTATACAAGACTCTGAAACTTAGACTAACTCGGACTCTGACTATGACGAGAAGAAAATTTCTGCAGCAAAACCGGTGATGCATTCTCTGCGACTGCCGGGACATCCTCCTCAGATGGAGGTGCGGGCTCTTCATCGGTTCTACTAGATTTACTGCTGGCGCGGTTCTCCTGCTTCTTGGAGGACTTAGAAGTCCTCTTCTTCTGTCGGTGGGGGTGGTGGTGCTGCTCCTCCGCCTCCAAGTTCTCCTCAGTTAGAGACTTGGCGGCTTCTTCCTCTTGTGCCCGTGCTCGATCAGGTACGATCACGGTCCTTCCGCTCCTGAGGGACATATGATTGACATTATCGTACGAAAGGATCTCATGTTCAGATAAAGAGTTATCTGAATAGTTTACCTGATCTTGTGGTCGACACTCTGGCCTTGATTTAAGCTAGTTGAGTTGGCCTGAACCTGAGCAGGAATTGGAGTCTTTGGCGTCATCTGTAGGTCCTGGGTACAAGAGACACGATTCATATCAGTTCTCATATCCAGATAGTCATTCTGGATTTATTGGACCGTATCAATAAGGGTCTGGATCACCAATGTGAGGGACTCCAATTCACTAGTGGGTTGGTTCTGTTGATGTTGACTCGTGGATGAATTCCTGTACCAGCCCTGCTGGCCATTCCGATACTGCTGCTGATGATGGGACGGTGGTGGAGGGCCCTGTTGGCCCGAGTGGAAAGTGCGCTGCTACTGGTGCTGCAGAGGCTGGTACCCTTGTACGAAGCGTGGTGCGGGGATGAAGTTGGTTTCTTAGTAAGCTAGGGAAGGTCGGTGAGGCTGACTGTTCCCCATCCCCGACTGTCTGCCGACGGGGTCATGGCTGTACCACATCCCGTTGATCTCGAACATCTGTGGAGGCTCCTCGTATCCTATCTCCACTTGTGGGGTGCGTGCTGCTCCTACTGAGTGTAGGTCTGCTCTTCTACCCCGCTACTCTGAGGCCCCAGTACCTGTTTTTGTATAAGATGAACTCGGTGTACAGGTACAGGTGGTGCAGAAGGGGCATGTAGTCGTATCTTGGATACCCTCTCAGTAAGTTCCTCCACTTGTTTCGGCAACCGCGACAGTGACTCAAGGTCAGTGACCCTCTTGTGAATCTGCTCGACCATGGTTAACTTGTCAGCTATCATCCCCATGACGGGAATGAGGTCCTCTGTCAGATCCGCTACAATCCTCCTGGTTGTCTCGTTCGATAGGATTGAGCAAGACAACTGATAAGCCATGGTGGCCTGCGACCTGCCTGTTTCCGCCATCTGCTCCAGGATTTTCCATACAACATTCTCATTTTTGTTCAGATAGCTTCCTCCACAGGCAGCACTTACTAACCCCTGCATCTCCGGGGTCATGCCACAGAACAAGGTTTGGAGTAAGATCGCTTTTGAAATGCCATGATAAGGGCACTTCTAAATTAGGTCATTAAACCTATCCCGGGCTTCATGGAATGGTTCATTGGATCCCTGGTAAAAACTAGCGATCTTTGTTCTTATCTGATTAGTTCCACTGAGTGGGTAGAACTTCTTCAAGAAAAGTTCCTTGAACTGCATCCAGGTTGTACATCTCACCCCGATATTTTTCAACCAATGTGCTGCCTTATCTCCTAAGGCAAACGGGGTGGCCTTCTGATTAACACGGGATCGAGAGCGGTTGTATTGACTCACAAGGCGAGTCAACAGTCGGTGTCTGAACCACTACAAAATCCTGGTTTAATCAACAAATAACCCACAAGCAAATCAAGTAATGAAAAACAGGTGTGAGTTAAGATTTATTTTTAACTCTACATAAAAGATGTATAGATGCAAGTACGTAGAGAGTTCGAACACAGGGAGCAAACAGGGTAATTCAAAAATTGTGCTCAAGTGAATGTGTGTGTAAAGTGTCTACACTAAGCAAGCAAGCAACTACAATTTTTGTGGGTTTTTAATTTTTAATTTTTTTATTTTTTTATTTAATTTTTAATTTTGTATTTTGCTTTTTGATTTTCTGATTTTTAGATTTTATATTTTATATATTTTTTTTTATTTTCTTTTTCAATATTGGAAAATAAAGGCAATATAAGATAAGGCAAGATATAATATTTATAAAAATGCACAAAAATACTCAAAAATTCAGAAAATAAATGTTTTTGGTATTTTTAAGGTTTTTTACTGTTTTTATGATTTTTGGGGATTTTTCAAGATGTTTTTGGTATTTTTAAAGTCTGAAATAAGGCAAACAGTGGAAATAAGGGCTGGCTGTGACAAAAATGCAAGTTAAAAATGCCAACCAGTAGCAAAATTGTTTCACACTATTTTTCTAATAAAGAGAACAAAATTAAGAATAAACAGAAGCTGAGTTCGCAATTTTTGGGTTTTTCTACTATTTTTTATATTTTTTTGAAGTTTTTGAGTGTTTTTATATTTTTAGTGTTTTTCTTTTGAAATTTTTAATGATTTTTGGACTGACACTAAAATAGGATAAAATAGACACTATGTGAATTTTTGGGAATTTTTAGAGGTGTTTTGGTATTTTTTTGGTATTTTCTAGGGTAGACAGTAGGAAAGAGACATGTTTTTAATTTTTAATAAATAAGAAAAAGTGGTAAAATTGAAAACTAAAAATAGGGTGTCAAAATATAGGACAACAGAAGCTTAACCCTATTTTTGTGGAATTTTTGGGGTTAAAATGATATTTTAATTAATTAGAACAAGACCCCAATCATCAAACAGTGCTGGCAAGGGCATACATGCAAATAGTGAAACATCCAGGGGCACGTACGCAATTTTTCCACAAAATATTACACTAAAACTTGCATTTCAAGGGTTAAACACCAATATCCAAACCCGCAAGGGTATATGTGCAATTTACCCACAGGACGCGTGACTTGCACGCGCCTGGGAGGGGTATTTTTGCAATATTACAAAGCTCAGGGGGGTTCAATGCAATTTTTCCAAAATATTACAACTTAACAGAAATGTTCAAGGACTAAAACGAAATAAATAAACCCCAGGGAGGTCCCTGCAAAATACCCAGTCCCCTCACGCGCACGGGCACGTGAGGTGACGTGGATTGGACCGAAATGCAAATAAGAAAACTACAGGGGTCTACTTGCAATTATTACAGAAATATTTAAACTACAGATTACAGTTTATGGACTAAATAAAAATTACAAAATGCGCGGGGGTATCTTGCAAAATTACCCTTGACGCGCGATCGAACGGCGGAGAAGAAGCCACCTAGACACGTGGCGCCTGATGAACGGCCGACGACGCTTCGGAGATCAGCGGTGGAGATCAGATCTGGCAGAAGATCAACGGACGACGCGTGCCAAGATCTGACGGCTGACAACCGATCTGGAACGGGCTTCTGATCGAACGGTGGGAAGGCGACGAGGAAGAACAGGGACGCTCGCCGGCGAGGCGAACTTCCCAGCTCCCGATCTCGGGTCTCCGGCTTCAGCGTGGGCTCAAAATCGACCAGAAGACTCCTGGGAGGTCCGGCTATTGATTGGACGGCTCGGATTCGCCGGAGAGGCGTCGAGGTGCTGGCGCGAAGGCGGCGGAGCTCCACGCTCCAGGTATCTCCGGCGAAGGCTCAAAATGGCCCTCCAGGTGCGTTGACTGCGCTTTGACCTGCAAAACAAGGTGAGAGGGTCCAGGGCAAGTTGCCTGGACCCCGCGGTGGCGACGAGGTGGCGTTGAACGAAGGGGTGGAGTTCGGCCGGAGTTGCGCTCCGGCGAGGATGGTGGATCGAGCGCGATAGGCGATGGAACTTCGATTTTTTTGGGGGTTTTTAAAGTCTAAGCTAACAGGAACTAAATGCGATAAAGAAATGGCGGGATGGAGGTCCTCGATGGCAGGAGCCAGAGGATGAAGGTTACCTCGACCGCCGGAGTTGCGGGAGGTGGTGGAGACGCCTCCGACTTCGCGCGCCTTGGCTGAAGGGCTGGCGGTGGAGCTGTCACCTCCACGGAGCTCAGGAGCACGGGATTGGCGCTGAAGGGTGGACCGAAGGTGTTCAACCGGAGGGAGGAAGAGGTGGGTCTGGTTAAGTAGATGGTGGAGTGCGTGACTTCGAGGGAAGATCACGAGCGAATCGAGCAGATCTGGGGAGATCTGAGGAGTCGGCGATGGAGGTGATTGATCGAGGAAGAGGTTTCGTGAAGGAAGCGGCCGCAGAGGATGAGCGGCGCACCCTCGAAAAAGGCGCGAAGACAGGGGGAAAACGACGTGCGCTACGGGCTGGGAGGAAGAAGACAGACTGTTGACCCACCGGTCAACAGTCGCAAGCTCCTGGTTGGTCCACGTGGACCAACCAGGAGAAAGAGAATAAAAATGTTTTATTAATTCATTTAAAAATAGAAATAAGTCGAATTAAATTAAAGTTATAAAATGAAAATTATTTGTTATTTTACGTAGTATTTTATTATGATTTTTATTTATTTTTATGATACATATTTTTACAAGTTTACTTTTTAGCCTTATATAGGTATATTACCTATGTATTTTAATACTTTTATTTTTATTTTGTATTTTTAATTTACTTATTTTTGTTTATTATTTTCTAAGATTATAAAATACTTTTATATACACAAGTATATTTGTATTTTAATTTTCTGATATATTTTGTATAAAATATAAGTATGTTTTGTATTGGTATGAGTATAGGTATGTATCTATGTATTGAACATATACAAGTATTTTTGTTTTTGTTTTTATTTAGTTTTTTTTATTCTTCTTTTAATGTACATAATTATTATAAGTATTATTTACAACATTATAAAAGTATAAAAAATGAGTAAATAATAAAGAATAAATTGAATATTTTAATATGTACAAGTATACAATGTGGGTCCAAAAGTCAACTTTCAAACCGTAGCTCCGCCAAATGCGAAACCACCACCACTAAATAGTTTATTTTATTCTATATACAATTAAAGGTGAGTATGCTGCATTTGGAGTTGACAGTTGTGAGATACGGGTCTGGGAAGTTGGGATTCTGGATTCTTATTCAGACCATAACTTTTTATCTGTACATTATTTTTTGTGAAATCAATTTTGTATTTTTCTTTACTAATTTATCTACAACTTTCATGTACAGAGTTTCTTTATTTGGTGTATAAAAAGTGGAACCAAAAATAGGTCCCAAAATGAATAAAGAATGAATATAATGTATAGGTGTTTTATCTGTGTTTCTGACCTTATCTCCCCCTACTTTATTCCTTGTCGACCTATTCATCAAGATGCCTAGGTCTCGGGGGTTTTGGGTCATAAAATATTTACAATATTTTATTCTTTTTCTTTTCTTTATTTATTCTATAATTTTGGCCTTAATTACAATATTTTATACACTATTGTGATGCACATGCATGGATGCTAAGATGGTTGATTTAAGGCTATTTACAGGCATTTGCTAGGGTTTTTGGTGCCAAAATGATAGAATAAAGATGATGAAATGTGGATTCATCACCTTCATCCTGATATAATCTTTCCCAACCCTAGGGTGACTAAGGTTGTTGCAAACCAGCTCTAAGTCTCGGAGGAAGGCGTATGGTTCTTCGTTTGCGTTTCCATTGAACTTCGGTAGCATGCTCAAAAAGTGGGGCTTTAGATCGAACGCTTCAGGGGGAACCACTGGTGCCAACCAACTATGCATCTCATATTTTGTTGGGTTGTAAGCATCAACCATTGGTCGGTCAATTCCTCCTGCTGTAATAATCTGTCCCATCCTTGTCGTAAGATCAGCATTCTGTTGTTCGACTGTGGCGAGGCGAGTAAGGATTTGTTGAATTGGGTCATCTCTTTGTTACTCCTCATCCGGGGGTCGCTTAGGTGGCATCTTGTCCTCTAGCCCTGGGTAAAGAATATGGTCTTGGTTAGAGGATATTTCAAGGAAGGGATTCTTACCGAGGCGATAGTCTTCCTCGGTGAGATCAGAGTAGATAAAAGGGTTGGTTTGAGAGTAACCACCCTGATTTTAAGGGATCCAGAACTCAAAAGGGTCATGAGCTCTGGTTAGTCCAAGTTGCGCTTGGGTCGGTGAAGATGAGCTTCGTGGGGGGCTCAAGGAAAGATTGGAAAATCGGGAGTCGATATCCTCCCAGTCAGTCATCTTGGATTGGCAAGAAGAATCGGGAGTTTTAAGTGAAGATAGGATTTTACTCCTACCTGAAACAAGTAATTGAATCCAAACCCTGTATTTTCACAGTCAACACGGTGAAGGACCCGAAACTGAGTCCGATTAGTCTGGTTGGTTTTAAGTGTGATTTTTCAGACAAATAGCAAGAAGTTACGCGACCTATAGGGGAGTCGGCTAAAAGCCGGATGTGTCTCCTCTGTTTAACTTGTTGCCTTAGATACTAACACCCATCTTTTCTTCGCTCCTATCCCAAGTTGATGGATTCAAAGACCTGTCCCTATCTACCTGCAAGCATGCGGAGGCTGACAAGGCTGGAACTTCACCCCAGGGGGTTACTAGCAACTTGTCGCGAAGTACCGCTGGTTCACCCCTAACTACCCGCGAACAGGCGGAGTTTACTTGGTACTAGTCAGTGAACATGAAAAATTCAACTCGTGATATTTGCTAGGATCAGTCGGTATGTGATATGGAAGGCGGGGATTTGGGCTCTACCTTAAGGGGTTCATACACACTCGAGTACCCTCACTCAGCCTGAAAACAAGGTCAGGGTTAATCTCCCGCAAGCAAGATTTCCGATTTTATTGATTTTTTGGTCAATTTTGTTAAGCAGTCCCAATTTTAAGTTAGGTTATCACTGAGTTAGTCCAACCACAAAGCACACCTATCATCCAGTCCCAATTTCCTTTTTACCTAAGTTTGAGAAACAGAGAGAAAGAAGTCGAGAAAAGCCGATGCGCGATAAATCAATGATGCCATGCTAAGTTAAGAAGACTTACAGTGATCCCTTCACTTTTATGCAGGAAGCAGAACATAATTGAATTTTTTTACACTATATGCAGATGCAGGCGAGAAAATCAGCTCCTAGACAGCCAGTTCTATTAATGAGTGAAGCATCGATTAAATTTGACTAGATCTACATTCTAAGTGACTCTTTTAAGTGTGATGTGTGGTCCTAAAAGAATTACGAGCACAAGAAAATCCTAGAGTGGCTCGAGGAGCCGCTAGTGCAAGCCTAATCAACAAAGCAATCCACACAGTAGACGGGGACATGTTTCCACTATTTTTACACACGCGAGAACCCAAACGGGAACCGCTGGACATAATACAAAAATAATGAATAATAAAATTTACAAGTCCTCACAAATCACTCAAAAAGTTCAAAATACAAGTTCCTCTAAGCGCCTTCGCCTCCTAGTGTTCCTCACATAAAAATAAATTGAGGTCAGATAAAGGACGACACAAAATACCCAAAATGAAATGACAGAAAAATATTAACAAGAAAACCGGGGATCAGACTACCCGGGGATGAAAAATCAGACACTCAGAAATTCTATAGAAATTAACCTAAGTCGTGCCTCCCTGGCAACGACGCCATTTGAAAGGCCTGTTTCTACCTTTGTTAATTCAATAAAATTAATGATTAGAATAAATATCTTGTCGTTCGTTATAGTCAGGTAGAAACGGACTGATCAAAAACCACTTTAATTAATGACGAGTTAATCATGAGTGGCAGATTTATTTTACTTGAGCAAGCCCAAGGTCGAACTCAGGAAGGTAGCTGTCTCCTTAGGTAAATTTAAGCGAATTCAGAGGTCGGATTTTTAGAATATTATTTTTGTTTTTTTAGCAATTTTTATGCGATAAAGGACAAACAAATGCAATTTCAGGCCAGTTTTTATAGGTTAAATAAAAAATGTGGTCAAATGAAGTCTAAAATTTATAAAACTTGGCCATAATATGACATGCGATGAAATATAGCTACATTACTTTTTTGGATTTTTCTGATACTTTATGAATTAACTGTGAATAAAATATGAATGCAATGCGATTTTTATAAAATTAATTTTAATAAATTCCAAAACACATTATTTTTAGGTAGAAAAATTATCCTAGATAGATCTAAGTATGATGAATCCAGGAAAATTAATGAACCTAAAATTCTATGTGACTTGGGGCTATTAAAAATCAATTAAGAAAATCACTAACTAATTTATTCATGCCTCATGATGCGTGCAAATATAATGATTTTTGGGCACAAGGTAGAATAAATTATCTAAGTGTAATGTGATTTTATGGTGATTTTTGGAGCAACTAGTAATTTACTATGAATTAAAAGGCATAGAATGGGTAAAATATGGAAAAATTCACCAATTTATTAATAGTAAATTCCCAAGATGTCACAAAAATGAAACACGTGTCATATAAGATAGATGACAAGATAAGCTACATCATGCAATTTTTAGAATTGAAAAATAATGCCAAATGGACACCTAAATATACGTGCAAAGATAGAGACCAATTTGCAAATACAGAAAATAAAATTACTGAAAATTAAACATGCTGACAGGGACTTAAATGCAATTACTTATAATGCTGGGGGTATGCGCAAAATGTCTAAACGAACACGTACGCCTCACGTGATGCTCCTAGCAGGGATTGATTTGTAATTTGACAAACTTTCAGGGCCCTCAGTGCAAAATGCCCAGACCGCACGTGAGGAACACGTGAGGTACTAGGCTCGGTTAGCGTCGGAGGCTCGGACTGTGGCTTGGGTACGCTACAGGCTCGGGCGTGCTTCAGGTTAGCTTCGGATGCTCCGAGGCTAAGGGTCGGGGAAGAGGCTCGGAGGAAGCTACGTGGTAGCAGATGGGTCGTTCGATCGATGAGGATCAAACGGCTGCTTGGCGCACCTTGGACCGTTAGATCAAGATTGATCCAATGGTGGTGGTAGCTGACTACGTGGTGTGATGCTGGCCGTCAGATCGAGATTGATCCGACGGTATCTGGAGCTGGGCTTGAGATGGAAACGTGGTTGTCTGAGGACCGTCCGATCAAGAGGATCGAACGGTATCTGTGCGTCGTTCTCCTCCGGGCCATTGCCTCCTACGGCGGACGTGGGTGTGCTCCGACGATTCCTCCGCAGCTCCGCCACCTTGGATCTTGCTCGATGCTGATCTCAAGGGGCTCCTGAGAAGATGGGAACAATCGTGGGAGCGTCGAGGAGCCGCCAGAGGTCCTGGATGAAGCTGGGGCGGTCTGTAGGTCGGAGACGATGAAGCTTGAAGGAGCTCCGACGATGACTCCGATCAGTGAAGAAGATGGACCTGCATGATTAGTGGATGCCAGAAAATGGTGCGCTTGTGTTCGTGGAGTGTTGTGATGATGCGAGAGGCATGTGACGTGAAGGTGAGACCGAGCCGACGTGCTTCTCCGTCGGGAAGGTGGAGTTGTGGTCGGAGGGGAACTTGATGTGACGTAGTGGTGAATGAATGGGTGCGCGAAGATCAGAGCTCCAAGGTGGAGCTCATGCGATGGTTTGTGGAGGGTGGAACCGAGCTAGGAAGGCGAGAAAATTGGGAGAGAAATCGAATGAAAAGAGGAAGAAGATCGGAGGATGCTACTTGGGGATAGAAGCTCGGAGAGGAGCTCTTGGTCTTTGCTCGAAGGTCAGTAGAGGTCCTGAGCTCAAGCAGCTCGTTGGAGGAACTGTGGCATGGCGTGGCGGAGCCGTGGATCTCGCCGGAGGAATACACCCTTCTTCGTTCGATTTCGCCCAAAATCTCTGTCACCAATCAAGAGCTAAGAGCTCGTGGGAACCTTCTGCTATGGCGGATCGGGTTGAGGGTGGCCGGAGGTGGAGTATTTATAGGTTGGAGGTGAGGGTGTAGGTGACGGGGTGACGAAGTTGGTGGAGGTCGTGGAGCCGTGAGCGGGGTTCATGGAGATTGTGGAGGTCAGCGAGGATGAGGGTGTACTAGGCTACGAGATGGAGGTGATAGGGGGCGGAGAGAACGGCTGGAGTGGGGCCAAAAATAGGAAGGAGGCGGCGAGCGCGCGAGGTGGAGATCGTGGGAGAGAGAGAGCGTCTGGAGGTAGACGACGAGGTCTCTGCCATTGGATCTCGCGATCCAACAGCTGGGAATCAGGCGATACAGGGCGGCTGGTATTAGATTTAGGGCGGCTGAGATGGACGGTGATTGGGCACGCCACGTGGCATGCTAAGAGCGTGGCGCTGGCAGCGGCCCATATCACATCTGGCGGGCGATCGTCTGGATAGGAATAGCTATGGGGATGTATGGTGGAGTTCTAAGCTCCAGACGTTGATCAGGCAGTTCTACCGATACCACGTGGCGGCATAAGAATGAGGCAGAGATGGAGGGTTGTGATGAAGCCCAGGCTTTGATCGAATGGTAGGGATTAGAAGAAGGATGAACAGTGGCGATGAGGAGAGAGGGAAGGCCATCGGACGATGGAGGACGAAGGGTGCGCGACACGATGTGAGCGGGCCGCATGGTGCAATCAGAGGGTGCCACGTGGCATGATCTGAATGGTCGAAGGAGAATATGGAATTAGGGAGAGAAGATGGCCGAATTTGAGAAAACTCAAAACATAAAAGTTGTAGATCTCGATGAGATCTACAAGTTTTATGTTGACCAAAAATGGAGATAAGGTCAAAATAAGATACAAAAATACAAGGGTACAAATATACATACGTATAATGTACAAAGGAGCCCTAAAACCCAAGTTTTGCATACGAGCTCCAATTTAAATGAAATTGGTCTCATTTTGAAGGTCTCTGAATATCTATTATTCTAAAAGTGAGTAGACCTAGATCGGACGTTGTATGAGGTAGATATTTGCATTCTAAGATCTGAGGTTTCCAACTGAGTTTGGGGTTTTATTTGGTAATTTTACAAATTAGAAATCGTACCCCTTTTTCCTTATATTATTAGTTAGTAATATACACAGTATAGGGCTGATTTTATTGACTTTGGAGGAGGTATAAATAGGTAAATAATTACAAGTGAATTAGGCTTCTTATTTTATTCAAATATGAATGCTAAAATGCAGACATTATGCATGTATGTATGAATGCTAATTATGCAGGATAAAGAGAAATATGCAACTAATTACTCGGGAACAATACTCTATTTTCAACTTTTAGAGTGATGAATCACAGATTCATCACCTACTAAGTCTTTTACTCACATGCTTCAAGTGAGTGATGAATCACAGATTCATCACCTACTAAGTCTTTTACTCACATGCTTCAAGTGATCCTATTAATTCATATATTACAAGTAAAGATACATATTTATATTCTTAGAAAACAATAACAATCCGATTTAGCATGCAAGTTTCCAAATATTTTTTCATTTATCTCCTTATCAATTACAATATTTTCATAAATTCCAATATGATTTATAATAATATAAATCCTTAAAAAACCATGGAATGATTTTGCCATTTTCAACAACCAACCCCCTCCGCCCGCGATCTCTCTTGAGTTTTTTTCCCTTTCTTCACGTAATGCAAATAGTATCTTTACATCTTCTAACTCCTCATAGCATTCCAAAGGAGTTCCCATGAATCATATGGGATGAGAAAAAAATTTCATTTAGAGACTCCAATAATCATAACTTTTTCCATCGATGAAATATAATTTAGATATAGATATAGTGGGATAAATGTCATGATGACGTTAATAAAAAATATCTTCAAAAAGGATGTAAAATACAGTAATACTATAATGCCAAATTTATAAAAGAAGCAGAAGAAGTTTAGGCTTTAAAATACTTAGAAAGTATCATTGCTCTACTTGTTGTTATTCTGTTGTTATTATACATGATCTAGACTCAACAATGAGACTTAAAATGCTTAGAAGGTATCATTCCTCTACTTGTTGTTATTGTGTTGTTATTCCAAAGAAGTATGTTTTAAGAGGTCTTCGAAGCCCTCCATGTGGGTGAATATTTTGGATGGATGAATCTATAAATCATATACAATCACAAATTCATGCAGATAATTTTGCATGTATTGGAAATATCGAGACATCTTTCACATCTCAATGGAATTGACATTTTTCACACCTCAATGGAATTAACTGCCACATGGGATATCATAAGGATTTTTTTGTGTAAAGAACTTTATTAAGAACAGATTGTAAATTATTTTTTTAACAATTAACTTACATACTCTAACCTTAGAATTCACCCTTACCTTCAAAAAGAGATCAACTCCCTAAATGATTCTCAGTGCATATAAAGACCAATATATGATCGAAACAGTTGGAACTGATTATATGAACATTGAGGCGATGATCCTAAATCATTTTCTACATCTAATTGTAGATATTTACATGACATACATGAGACAAGTGTTGGGAATAGGAACTGGTATAACCTTCGCTAGGATAATGGTATTGGTAGAGATGAACCATTGGATACTGGTGCAGATGCACACTTGGTCACCACTACATATGAAAGCACACGAAAAAGAAGACAATCAGAGATTACAATGGTCGGTCATCTCTAACGACCACTAAAGTATAACGATCACTAAAAGAAGAATGAGTCTAACTCTCTATGTTCCCTGGCTCCCCCCTTCTCTTTATTTCTCTCACTCTCTAGAGGTTACATTGTCGTGATAGTATAGAGGCAGTGCCCCACAAGCATCCCTTCCCTCTATATATAACCCAGTAACAAACTCTTAGGGTATGTTTGATTCGTGGGTTATCCTGGGGAGGATAACTTATTTTTGTGTTTTGGTGTTTGGTTGGCGGGTTAAGGGTTGAGAGGATTTGTATGATGTGATTGTATTGAATTTTGAAAAAGTGGGTAGTTATTATGATATTATTGTATTGAAATTTGAAAAAACGGGTAGTTGTTGTGGTGCGATTGTATTAAAGTTTGGAATAGTGAGTAGAAGTTGAGTATTTTATGATTTTAGATGATATGATGGTAGATTGTATAATTTTTTTGATGGAAAAGAGTATGCCTCATTAGTAGATTAGAAATAGGGATTTTGAGGGATAACCCATCCAAAGTGGAGGTACCCCCAATCGAACACCCCCTTAATCATATTCCTACAACTACTACATAAAGAATACAACTCAATATTATTAAGATTAGAAGTCTCATGCATCTATTTAGGATTCTCAATACTTATGTCCCTGACAACATGTAATTGCATGTCACATTATCCATATTATTTATATAAGTAAACCTCATTATAACCATTACTATTTGACTACTCGTACATAGAAGTGGGAGACGACGTGCTCATTTTGGATAAAAAGAGAATAGAGATGGATAAGCATGTACGGCTACAAGCTATAGGATAACAATTGTCCATGAAAATATATCAAAAATATATCAAAAGGAAAATTACATAAGAACTATAATAATTTAGATAAAGAATATACTCTGTCAGATCCTATTTGAAGGAGCAACTATTGTTACATAAATCTTTTTTTTGAAGTGGTGAGGAAGCTCAGAGTACGTACACGCGCCTTATGATATAGTAATATTATTAGTTGACTTGAAAGCACTGTTGATTGAGGACATGCACATCTTTCTTGAGTTCCATTGACATGGATGCCTTAACTTCAATCTCTATGGAAGGTCAACTCCTTTTCTTCCTTATTTTTCTAAATCATTTCAATGTTGTATCTGAACTTTAAAAGGTAGCAATACATGTGTTGCTCGATCTTTAAAATTTATTTCTGATGTAGTCAACTACCACTGAAGTTTAGTTGTTCGTTTTGTCTTTCTAGCCTTAAATCATGTTAGTTAGAAAGAAGTTTGTGACAAATCTTAAAGGATAAAGTGCCATATATTATTTATGCGGCAATGCTTTACGAAGTAGGACGTACTGGCAATTGCAAATAACCTCTACTCAACAAGACCTTTTGATTTGCTTCTTCTTTCGTGCAAGTGCTCTGTCCCCCTCGATGGAAATGCTCTGGCCCATCTCATTCATCCCTTGGAAGTCCCCACGCTAGCTCGACTGTGAATCAACCTCGAAATTTCCGGCTTTTGTAATAGGTCAGCCGAGGGAAGGGATGGGTCTCGATATGCCTTTCCACCTGCCTTTCCCTTTCTTTGGGCTTGATCTCTTTTCCCAACATATAGGCAAGCGAGAAGCAATGCACCTTCGCTCTTCCTCTCAGTTGCAAACAATTCCCTAAGCAAAACCAGTAGGCCTTAAAATGACAGTGGCTTGGCTTTGTTGTGGAAGGTCAGTTCAAAGCAGAGGCATACACAGAAAGTGAATGCAGAAGACATGGGACAAATGCATGGACTCATTCTTTCCCTGTAATCATTACTCAAAAGTCATCGTGGTTGAGAGGACAAGACCTAGAGGCCACCTTTCTTGAAAAAAAGACTGCTACCTTTTACAACTATATATCTGCGTGAGGGCAATTCAGAAATAATACATCAAAATAAGCGGGCTTATATGAAATCTGAACATGGAATAACGGATATAAACTATATATTTGGGACAACTATTATATTTTTGATAATATTGATTTTTGCGACCCGCTATTATTTCTATTAGGTATTTTCTATCTAATATATTGAGATGGATTCATGTATTACTTTTTAACTTTCGAGCATGTCATTGGAAATAGAGGGGCTTTTGTGTAGTTTACTCATTAAATTTTGTTTTAGAAATTCCCTTTCATCTAAA
Organism: Ottelia alismoides; assembly: GCA_037367405.1. NCBI lineage: Eukaryota > Viridiplantae > Streptophyta > Magnoliopsida > Alismatales > Hydrocharitaceae > Ottelia > Ottelia alismoides. Next base: position 243,707 of record JAZKJV010002604.1, read on the forward strand.
TACAATATAGATAATGACAAGTAGTTCCTAAACTTTAAATTAAATAAGCTATCTATTATTTGAAATATTTGCATAGGTACCCTATAATTATATCCATAGTTCTTATTAGCGATATTTACACCCATAACCTTGAGTAATTTCATAATTATCCCAAGAACCCTCAATAATCACGAATTACACCCAAGACCCTGAATAGCCGCTCCGTTTTACACCCATAACCTTCCGTTAGTTTAGTCATCAACTCAACCAGATGGCTGAGTTAATCCAACTCAATCAGTGATCTAACGGTTAGCGGGGGCTGCAGCTCAACCTAGGCTTGCAGGCGAAGGACGGGATGCGGGGGGGGGGGGGGGGGGTGGTTGACCTAAGGCTTGCGGCTGGGGCTACGACTCGAACAGACAGAGGTGCAGGGCCCGGGGCTTGCAGGCGGACATACACAAGGGGGGGTTCTACAGCTTGAGCAGGCGGGGAGGGGGTGGGTGCAGCTTGCGGCCTGGGTGCACAACCTGGGGCTCTCAAAGCGGACACGCATCGGGAGAAGTGGGGAAGGGGGGTGGGGTGAGGTGGTGGGTCTGGAGCTTGCGCACGCATGGATGGATGTGGGATGGGGGGTCTGGAGCTTGCGTGCACGTGTGCAGGGTCTGGAGCTTGCGAGCGCGCGTTAGGTGGGGGGTCTGGAGCTTGCATCCTGGGTGCACGACCTGGGCTCTCAAGGCAGACATGCGTTGAGTGTGGAGGTCTGGAGCTTGCGGGCGCTGTCAGGGTGGCTGTAGCTTGCGATATGGGTGCATGGGTGGGGGGTCTACAACTCGAGCAGGCGGGGAGGGGGTGGGGGGAGGGATGCGGGGTGACGGGGGGAGGGGGGGGACAGTTTGTCGGGCGCATACGGGGTCTGGAGCTTGCGGGCACGAGGGGTGGCTGCAGCTTGCGATCTGGAGCTTGCAGCTAGGTCTCGAGCTTGCAGGCAGGGGGGGGGGTATGTAGCTTGTAGGAGGAGGTGGGGGGCCCTTGCCGACTGGGAAGGTATAAGGGAGGCGTCGACCGGAGGTTGTAGAAGGGGTTCTTTGTGCGAGAGCTTGCAGGCGGGGGAGGGCCGAGGAAGGGGCGGAGGAGGTGGTAGGAGGTGGGTGTTAAGGGGATCAAACATGGAAGGGGGATCTTACTTATAAATAATGGGAATTTAAAGGGTATAAATATGAAATACCCTTTGATCTGCATAATGACATCATGTTATAAATATGATGTGCTTCAAAGGGTAATGAATATTATTTGATTCATTGACTTCTAAATGAACTTTTCTTGTAATCATTACCAAATTGACAATGAGTACCGAAAATTCGAGTGAAAAGTCGACGTAAAACTATATTTCTGGAACTGTCAACAACCAATATGTCACTCTTTATGAATTTCAAGAATCAAAGATTTTATACTAAGTAATATTTATCGATATATACTAAATATCAAAAGATACATCGATGAATGTCCAAATTTATTTATTATTGTAGGTTAATTTTGTTGTTTTATATACCACTTTCTTATAAATAATCCCATAATTTTTTAAAAAAATACCCGGCCACGACTTCAACCCTAACGGATTTTGTTTGTCTCAAATTTAGAGATTCAATTCATCGAAAGAGTAAGATGCACTTAATGAGTCACGGTTTTGCATCTTTCTTTTAGAGGAGATATCTCAAGCTGCATGGTTGGTATATGCCACAATCTTAGGACCTAGAAGATGCCAATGACAACAGCGAGAGGCTCTTTTTCTGTGATATTTATCGACATTGTATTTCATTATAGTGTATCTTCGCCTTCTCTCCGCATCTTATTATCTTGGACTTGAATACTCTTTCCCTATGTGGTGAGGCTTTTAATTCAATTTGTTCATATGATGATCTGACATCATAAGTTTGGTTCAAGTTCTAATCTTTCTATTATCTATCTCCATTGTTTTTCTATCACATACTTTGTAATTAGCATGAATACAAATCTGATTAATCAACTAGCAATTGTTGTCCATATTTCGCTTGGTCTTGATCTTTTTCTTATAGTTCTATATTAAACTTGTATCGGGAGGTGAAGTCGCAATTGAAATTTGTTCTTGATATTAGTGTCTATATATCATCGACATCTACATGTAAATGTTTGCATGCAATTTTGCCATTGGTTTTAAATATGCATTGAATTCGTATTTTTGATTTTGTGTGAATATATATCCCGCATTTATATAATATAATGTCTAATGGCTATCTTTGCACTAACAAAATTTACAACCGTTGATACACTATGTGATGTAATGTGAAATATAAAAGTAAATTATTCAGAAATAATCAACAAAAATAACAGGAATGTTAATATATGGATATATATATGATATAGCGATAAATATATCATTCATTTATAATGTTCAAATATTAAAGCTAATTTTACAATAATAATACTTCTTGTAAATTAATTTACACCGGGTTATATTTCAAAAACGCTAAAATAATTAACATTTAAACTTATTTTATCGATCTACGTAGGAATGCTTCACACATTGATTTTTTTGACGCTATTCTCACGATAATATTATGAATTGGTTTTCAAAATATGAAAACTATACGAGCCTAGTTGTAAGTTGGACACGATTCTTTAGTTTGTTTATCAGTATAATTTTTATATGTATACACATTACATCTCTTTACAAATTTTCAATTTTTATAAATAATAATATCATATTTATATATGTTTTTTTAATGAGCTCTGAGCCCATTAGGATTGTAACGAACACTGTCATTTTTACTGATGTTTTCTATCATTATGAGAACAATAATTATTTATTTACAAATTTTATAATATTCATACCAACAGTACTTATTTTCACGAAAAATTATATCTTTATTTGTATTACTGGTGATTTTTCTATTCTTAGTAACGATCATTTCATATTAATTTAAAGATTACTTTGTATGAAAATAATTACTAACTAGTAGTCACCCCGTGCGTTGCCCGGGAAAATATGGACGATGAAAAAATGATTTACGATTTTTCTTAAGTACTATTAAGATCGAAGTTATTTTCTTAAGATTAATGATGTATAAGCAATAAAATCAAATTTAGCATACCACAAAATGGATAGGGAAATTCAACTTTTGTCGTAATCTTTAAATTTTCCCAAAAAAAGTAAAAGCATACGATATTGAACTTAATAAGGCGAGGAAAAGGAGACATGGTTAAGCATATTGCTATTCAAGCAAAGATCTTCCAAGTATAATCAAGATCAAGTGACACGCAAATCGTATACGTGCATTGGATTGGAATGTATCCGTGTGTCTATTTGCGAGATTTTAAACATATACACTTGAGGCATGCACACACACACACACACACACACATATATATATATATATATTTAAACCTCCTAAGCATTCTAGTTTTCTATATTAATTTTATTGTTTTGTAAGAAGAGTAATAATATGAATATAAATTTTTGTAAACAAAACACGAACATTTTAGAATTAAACACGTGTTACATGAATTTAAAGAAAAAAATAACAAAAACTCTATTTTGTAGAAGTGAATTTTTGAAGATTGCATCCAACTGAAATGAAAGAAATTAAAAAAATTAGGAAGAAATACAAATCATATTCAAAAGTTGTTGATTTAGGGGTTGTAACTAAGTGTGTTACTTGCATACTTGTTATTAGTTACCAAACAAAACCACTTTACAATAATTGAAAGAAAATCAGGAAGAAATACAACGAAAAATACTGTTAATATCATTGTTTATAATAAATAAAAATCAATATCTAAGGAAAATAAGAGACTAAGCAAAATATCAAGATCCAGATATCATCTTTCATGTATAAGATCACTCTACTCTTGTCCTGTCTACTATATTCAACGATTATTTGAATGGTCTCATCGATGAAAGCAGATCCATGAGTGCAATTAATAATTGTAGATCAACTCCAATTTGAGATGTGAGGGAAACACAACACTAATTCTGGTAGGATTAGCTATGAGGTGTGACCGGTTTTCCATGCGGTATTATTATCAGGACTCCTCTAGAAAAAAAACAAAAAAGGCATAAAGCCAACATTTTTATTTTCAGTCTATTTGCCCGTAAAGGATATGCAACAAATATGTGATCAGTAACTAAGAACAATCCAATTAGTGGTGTGCTGAATGAATATGGTAATTTCATCCTCATGATACCAACTGGAATTAGACTTCACTCCATCCTTTTATTCATACGACACCATGTCATCTCTTATTCTGTGTTGGATCTAGCTTTGCAAGTCGGATCATTCTTGATTAGTTAAACTACATCTATTAACTGGTTATTTCCATTCAATCCCATGGATACTTTATGTTATTAATGTGACTCCTAATTTATGATCAAATGGTTATGTTATAAACTCATGTCCAAACATTGGCACGGTACCCATGTCCACGAATACCATCATATGCACAAATATTTTCCCCAAGGTAGATGCCAGAAAACATATGTGAATATAAAAAACAAAATTCAGCACATATAAAAGTTATGTATCTTTACAAAAGAATACAACATGGCATTTGGTTCCTAAATTTGCAACAGAACAGAGGAAGAAGATAGCAGCAGGGGAGGACAAACAGGTGGAGGAGTGGAAATGCCGAGAGTACCTATACCATGGATATTCATGACGTTGAAAAACAGCATGTCAAAAATCTTGGATGGGATGAGCGTCAACATGCCCTTCCAAAGACAACATTACAATGCATCAGGATCTCCGAGTAGCAGCTCGTCTCTCAATCATTGTTTCTTTGCAAGAAAAGGTCTTTTCTGCTTCTTTTTCCTACTGTTAATGTCGTTACTGTTAAGAAGAGGAAGGAGGAGAAGAAAACGACCAGATCACACACCTGATTAAGATAAGTCTCAGATCCATATCCGAAAACCAAATCTGATCTCCAGAGTTATCATCACGATTGTTACATCAGTTGGTATACAATACGGCAGATTTGCATGCAATGCTATAGCCAGTTGCAGTTTCCTAGAACTTAGTCTAATATGGCTCTATATTCACGAAATAAAATATACATATCTATTATTTAAAATATACAATAATGGCGAACTTCATGCAATTGTATGTGCTACAGTGTTACCCACATAAACAAAAATAAATGGAAATTGTTGAGCGTGGGAACAGTACTGTGAACAGTACCTATCCCACGGCATTTAACATATAGTTAGATAGTAAGAACATGATATAACAATTGTAAACTAACAAGAATTATAATCCTAATGAAAATGAGTGTGCTCATTACAATCCTATGAGCTTAGGGCTCATTGGAAAATTTTGCTATATACATCATAATACACTACCTAATATAAAATCTTGGGTCCGCTACTGGATACATCGATCTTGAACCCTGCTTATGTCTCATCCCAAGGATGCATGGTGCCTCGCGACCTCATCTTCATAGGGCAAGATCGGTTACAACGTCATTATAGGGCTTCCTTTCTTTCCTGCCGAGTGACCTCTCCGCTTCGCATTTGACTCATCAGACTAGACAATTATTCTTTATAAGGCCTCAGACCTCCAGCCCCACCCGTGGTTCGACCGCTTCGACCAGAGAGAGGCACCCACCTTCCGGGATCCATTTACTGACTTTCATTCCATAGTGCCGCAGAATTGAGCAAGAAGTCATCCTCCACGATCTACTAAAAAGCAAAGTTTCGGAAATTCGCCTATTCTTCTTATATATTTCTAACTTGGAATGCCTACCTTGCCCCTCCCTAGCATCGTTACACTTCTCTTCTTCCCATCACCTTCTACAACTACTAGTTGGACGGCTTGCCCTGTTATAAAATATGAAGAATGCGGAAGCGAACATGGAAAAAAGAATAAACATCCACGAAGAACGCGGGATTTAACGTGGAACCCTACTCCGTGAGGAGCGGGATGAAACCACGGGAGAAGCCCTCAAAGGGGCATATGCTTCATTGCTTTTTCTCAATGAGTATAGGAGGTCTGAGACTCCTTATATAGCCTCTCCAGAGCCTCCAAGTCTCACCACTAGGCGGTATGGGACTAAACACAGAATGGGGTAAATGGATCTTCTCCATGATCCATTTACCCAGTTACAACTCAATGGGCGCACACACGAATACTCCAACACTCCCCTCAAGCTGGAGCATTCAATGCTCAGCTTGGACAAACAGAACTAAACTCAACTCAACGCTACAGGACATTACAGACAATATCAACCCAACACGCACATTGCTGCAGTCGAGGACGTTGCTTCTCATGTCGTGCAGGTGAGGAGGACGAACGGGCTGGAGTGTGAGTCAACTGAAGACTCGGAATCTGACCAACGAGTCTGAAACTGCACCTGAAGTCTCCTCGTTGGAGAACTGGGTCTCTCCCATCTGGCTCAGAGAATGGTGCACTGCTCTGGTGTACCTATGATACCACATGAAAACCCTTGCCAACATGGCATAGGGAATGATCCTCTACTCTGGAGTCCCTATGGCTCACATGAAAACTCTGGCCAAACAACAACAAGAATGATGGGGACCTCGAACTGATGATGGCGACATATGCTCATCTGAAAATGACCGCACACTCGCGCGTGTCTGAAACTGGAGACTCGGAAACAATGATCGTCGAGTCTGAACAACCGTAGAGTCTGATCAACTGGCTGGTCTGGAGATTGGCATCTGAATCTAGAATCCGGATTACAAGACCTGTGACTCTACATATATACTCCCCCTTTCTCCCATACTTGTCAGAACATGAACATCTACAAAGTTGGGAGAAGACAAGATAAATAGGGGGTAAACAACAAGAACATGAAACTTGCGGCTTTGTCATACTATTTTTTTGCCGCCATGATTATTATTTTTTTAAACATAAGCCGTTCAACCTCTTTTTTTATACGGCTTTTCAATTTTTTTTAATTTTGTGTACGGCTTTTTCAATTTGTAAGTGCCTCTTTTTTTTCTTCTTCTTCTCTTTTTTTTTTAAATTCTCTCCTTTTTTTTCAAAGGGGCCCAAATCAACCATTTTTTTTTACCGTAGGCCCCTTGACCCTTACGATACATAACCCACACATTTTTTTTAATAAGAATGCAATCAGCCCCCCTTTCTTTCCCAAAGAGCAACCCATCTTTCGACTGCCGCCGAGATCGAGAAAATAACACACGCGCCTGGAAGGAGTTGGTGCGGCATCGCCGCCGACCTGATAGTTGCGGAAGGGGTCACCCGCTTGGAGGGCTCGTCGCCGATTGAAGGAGCGTCGACTAGAGGGGCCTAGATATGCCTCCTGATGCTTGGCGGGTTGCAGCCTAACGTGCAGGAGATGGTGATGCATGCGCAAAACCTTCGCGAGATCGGCACCGCTTGGAGGTTGCTCGCACGCATCTGGATCGCGCGAGACGCTGGAAGGGATTGCGCGAGGAGGTGCGGGGACCCGCCAGGAGAAGAAGAAACGCCGTCGATGGAGATCCCGCCAGGGCGCGATGGGGCGGAGCGCGAGGGAGGGCCGCCAACTGGTAGAATCCCAGATCCGGCGATAGGAGGGCGGAGGCAGCCGATTTGCGCCGTCTGGAGTCGATCTGCGGGTCGCCGATAGGAGCGGCCTGGACAGGACTCGCCGCTTGAGTGCGCCGCCGCCTGAGAGAAGCGGTCTGGAGCACCTGGGAGTTGTGCGGCTGGAGGTGCAGCGCCGCTCGCGCGACTGCGCATGACCCGTGTGCCGCCTTGACTTGGAGGAGTGCACTACTGCCTGGTGGAGGCGCGAGCTCCAACGATTCTGATTCTATATGCTCCGCCACGATGCACCCGGATGTTGCGGCTGCCTTGATTGAGGACGGGGCCCTAACAGCCTGGAGGTGAATTCATGAGGATGCTGAGCAGGAATCGTGGAACAATAGAAGAGGGCTTGCGAAGGACTGAATGTGCAGATCGGCAGAATATTGACGTTGATGGTGGCTGCCATGATAAAAAAACGACTAGGGTTTCAAAAAACCCTAGATGCATCGAACTCGAACTGAATAATTTCTAGGGTTTCATCTCAACCCTAGAACATGAACTTGATAATTGAATCTCGAAAAACAAAGTATAATGAAAACCTCGAGAATCCAACCCGCTCTGATACCATGTTATAAAATATGAAGAATGCGGAAGCGAACATGGAAAAAAGAATAAACATCCACGAAGAACGCGGAATTTAACGTGGAACCCTACTCCGTGAGGAGCGGGATGAAACCACGGGAGAAGCCCTCAAAGGGGCATATGCTTCATTGCTTTTTCTCAATGAGTATAGGAGGTCTGAGGCTCCTTATATAGCCTCTCCAGAGCCTCCAAGTCCCACCACTAGGCGGTATGGGACTAAACACATAATGGGGTAAATGGATCTTCTCCATGATCCATTTACCCAGTTACAACTCAATGGGCGCACACACGAATACTCCAACATGCCCCAAGGGTCTTTTACCTGGAAGATGTAGGAAGGATGCAGGGATATGGTCCCATCGATTCCTGGTCCCGGCTCTCTTTCCCGGGAGTGAAGATTGGTCATCCTTTTTTCGATTCCCAGTCGACATCGGGTTAACTAGCAACCAAGCAGACTATCCGTCCTCCATTAAAAAAAAGATGCACTTGTTGCATCCAACTCAAGCTATCAATATAATTCTAGAAACAACATGTTAGTTTTGTTTGTCGGAATATGTTAGTTCTTTGCAAAGGAAATCACTAATCTTAGAATCTGTTTGATTATTGGGATGTGGTGGGTTGGAGTAACCTCATGTGAATAGTAACTGTTTGGATGGTTATGAAGATTGGAGAGAGTTGTAATAAAGAATGTGATGTGATGTCACATTGATCTGTAACGGAATTCCAACCAAGGAATGCTGTGGGGCAAATCGAATTACTCGGAGATAACTCTATAACCAAACAAACCCTTAGTAAGCACAGTTCAATTTCCTCGAAACGTGCAATCATTTCATAGCTGCATTGGATGTGATATGTGTTGGTAATGAGAATGGTACTCAACCATAATGCAAAGGAGCAGCTTCACGTTCATGTCTCAATTATTGTACCAGTCTAAAATAATGCGAGAGCTCTGGTCTTGTCTTGTGACATGGAACACGTGACCTCCCCTTCACTGTATGATGATGTGGACAGTAGTTGCACAAGTTGCTACATATCCATTCCAAAGTATATTACTACTGCAAATCAACCAATGCACAAGAAATTCATATGCCAATCAAATAGAGATGCACGAAAACCAAATTAATATGTAGTTGGTAGAATAGTGTGAAACCCCACGATTAAAACCCTATATAATTGACATTCCAACATCTTTAACCCACTGAATGGTCTACTAGTTAAACTTGTCAACTTTCATCTTATCTATTGTGGAAAAAAAATAATATTAAATTCAGGTAGAAAACTCCCTATATGAGTCATGGATTGTTGAAGTTTGAATTTCTTTTAAGTAGGGATGAGCACTGGGTCGGATAACCCAACCCATGAGCCTGATCATTTGAGCTCGAGCCTGATTTATATCAGACAAGCTTTGAGTTGAAAATTTTGTTCATTGCATAAACGAGCTGGGCTTGGACTGACCTCGGCTAAAACCTAACCCACTGACCCGACTCAAATGAGGGTCTAATAAGATGTTCCATATAACAATATATGATCTCGTATAAATATATTTTTGTTATGAGATTTATTCAACAAATATCATCATCTTCATTACCTACAACACTTTTCTTACTATATGACGACTGTTACTCATCTTCCTATTCCTCTTATGTGTCCCCATACCAACATACTTTCTTTTAATCTATGAATCACTAATTTCTATCATTGTTTCATATACCCGTAATCCTTGTGATGTCTATTCATCCTCGTTATTTTGTTACTATCATATGCAGTTTCAATTACATTTATTCCTTCTCCATTCTTCCATCCTAAAATATATTAAATGGATTGGCCTGACCCAAACTCGAGCCCATGTTAATTGTACTGAGATGGACCTTGGGTTGGTTGTAATATGAAAATTACGCGTTGTGATTCGGCCCATGACCCATTAAATTAAATGCACCTTTGTTGGATCATCTCTAAACCATGTAGGCTAGGGGCTTCGACCCTGTATTTATTCCTACCATCAAGAACCTCTCTCGCTAGCAAAATGCCTTCTTGTAAGAGGTATAGTATATACACCTAATAACATACTTAAAGATTTATACACGTCACATGTGACCTATAATATGAAAATCACATGGATATAGGTATATTCCCTTTATTGGTACATCATATGTTTAAAATATCAAAGATGATATGACAATGTTTGTAACACCTCAACCTCCAAACATAGTCTCACATCTAAAGCTCGTGAAGTGTTGATGTGAGTTGTAACTGGTGAAGATTACTACTTGACAACTTGAGCATAATCATTTTGGATGGTTGTCAACAGATTCAATCGGGCCAAGACCGAGCAATTTGTTAAAGCCAATTTTCCTCGATGACAGATCAGAGACCAAAGCTTAGGATATTACAAATGGTATCAGAGCCAATTTCTCTCTGATGGTGGAAAGGGCTACGCGATAGATGAAATCACTCCTACAAAGAAATAAGAGGAAAAGACTGCCCGAGGCATGCAACCACTACTGTCATCGGAATAAGTGATGGATCATGTCGCAATGAGGGCGTTGCGGATATATATGGAGGTGGTTGTAACACCCCAACCCCCGAACATACTTCCACATCTAAAACTCATGAAGTATGGCGGTGTGGTTATAAGTGGTGGGGATTACTTGATAATTTGAGTTAAAAAATTTTGGATAGTAATCAACGGGTTCAATTGGGTTCAGATCCAACAAGTTGCCAGGGCTAATTTTACTTAATAAGGGACTGCGGACCTAAGCCCGGAAATGTTCTATTTAAGGAAAAAGACATCCGCTCTTGCTCTTTTCATACCATGACCTCAAAGCATGGAAGAAAATAATAAGGGGGAAATAAGAGTTATGGAGGAATAACATGAGGAAAGTAGCATGATTAAGACTTCTATAAAAATAAATATTATGCCCATCTAAAATAGCAATATCCCTCTGACAAAATAATATGGTCCGAAGAACACTCACAAAAATGACATGATGAAAATAGTAAGGTCGTGCTAAATTTGATATAGATATATACTATAGTGAAAATCATGGCATAAACTCACAAATTTATTGTAAATATGGGTTCCAATGTATGCTTTAAATTTTAAAATAATAAAATCTACTGCAAATATGTAGCAAGTTCAAATTGATGTCATGCAATAAAATTAAATACATGATGTGGATATTGAGGTTTAAAAACTAAACTAGACATGCATCGATTTTGAATTTTCATGGTTGGCAATCATGATCTACCATTCAATCGATGTTGATGTCAGTTATTCCTAAAAATTGAGGAAAGGTCGAACCACTATGATTTCTTATGGTCCAACTAGTTGAGTCGAGTTTAGTTGTTTTTTCATACAAATGAATATACATTATGCTACATCATGTATCTAAATGTACTTTGTAAAATTTATATAAATGTCTAATATTAATAATTTTATAGATAACTATAAATAATAATTAAGTTTACTAGTTGCTTTGCTTTTCAGACTGTGGCGAAGATTTTTTTATGATATGAAGGCATAGTTTTGTTGTTGTTGAAAGGGGACAACAACATGTATAGGATAATGCTTAGAGGAAGGAAATGCGAGAGACCATTGAGTTATCCATGCACATTCTCTCGAAGTTAAAGTACTGAGTCATTGAACTTTTTTATGAAAACTTAAGAAGAAGAGAAATCTTGCATTGAAGAAAATGTGTATAGTGAAGAGTCAAAGGAGTACTATATTATTTGGAACTAGCATAAAGATAGTTTTTAATAATTTAAACTTTGTGTAATAATTAAGCATTACTTTTTAATTGGAAAACGGATAAACCATCGATTTGGTTAATCTAGTTCAAATGATCAAGTGGTTCAACTTGATTTTGATTGGTATCTATTTTCTAAGTAAAAAAGACCGAATCAATCGTTCTTCTTCTGATTCTTAGTTCAACTAGCTGAACCAATCGATTTGATTTGATATCTAAATCATGGCGTATGTATCTGCATGTTGTTGGACTTATAAGCCCTTGATGACCCATAAATACAATAAAAGTTATTATATTTGTGTCCATCTTAAATATCGTGAATTCATTTAATAGTAAGGTCTTTTGTACAATTAGAGCTATGTACCATGATCATATTGAATATCATGCATGTGGGAGGACATAGCTTACTTCAAACATGGGATATTCGACAATATCTCCAGTCTGAGAAAAGGATGCCAATCTTTCTCTTAAGGCTGATTTCCTACCGACTTCTTGATGCAGGTCCCCTTCATGGAAATGGAGATTCGGAAGTGTTGGAATAATCAAGTCAAAGAGTTGACTTGAAGAGGTCAAGATAAACTAAGACCTGGACCGTAACTATCATGATTAGGCACACATCCTTTGACTTGAGACATATATGCATCTATATGCCTGAGTATGCACATTTGACAAACCAATATATGGTGACCTCATCAAGGTCCATGTGCTGATGCATTGGTGTGCATACAAAGTCACATGAGATGTATGGTCTCTAAAAAGAATCGTACACGTTCATAGTTGGTGAATCAGGAGTCAGATCTCACTCATGAGATTTTTGAGGGTCAAAATGAATTCCATGCATGATCATCTTATTTATGAAATGAGACACGAATTCGAGATTTTAATATGTTCTTTTGGAAAGTATATGATTGATATTATTGCCTAATTACCAAATGAGAAATCTATTGATATATTTCAAAGAAGACAATCAAACTAGTGTTTGAACTCTGGATTGATCAAAGTCTTATAGTATGAAGGATGGATGCGTATTAGAAATGCTCAGGGTTAAATCTATCGCAATAGATTATCTATCATGATACTTCTGTTCCGAGGGAGTGATGAAACATGATGGATTTTAGTGGCTCCATTTTAGCTAGGTGACTTATGATTAATCGAATTAAATTATAATTCCTTCAAAATGGCATGAACCCAAAAATTAGGTTCATATCTAGATTTCAAGTCACTATACATGGATAGTATGATCTCCTGATGAAGCCACGTTTCATCATCTTTATTCTATCATTTTGGCCTTAAAAACCCTAGTAAATGCGTGTAAATAGAGCTAATTCATGCATTTTAGCATTCATGTATATGTGTGCAAATGTTGTATAAAATGCGGTTCTTAAAGCCAAAATTATAGAATAAAGAAAAGAAAAGAAAAAGAATAAAATATTGTAAATATTTTATGACAGGAAATCCCGAGACCTAGACGTCTTAATGAATAGGTCGACAAGGAATAAAGTAGGGGGAGATAAGGGTTAAAATACAATAAAAATACCTTCTATTTCATTCCTTCTTTATTCATTTTGGGACCTATTTTTGGTTCCACTTTTTGTGCATCAAATAAAGAAACTTTGTACATGAAAGTCATAGATATTTTTATATAGAAAAATACAAAATTGATTTCACTGAAAAATAATGTACAGATAAAAAGTTATGGTCTGAATAAAAATCCAGAACCTCAACTTCACAGACCTGTATCTCACAAATGAAAACTCCAAATGTAGCAAACTCACCTTTAATTGTATATAGAATAAAATAATGTATTTAATGGTATTTCGCATTTGGCGGAGCTACGGTTTGAAAGTTGAGTTTTGGACCCACATTGTATACCTGTACAACTTAAAATATTCAATTTATTCTTTAATCATTATTTTTGTATTTTTATATTTTTATAAATTTATGAATATTATTTATAATAATTATGTACACTAAAATAGGAATAAAAACCCAAATAAAACTCAAAATAAAAATAAATGTATATAAAATACACAGGTATTATACCTATATACATATCTATACAATACCTACTTATATTTTATTTAATACACAAAACATATCAATAAAATAAAATAAAAATATATTTATGTGTGTAAAAGTATTTTATAATTATATAAAATAAGAAATAAAAATAGTAAAATTAAAACACACAAAATAAAAATAAAAGAATAAAATACATAGGTAATATACCTATATAGGGTGTAAAAAGCAACTTGTAAAAATATATCTCATAAAAAATAAAAATCACCATAAAATACTTCATAAAATTATAAATACTTTTTATTTAATAATTAAAATTTAATGAATTCATTAGCTATTTTAAATTGATTTTATAAGGTTTTTTTGCCAAGGAATTTTCTGGTTGGTCCACGTGGACCAACCAGAGAGCTCCATTGGTTGACCTCGGTCAACTCTCTGACCGAGGTCTGAACCTTGTCAGAAGTTTGTTTTGACCCTGGTTTCATCCATTTTTCGAGGACGCCTCGACCACCCTTTGGTGATAGCATCTTCATGAAATCTCTTCCTCGAACAATGGTGAATCACGCCCAAGTGATTCCTTGGGCTGTGGAGCACCGCATCAAGCTGACACCCTCCTTGAACTTCACGCCTCGACCGCAGTTCAAAACCAAACCCACCGACCTCCCTTTGACCTTTGATCCTTCTTCCACCAAGTTTACCCGTAAACCCCTAGCCCATCGTGTTCCTGGTGACAGCAGGAGTCGATTCGAGCCGGGGTTCACACTAATTGGTGTTGAATCGAAGCAGATCCAACCCTCGCCGGAGCTCCGCCGCGACCTCCGTCCCGACGTCTCTGGTGAGCCTCACCCCCTTCTCTTTTCTTTTTCTTGTAGCTCTAGCTTAGCATAGATTCGCCTAGTAGCGGTTTTGATTTTTCTCGCGTTAATCGTCGTGAATCCCCGATCAAAGCCCACGGCGGAGCTTAGCTCCGCCTCCACTTTCCAGCCACCTCCATCCTCGATAGCCGCCAAGACCACCTCCATCTTCTTCCTCGTCCCTCCGTCGCTCCGCTCCACCTCTCCATCCACCTCGATCTCGCCCAGATCGAGCCATCAGAGCTCCCCTCTCCGCCGCTCGCCGGAGCTCATCGTCCGAGCCACCTCTCGCCTCCTTCGCGCCATCAGAAGACACCCGCAGCTTCGCCTGGATTTTGTGTGACTAACTATGCAGGTCTGAGCCAAGGAGAAGGCTCCATCGACCCTCGAAGATCCCAGGAGCAGCTGCCCAGGCCACCTCCACCGTCCGACCACTCCAAGCCGCCTCAGGTTTGCCTGAGACCTCATTCAGACGCGGACGGGCCCCAGGATCGTTTTGCCCTTGATCCTAGGGCCAGAGAGGCCGTGTGTCGGCCGTAGTCGTCAGCCAAAGCTCGCCGGGGGGAGTGTTCTTCGTGAACCTCTCCCCACCGTTGGATCAGGAGCCCCCTTCAGGTGCACAGGAGCCGTCAGATCGCCAAGTGTCCCCCGCCGTCCAATCAGCCGTCCACGATCTAATCCCAGCTGCCCAGGACGAAGGGGTACGGGCCGTCCGATGCACGCCGCGTGTTAAGTGAAGCTCCCTCGGCCGCACGATCAGCATCTTGGGTATTTTGCCATTTCCATCGAAGAGTTTTTTGTATTTAACCTTTAGTCTTAAAACTTTAGTTTCCAGTTTAAAAGTTTTGTGATATTTGCACGTAGGCCCAGTAACTTTTTATATTTGCATCTCAGTCCTCGGCCACGTCACTTGGGTGCGTGCCTTTTGGGAATTTTGCATCTTTGAACCTAAACTTTCATCTATTTGCAACTATACCCCTGTGCATAGTTATTTAAATCTGTTTTTGGGATAATTGCATGTTTGCCCCGCTGCTTTTTAGTATTTGCAAATATGCCCCTGTAAATGACAGATCACGTGTTCTACGCGTGTATTTTGGGGAAATTTGCACCTAAGCCCCTGGATGTTCTTGTAATTGCATATATACCCCTGCCAGGCTTAGGATTTTTGTGTGTTTGATCTATTTATTGCACGCATCATTAAAATGCCAAAAATTCTCAAAAAATAGACTTAAGCTCCTGTTAACTTGCCATTGCACGCCATATTTTTATTTTTCATTTTTGTCACCTTTTAGTATTTACTAAAATAAAAAATAGCTATTTTCAGTACTGTCTAGCTTAGAAAATACCAAAAAAAATCTTAAAGTACCTCTAAAAATTCCAAAAAAATTTCCCTGCTGTATGTTTTACTCTATTTTAGTGTCAGTCCAAAAATCACTAAAAATCTCAAAAGAAAAACCTTAAAAATTCGAAAAATACACAAAAACTTCAAAAAAATATGTAAAATCATAGAAAACTCACAAAAATAGAAACTCAAGCCTTTAGGTTTCAGATTTTATTATATTTATTTTAAAAATAGTTTGGAAAAATTTTGTGGCTGTTTGATATTTTTAATTCCCATTTTACCCCCAGCCAGTAGCTAATTCACTGTTTTGCTTTATTCCAGTATTTAAAAATATCAAAAACATTCTGAAAATGACCCAAAAATCACAAAAACAGTAAAAAAATTATAAAAATACCAAAAAATTTTATATTTGAATTTTGACTATTTTTGTGTATTTTTATAAATAGTTTATCACCTCTTTTATTATATAGCTTATATATTCCAATATTGAAAAAGAAAATTGAAAAATATAAAATATAAAATATAAAAAATCAGAAAATTAAAAACCAAAATACAAAATTAAAAAATTAAATAAAAAAATAAAAAATATATAAAATTAAAACCCACAAAAAACTTGATTGGCTAAGTAGATCATTAGACCGAGGCTTTGACTTTTTGTCTACGCTCTACACCTTTGTTTCTTGTGTTCGACCCCTACTTACTTATCAATGTACATTTTTAGTAGGGTATAATAAATTTTAGTCCTTTCTCTTGATTGATTGATTGTGTGGGTTAATTGTTGACGAACGGGAAAGCTTGAGTAGTCGCCTCAGCGACAGTGAGCCTGATTTGTCAGGCCATTACTTAGCGGCTCTTGCAATCTCGTTTTTCATCTCCCTGACATTAGCTCCAAGTATCTGCATTTGTATCTCATGAGTCCTAATTGGATTGGGATTCATACTTGTTGATGTCAATATTTTAATAATAATTATTATATTTTATTCATAAAGGGATTTCGCAAATAAGATTCACAAATATATTTCATTAATTAATGCTAATAGTGATTCGTAATAATTAACATTTATATGGATATTATTCATATAAATTTTTATGTAAATATGATTTACATAATATTTCCAAGGTATGAGATTGTGTGAATTTGATTCACATTTTTTTGATGTAATTGGATTTACATTTAATTTTGTGTTTATGAATATGATTCATGAGCTATAAGGATTATTTCCATAATTTGTCCAATATTGACAATATGATTATCAAGTTGATTAATTGATAAAAAATACAACAACATTGACTATTTTTAATTAATGTGGACATGTATTCTAAGTACACATGGTACGATATGCAAGAGTCCAATTGAGAATAAGGCTCTCTAATTTGTTGCATTATCAATCGATAAATCAACAACAAAAATACATACCATATATGAAATTGGTTGGCCTTGTGTGATGACACAGGTCGCAGCTGTAAAGAGTCCTTGAGAAGAACTTTTTGTTTATTTGTTGCTTGATTTATTAGTTAAATTATTTAGAGATAAGAAGAATATAATTATCTTGTTTAACAAGGACTTAGTCTTAATTCCTTGATCGAAAATTTAAGGTCTATCATTATACACTCCTACTTGAAGAGAAGATTCTTCAATAGGCTTGTACAATGTATATAAAAGGAGAGTAAGACTATCTCTTTTATCAACTTTTTTTGGAGAGAAATAGTCCTTTAGAATTTCATGCCCCTTGGGATATAAAAGAATTTTGGGTATATGCAACACAGACGCGCCTCTTTTTGTTGCCATGATTGACGTTCGGGTTCATGGGAAGCAATGCGATCCATATCTCCACCCATGAGAGAGACACTACAAATCGGACTTGATTCTGGAGGTTTCTTATATTAGAAACTCATGCTTCAAATGTAAACCTTGATCTATCTTTTTATTCATGATGAATATCAAAAATTATTTTGGAAATTACCTATTTAGAATTTATAATCTCTTAATGCGTAAATTGTTATGCTATATTTTCTAGTTCATGTAGTGAACTTACATTGACTTAACAAAAAATTTGCTAAATATTTCGTATTTTTATGATGTGTACTGAATAAAATTTTATTTAAATAATTCAATTGGTATCATAATCTTAGTTTTGGAGGATTTTTATTGCATCCAAATCTGATAAACAATCGACTAGATTGTCCCGATTATCAAGTACATTATCTTACGACAGTTTTAACAATTCGAATGATTTGATGACTTTCAAAGGTGATACTATTATCCACTATTTTAAACATATTTTTTAAATATATATGATATCTAGATGGTCTAGACTCATATCCGAAAATATACATAAATTTTTGGTGACATTTGGTAGAAGATTCAAATGTTAAAAACGATGGCAGACTCCGATTTCGACCAAAGACTATAGCAAAAAATATTATTTTTGGATACTATTTTTAGATAATATAACATGATAAAATACTTGTTAGTAAATCGTACATCAAGTTTCCAATCAATGCGAAAATGTTTCGTACGATTCCGACTGTGTGGCCTTGAGAAATTGGATTTCTCCATAGACGGAGTTAGAAGAGGACTTGATTATTTTAACTGACTTGTTTCTCATATTTTGAGATTCAAAGTTGATGTAAATATATTTTATATATTGACATCAGGAATTGTACCTAATATTTTGGAAATATTTGAGGTCGCAATGAATTTTAAGTCCAAGTTATATGACACTTTCCAATTTGAAGTGCAATGGTTGCATCTTACAAATTCGAATATGAAATTATTGTTGTTTATTTTGAAAATATGCAATATTTTTATTCATATTTTCCTGATTATTTATGCACTTGAATTCTTATAATATGATTAGAAAATTGTGGAACTAATTTATTTGATTTCATGAATTGTCTAGATTGTTGCACTAGATATCTTTCGCAATTGAAATTGTTTGATTCGAAAAATTGTCTAGATTGTTGCACTAGACCTTTTGAATTAAAAATGAGTTTTTGAATTCAAAAAATATCTAGATTATTGCACTAGATATTTTGAGAAATTAAAAGAGTTTTAAATTCTTGAAATTTACTATATAGTATCATACACGATAGAAAGACCAATAAAATATCCTTAGTATATTATGCATTGATTGTTTTATCTCAAATTGATTCGGTGATGGTGTCTAGGCCATGGATATGCCAATGGGTTACTTTATTGGCACCCTGCACTGCATTTGTAGTGGAAGCACTTTCTGTTGGCATTATCTGTCCGCCCTGGCTGGATCCATTTCAAGGAAAGGTAGCATGAAGAGTCGTGGCATGCTTTAGCAAATAAAATTGGAACATTAAATTGTAGTAAGGATGTAATACTAAATGGTAACATCAAGTGCATAAAAGATCAAAACCTAGTTGGGACCACTTAGGTGTCATTGTTTTAATTAGATTAAAATCAAGACAATAAGTATATGTCCTGACTCTATCCCTTAGAATAATCATGAGAATATGGTTAGAAATGATTAATCATTAATTTAAACATGATACAAACTAAGTCATATGATGGCATCCATGGTCTCCTGTCATTGCGAAGAACTTCGTCACCATGGATTGCATTTTTTGGGATGCTCATTCGTAGTCATGACTCCAGAATACAAATACCTATGGATTCATGTTCTTCGTTTCTCAAAAAAGATGGATCGTATGTGTAGTGACCCCAATGTTGTTCCCCATATTATCGAGACGGTATTAGATTGCATATAAAGTGAATTAATATTCATTCATTGACGGTTGGTTTAATTGACAACATGCTAACGCCATATATGTGAGGGGTATGAGTGTTGAAGATCGAAATGAGAATACATGTTGGACTTGTAAAGTATAAAAAGTCCCCCCTTATTTCATCATAGTTGTATTTTCTTATATTATTAGGATGCGATGAGGATGGAAAGGAGACTCTGATCTCGTAGTGAGACTTTTGGTTGGCCTGTCTCATGCTGAAAGCTTATAAGGAGAAAACATTTCAAAATAAAAAAATATAAGAACCCTTGATTTAAAAATGTTAAGTTATTTAACTCCTTAATAAAGATATTAAAGTATATTCCATTTTTCTCCTTATTTCAAGTGAAATCTCTCAACCCACTTAACAAGCTGCTTGATATCAATCAGTTGACCAAACCAAATTATCCATATTGGATCTGAAATTTGGAGCTTGTACTTGTGGCTGAGTGGTGCTCTCTAGCAAGAAATATGAGAATCCTTAGATCGAGGATGCTCAGGACTTCAAGAAGAAGTAGGACGATGACCACATGATGACCCATTGCTACATTCTTGATTCCTTATCTAATGTGCTTCAAAAGCAACATATAGATATGGAATCAACTCAAGACATCTTGTTGAATCTAAAGGATATGTTCGACGATGTGAACCATACTCAGTGATATAATGTTATGAAAGATATGCTTCGTTGCAAAATGCAAGAAGGCACTCCGATCAGGGAACACGCACTCAAAATGTTTGGATATTGATGAATCCATGATTCATCTATTTTATATGGACGTCTTAGCAAAATTCTCTTAATAATTCACTAATTAAATCCCCTAAAATTGATTAATTAGTGTTTACAAATTGTACTAATATAATGGTTTAAAATAAGTAAATAATTAACTCTTATTTTTGCCCCAATTGAGCTTATTATTTTATGTACAAAACTCATTTGTTTCATCCTAACTCTCCCCCCATCATTCGTCCCTGCATTGTGTCGGCCGTGCATCGCCTTTGCGTCGATCTGTAATGCCCTCGAGCTCAATGCCTCTGCCCTCGCATCAATATCCCCTCGAGCCCGAGGCTGCCACCTTGCCATCTGTGCCCCTGCGCTCGGTCCCTGCCCACCACCCTGAAGCCCCAGCCGTCGGCCCTCGGGACTCACCCACCATCGCACTCGAGCGCTATCACTACTTGTCGCCCAGTTCCCCCCCTCATGTGAGGAGCAAGTAGGGCGAGGGCAATTTACATCTGATCCCATGCAGGTTCAATAAATCACTAGAGCCCATTCCCCTGCCTCTGTTGACATCCGCATCATGTGCTTCACACGTAATGAGTGGAAAAATTGCAAGAGAGCCCTAGTGACTTCAGTTCATTACAAAAAGATCCATGCTTGGAAAAATTGCAATAGAGGCCCCTATGGGTTTTAAAATTGTAGACCTTTTGGAAGAAGAAAACTTTATTTTTTTGCATTTAGGCCCTGGATCTTCATTTCATCATATCTTTTGCATTTGAACTCCGATTTTGGCGTACCTTATGTCATTTTGAAACTAATTGAATGCTCTATCACTTTATGCTTTGTGGACTAATCATAGAATATTTATTGATGATAAATATTTGAGGTTCAAATTGATCTGTGCAGGTTGATTTCTAACATTTTGTGCAATATTTTATTGAAAAAATTAACTATCTATTTTGTAGGGATTCGATTGAGGTTTTTAATTTAATTAATTATCCATTGATAATTGATTTTTTTAATAAATAAGTTAATATCTACACGGAGAACGATCGAGGAGGAATTAATATATTTCCTTGATACATTATTTGAAAAGATTTTAATGTGATTAGTTATCTCGTGTTATCATCGATTATTCTTTGAGGAAGTCAATATATTGTAGGGGATTAATCAAGGAGAAATTAATTCCTTGACATTTTACATGATAAAAATCTATTTAATCGAAAATTACTTTACAAGGAATTTTGAGGACAAGTTTTATCTGTTCATTAGCAAGATTATTCACTGACTAATCTTTTTAGCATGCAATTTAATCATCAATTGATAAATATTTCTTCAGTTTAATTCTTACTGATATGTGAACTTATTTTGAGTATACTAATTAATTTATTTGGACTAAAAATTCTAGTCATAGATCATGTACTTATTTATCCTCTCTGTTTAGTTTTGCACTGCATTTCACTCTCATTTTATTTTCTGACACATGTATTAACCTTGCTATAAAATAATTATTTAAATAAATTTGAAACCACACAACTAAAAATTACCATTCCATGTGTTCGACATTGGTAGACTTATCACGTAAAAATTCCCCACAACATTCAAAGATTGTGATTTTTGATAGATGATTTTCTACCTTCATATAATAAAATATATCATTCTTACGTTGGGTAGAAAATGGTTCATCAGGTATATCCATGAGCTGGAAACTTTAAGAGCAGGGGTGGATGCAAATATGCAATCTGATTTCAAATTGTTGTCTCTTCCTAAATCTTTCAATAACTTTATAATATCTTATCATATGAATAAGCTGAAACTTACCAATGCTGAATAACTTGTTTCATTGAAATCCACTCATGATATTATGAAGAAAGAGAGTCCCTCTAGTAGTACAATGATTGCACAGGTCAAAGGGAAGCACGACTGGAGGCAAGGATCCAAGAAGGGTCCAACTCAAAAGAAAAAGAAGAAGAGCCAAGCTGTTGACACCTCTTCGAATTCTTCTACACATCTAACATCCAAGAAAGGGGGTGTATGCCATCACTGCAACAGACTAGGACACTAGAAACACAACTAGTAGAGTACCTAAAGACCCTTGAGAGGGGCAAAGGTGCTGTACTGGAAGGTAACTCGTATACTTTCATCATTAAAACCAACTTACTCGTAGGATGAGAAGATAGTCAGATTGTTGATTCTGGTGCTTTTGTTCATGTATACGATTTGTTGCATATGTTTTTAGGAAACTAAGTCTTGATGATGGGAAGATAGACATTCAGATGAGATCCGATACAATTGTTGCAACAGTTGCCATCAGGACGTGCCTATGATCGTTATCTAGCAGAAGAGTCCTAATTATTGGAGAATGTCTCTAAGTTCCCAATGTTTAAAGGAATCTTTTGTATGTATCTAAATTAGTTGGACATGGATATTCATTACTTTTCTGAAATAAACTTATCATAAGCCATTATAATAATTTTGTGGCATATGGTTTATTAAAAACATGTGGACTCTATGAATTGAACATGCATGAATGTGTTATGAATGTCAATACTACTGATAATATTGACAATAATAATAATATTAAAACTCCTAAATGATCAAGGGAGGATGGATATCATTTAACTATGATCTAGCATTAAAGACTTGCACATGTGTCTCTTGATAGGATCAATAGATTGGTAAAGGATGGACCTTTAGATTTTCTAAAAATCCGTGATTTACTAACTTGCGAACATTGTATTCATGGGAAAATATGTAGGGCACCCTTCTCACTGCAAGTAGAGTAACCTTAGGAGACGATCAAAAATCATCCCTTAAACATCAAAACCATCTCCTTTGGTTAAAGGGAACAGTCGTAAAAACGTTCCCTCTGAAGCTATCGCATTTGACCATGGAGAACATAAAAAAACGAACGTCTCCTATTGGAAGTTAGACAGGATGGTCGAGACCGTCCCTTTCTTTCCTAATAGAGGAGACGATCTCCACCATCCTAAAAAGGTTTTTTATGAGTGCGATTGCAAATGCCACCTCCATTATATATAGGGGAAGGTCATGACCGTCCCCTTTAGTTCACCCCCATGCTCAGTTTATTTTGAGACGGTCATAGATGGGATGGTCAGAACCATCCCCTTCGACCGTCAAGACCCAAAAAATTGGCAGACCAAAAAGATGTTGTATCCGTTGGGGCACAAGTAAGAATGCAAAGTAATGCAAAGTCAAAGAAAAATCTAAATAATCGTACACCACAAATTCCACCAAAAATATGAGCTTCGGAAAAAGCTTGCTTCTTGGTGAAGACTCAATCACAGTGATCAGAATTCACAAGAGAATGAAGACTACACTAGTCTATTCGTAGTTCTTTTATCATTCTTCTACCTTATTCCCCCACTCAAAAGAGAATATCTGTCTCCACGAGGATGAGCTACTAAGTGAGCAGACTCTTTTATAGTTCAACGATTTGTTTGGGAAGAGTTGAAAAATTCACACACATGGATTTGTCATTTCAAATGGCAAGAGCATGCGACTGATAACCCAAACTTTAGTGTGGTCCCGAACACACTAATAATCCAAAGGTCTTGACTAAACTCCAAACTTTGATTTTAATAAGACAAGTTTAAGAGTTGAAAAATGTTCCAAGATCTTTCTTTTTTTCATTTTCTTCTTCTCTGCACTTATATGTATAAGACTTTGCTAGGGACTAGCAAAGGCAACTATAGGGGAGTAATGAAGCTCCATTTCATCACCTTTATTCTTTCATTTTGGTCTTTAAACCCTAGCTAAATGCATGTATATAGCGTTATTTTGTACAAAATAACCTACAATATTTACAGTACAAATATTGTATAAAATACCTTATTTAAAGACAAAATAAAAGAATAAAGAAAATAAAATAAAAAGAAATGTACTATTGAACAACCTTAAACCTCGAGATCTAGGCATCATGATGACTGGGTCGATAAGGAATAAACTAGGAGGAGATAAGGGTTAAAAATACAATAAAAAACCCTAATTTTTAAGTTCTCAATAATTCAATTTGGGACCCATTTTATTCCTTATTATTTATACCTCAAATAAATAAACTTTGTACATAAAAATTGTAGATAAAAATATATAGAAAATACAAAATTATTTCACTTAAAAATAATGCACAATGTGTACTAGATAGTCAAAATAAACAATCAAAATCCAAACTTCTCAGACCTGTATCTTCTCCATACTACATCAAAATTGACAAAATAATCTTTAATTGTATATAAAATTTAGTTACCTATTTAATGAAGTGGTTTCATTCAATTTAGATTTAAGATGCAAAAGTTAGGTTTTAGACCCCTATTGTATATTATACCTTAATAAAATAATCAATTTATTTTTTCACTATTTTATATTTTTTTAATTTTGTAACTAATATATGAAATACATGTACATAATAAAAATAAAAGAAACAATTAAAAGTATAATAAAATAAACACGTATACTAATATACATATACATATACATACACACACACACACACACACACACACACACACACACACATACGAATTATATATACATATACCTATATAATAACTACACCTATTTATTTAAGTGTACATATTACTCAGAAAAATATAATAAAAATAGAGGAAAGGGAGCCTACTCTCTGAAGTAGGTAACCTTACCTACTTCACAACAAATTTTTGCAAATTTTTTTTATTTTTTTTTGAAAAATGCCACCGTGGATTTTCATAATTATATCCCTCTAATATGTCATTCAAATTTCATCAGAAACGGAGACTCCTACGGCCTTTATTCAGAATGTATAAAAATGCAACAAATCTGTTACCGTTAAAAAATGACTGTCTGGATGGAGGCCGTAGGAGTCTCTGTTTCTGATGAAATTTGAATGACATATTAGAGGGATATAATTATGAAAACCCATGGTGGAATTTTTGAAAAAAGTAAAAAAATTTGCAAAAAACGAAATGTGAAGTAGGTAAGTTACCTACTTCAGAGAGTAGGCTCCCTTTCCTCATAAAAATATATCTATATGTATTTAAATAAGTTAGAAATATATAAAATATGTAGATAAAAAATTTAAAATAGAAAACAAAAACAAAATACTTAATTTACAGGTAAATATACATATACATGTAACTCCAAAAAGTAACATATAGCTGAAAACCTCAAAAGAATAAGATTAAAATATTACATAAAATAATAAATAATTTTATGTTTTACGAAGAAATAATAAAATCATTTTCTATTTCTTTTCCATTTATTTCTTCTTTTATTTTTTGTTTTGTCACCTAGCGGGTGACGTGGCCCAATCAGGGGCGAGCCTTAGTTGACCTGCCCCTTAACTGAGCCCCCCTGTGCCTTAGGACACCATCTCGCTAACCTAGCCTATTCCTTGATTTTCCCTATCACATCATGCGATTTCAAGGTTCGATTCCTTCAGAGATCGTGTTCCTCAATCTTCGCTCTTTCACGCCGCATCGATTCCTCAATCGATGGATCTCTGTCGTGAGTCGTAGCCTCAATCAAAGTCCATCTTAAACATAAACCCCTCCGCCAATTCCATTCGAGTTTGATCCCCCTTTGTCTTCGAAATCCTCTGATTTCTTTGTGCATTGATTCCCTGTGACAACAGGAAGTCGCCCATGTCATTTGAAGTGGAGGAAGAGACCTGAAGGTGGTGATCTGATCCTTCTCGTTCTTCTGCGACGGAGATACGATTGGATCCCTTCTCTAGTAAGGAAAATCCCTAGTCTTAGACCTTTTTATATTCCCATCTCTTAACTTAGCATAGTGTATATTTTATTTCAGCCATTTTTCTTTTTATTTTCTGTCAAATCCGTCGATCGTAGTTTGCTGGAGCTGAGCTCCAGTGACCTTTTTCACTGTGTCTCGTTGTTCTCTGACCATTAGATCGCCTCCCCTTCATTTCCCTTTCCTTCAGCTACACTCCAGACATATCCATCCCCCTTGATCTTGCTCAAATCAAGGTATTTGCTCTCCACCTCTGATACCTCATCGGAGAGCTCCGCTCGACTCCACATGCACCCATTCCGCCCTAATAGGACCCCCACAACCCCCTTTGTGTGTGTTGTGCTTTTCTGCAGGTTCTGTAAGTCCAAAGACCCCTTTTGGATCGAGTTTTGTATAGCTGAAGTAGCTTTAGGTCCTCCACTATTCTTCGAGCTCCAAGTCCCATCGATGGGTCCTGGATCATTTTGAGGCCACCAATCAATGCGGAGGAGCATTAACGTCATTTTGAACCATTTGGGAGTCACCTAGGTGGCTAGAGTCATCGAGGAGCAGAGATCGAAGCTCACATGGGGAGAGTTCATCCCCTGTTCTTTCAACTAGTCTCTCGATTGTTCAATCGAGAACAATGCTTGATTAGCCGATATTTCACTTGGATTTTAGTTTATTTATGGAAAATATCGTTGTACCCAAAGAAAAACCAACCGAATCAAACAATTATTAAATCCAATCAAAGCAACAAGAGAAAATGACAGATTCTTGCTATTTTAATTATTAACCTGGTATAGCTCCCACGGTCGAACTCAAGGAGGCAATAGTTATTAAGCAAGGGTTATTTAATCAAAGACAAGCAATGAAATAAAAGAAAGGGAATCTAAGCAGGCTACTCTTGGGTTTTTGTTAATTTTTATCTTTTTAATTTTTATTAGTTTTTAATGCAAACATACACTATTTAGGAGTTTTTGAATTATTAAAAATAACAAATGAAAATAATTTGCAAAACCAAATTTGCGAGAATTGAGGCAACCTAGCAGGAGCTTCTACTAGTTTTCGTAGAAATTTTAGAGCATGAAAGCTTTCTATTCCATGCAATAGACCAAAAAAATAAAATGCAATTCAACAGGGACTAAACTGTAATTTCTGTGAATGTATGATCAAATATAATATAGAAATCATGCACGGGTAGTAGTGCAAAATTCACAGTATGGCATGTGCAGAATTACGTAACTAAGCAGATCGGGGTTTGTTTGCAATTACAAAATATCTGGGAAGGTTATAGCAAATTACCCAGAAAAAGTGTCACGCACATATCTTGTGCAACCTTATGCGGTGGGCAATGATATACTTCTGGACTTGACGCGCGTATTGAATCTGGCGTTGCGGATCAAACAGACTGACGGACATATGGCTCGCATCGGAACATTGGATTTGAGCTTGGATCGAATGTTTCCGATTTAATCTGGACGAAGCTCATGTTTCTCCTCAATTTTACCAGGTGTGGCGCCGGTTGAAATCTCTCTTCGTGCACAACAGTTCGTGAATCTGAAACAATGCTGCGTTTTAAAGCTCCAGGCGGCGCGACGACGATTCAAAGAAAATCTCGATCTCGAAGGCGCTTCACGGTTGGTCGATTCTGATCTCGTGTCCAGCCTTTGCTTTGATATTGTTATGCGTGTGCTACTCCACACACCGGATTTCGACTGAAATACCTGCAAGTAGAAAAACTTCTCGATTCGATCCAAATAGAAACTCAATGGGTAACACAAGCCGGTCTCAGATCAAATTATCATAAATCGATTCAAATCAATTTGAATACAGTATTTTAGTATATGCAGCATGTTAATTAAATTCTAAATCATGAACTTTCATCACAAACCACATATGTATGGGAATTTCAGGAAACAATTGTGGAGTTAAAAAGGTAACGGATTTGGTTAATGTGAGAATGTGAATGGATGAATAAATGTCCAGATCCGTCAATGATTCTGGGAAAATAGATGTTGACGAACAAGCACAAGTGTGAATGATTCGATCGGCCGAAGTAGATCCGTGTTGAATCTGAAGTGCGCAGGTGATGAGGGGAAACTACATCAGCAGTTCGGATGTATTGCGGGTAATGAAGGTAGAATGGAAGCTCCAGCCGATGACGAATGAAAGGAGCTCGAGCTACGACGACGTCCTTCACCGGAGTGGACAGATATGGAAGGAGGAGAATGGGAACTGGAGAGAGAGGCGGGCGAGGTGATCGTGGTTGGTTTTGGATCCAATTGAAGGTGGAAGACCTCCGATCACAATGGACTAGAGGCCTGGAATATGGAAAAACTACAGATCTACATTATCAAAGCAAACCTACACAGGAATGAAAATCTAAGTTACCTGATGGATCAGATTGCTTGGGCTGAAGCTTTGAGAAGCTTCGGGTCATTGCCTCGACGGCTCGGCGGTGCCGGAGGCTCAAGCTCGCCGAAGGCAGAGCACAGCGCCGGATCGCCGGATCAGAGGCCCTCACGTCCTCTCCTCACTGCAACGAAGGTCGGCTGTCACTCACGATGATCGAAGCTCCTTGGAGGAGGATGAAATGGCCAAAGATGGGAGGAGGAAGAAGATGGGGGCTTATTTATAAGATGAGAAACGTCAAATTTCAAATGAAAATTCGGCACACAAAACGAGGCGGGAAATTTGAAAATTCAAATGGGCGAAAATGAGGGTTGTGAAATATTTATTTTGGTGAAGAAATCAACTTGATCGGATCAACGACGTGCTCTAGAAAATTTGGAGAATACGACTCAATTGAACAGATTATTTGGGCTGAATGAGGAAAAAGACGAAACAGGGAAAAGGACGGAACAACAGATTAAATAAAAGATAAATACAATAAATAGATAAATAAATGGTTTTAAATTACAAAATAATGAAAATAAATAATGTTAATAATTTATTAAATAATTTTATGGTGATTTTTAATAAAAAATTAATTAATTAAAGAAGGTAAAATAAATAAGAACCTTTATTAATAGGTATAAAATACCTATGTGATACATACTTTATTTTATTTTTGATTATTTTCAGATTTTATAATTTTTATTTTTATTTTATATAATTAAAATAAATATATACAAAGTATTTAAAAATACAATATATACACAAATAAATAAGAAAATAAATAAATAAAAATAAATACAATGTATACATATATACAAGTATACCCATAAGGTCCCAAAATCTACTTTTTGCATATTAACTCTGATTTCAGTGAAACTATTTTTATTTGATAGATATTTTCACAAAATGAACTTTAAAAGTGAGTACACTCAAATCGGAGTTCATATGGCCGATTATGAGGTTCGGAAGTTAGGCTTTACGACTTTTTGATTTTGAGATTTATTGGTATTTATTCAAATTTATTTTTAAGTTATATTTTTGTATTTTTCTAATAATTTTTATGAATATTTCAGAAAAAGAATTAAGTTATTTGGAGTTACAAATAAATAGATAGAAAATAAAGAAGTTTTATATACATAATGTACATATATACAAAGGGGTCCAAATGCCAAAACTCACACATTTTATTCCGCAATTTTTTTGATATTTTTAATAAATAGTTAATTATAAATGAAGTTTCAAAAGTGAGTTTGGTCAATTTAGAGTACTCTATAAATAGTTATGAACCTGGGAAGTTAGACTTTTAGGCTTTTTAGGTTCATTGTATTTATTTATTTATTGGTTAAACACTTTTTCTGATATTTTTATAAATTAGTATACATTATTACACACAACTTTTAAGAAGGAAATATTTTTATTTGAAGTTATTTTATTGATAAATAAAATAGGTGAAAATATGTACAAGGTGGAAAATGGTGAATATGTACAAGTGAGATTTGGTTTTCTTGATTTGTATAAGTTATGGACCCTATCTCCCCCTATTTATTCCTGGTCAATCAGGTCAATTCTTGACCTTCTCTCGGAATTTGGGTCAGTCTGCATTTATTCCATAAATACATCCTTCTTTATTTCTTGTCTTTTTCTTTTCTTCTTTATTCTTTTATTTTGGTTAAAAAGAATGATAAATATACATTATTAACAAATAGATGGTGAATGGTAAATAATGAGAATTAATGAATATGTACATGTATTTTACTAAGGATTTTAGCTAAAATAAAAGAATAAAGATGATGAATCATGGATTCATCATTCCCCTATACTTTACCTTTGCTAGTCCCATAGCAAACACTTATTCAAAGAAGAAGTGAAAAAGAAAAATAAGAAAAGAAAAAGGAAAGAATTTAGAACAATATTGATTATTAAACTTATCTTCATAAAATTGAAGTATGGAGCTCGGTCAGATCTTTGGATTATTAGTTTGTCGGAACCTTATTGGGATCTAGGTTTAAGACTCAACAGCCTCTAAGTTCCACCATTCTATGGTCAAGACTCCTCAATAATCCAGATCAGAACAAGTCTACACACGCAAACTCTAATGACCATGTATCTTTCCTTGTACTGTGTAAGTGATATGTAGCTCCCCACCTCAGAAATGACAAAGAAACAACCTCCCTAAACAAGGTAACTCTAATTCCTCAGTCTAGCAGCTCTTTCCTCGATGAGCGGAGTATTCCTTTCTAAGTTCAAGTTCAACCGGCTCAAGAAGAGGGGGAAAGAAGAGAATGGACCGTGGCCAGTGTAGCCACGTATCCCTGAAGCCCAACCAGTGTAGCTAAGTCTCCCGCTGCAAGCTTCATGAGATGAGAACATGTGATACATAAGCTTTGCTTTATTTGACTATATACACTCCGATGGGATTATTAAATTTTCAATCCGACCTACCACTTTTTTGGAGTTTTTCTTTCATTGCACATTTTTTTCTCTTTCTTTCTTTTTTTGATGTGCATATTTACAACATATCTACATGGTGCATCATATACATAAGGAGTTTTTCCTCTTGAGCCAGTAGACTATCCCTCTTTTGAAGCTTTATTGCAACCCACAACTCCTGTCTTTAGACCTCAACACCACTAGACCAAGTTGAGATGCACTTCCTTCACTAAAAGAAGACGAGAGGTTCCTCCTAGAAGTACTACCCTCGTATGCTACCCCAAGCCAAAGGAAACTGCCTCCTCACCACCTCATCCGTAGAGCGCTATGTGTAAGGTGCTGGTGCAAGTAAAGCCATTGTCTTTGAGAGTCATGCGTGCGTTGTTAAGTGTTATACTAAGGCTCATCAAGATGACATGTGAACATAGCGTAAAGGACTCAAAGAATTAAGTCTCTATGGACCTGAAAAGTCTTAACCCCAAATCTTATAAGGTTCCTCTGAGAATTAGGTGGATTAAGGTTTTAACCAATCTCCATTTTCCAATTTTATTCTAGACTAGTTTAAATGTCAATACTATTCTAAAAAAAATGCAAATGCTTATGCAAGAAAATATTTACAAAACTTTTTTTAAGAGAAGAAAATAAAAGACAAAATCTTTTTGAAAAGTTTCTCAAAGAATTTTGCAGATTTTTTTGGATTTTATCTTTTTCAATTTTTATATATTTTCAATAATCAATTATACACATTTACAAGAATTTGCAAGGCTTTACACATAATTTACAAAGAGTTTTATACAACAATATATACAAGAATTATACACATTTTATACAAAGTTTTACAAAAAGATTATTTATTTACAAGTTTTATGTACAAATCATACAAGAGGATTTTAAAAGAATTTATATACAAGTTGTAAATTACATAAATTAAAAATAATTATGGATTTTATTCACATATGGATTTTATAAGTTCACAAAAATAATTTTTATACCCATAATTTATATCCTACGTGGTAAAATATTTTACAAAAAATTTTACAAACCATTTTGCAAAATTTTTCAAAACATTTTACAAAAAGATTTACAAATAATTTTGAAAATAATTTTACAAATGATTTTACAAAACTTTTACAAATCATTTTACAAACAATTTTACAAACGGTTTTTGCAAATATTTTATTTTCACACGTTTTACAAACAGTTGTACAATATACATAATTTTGATATGAAAATAATTTACAAACATTTTGCAAAGAAAACAATTTTTACAAACATTTTACAAATCATTTGTACAAAAATAATTTTACAAAGGTTTTTACAAATAATTTTTACAAATCATTTTACAAAATGTTTTACAAAATATTTTACAAAACTTTTTACAAAGGAGTTTACAAACATTTTTACAAACAATTTTCAAAATATTTTTGTTCCAATTTTATAAATAATAGACATATAACAAAAGTACGAGTTATGGCTAAAGTATATATACAATATATACGACACCCCCCTATACTTAGCTCGAACTATGTCCTCATAGTGATCAAAGAGCGACAAAGGAAGACATAACTCGTGGTAAGTATAGAAAAGTGAAAAGAATCCTATACTACAATGACTCAAAAAATGAAATGAATGGAAGTCGGTGATCCCCCCTATACTTAGGATCAAGTGATCCTAAGTATAGAAGACTGTACAACCGGGGAAGACCGAGGAAGAGAATATATGAAATCAACGAATCTACTTGTCCCCCCTATACTTAGGGTAAAAGATACCTAAGTATAGAAAAGAATATCAACAGTTGAGGGACAAGAGAGAGAATAGAAGAAACTGAGACAAATATATACAAGATAAAAGGACGACATTACTCCTCCTATACTTAGGGTGAAGGATCCCTAAGTATAAGCAAAAACAGGAGTAATGAAATGGAACAAGAATGAACAACTCGGTATATACACCCCCTATACTTAGGATAGAGTACATCCTAAGTATAGCAAAAATAATCCTAAACGAGACCTGGGGTGTAACACAAAAGCGTAAGAAACAAGGAACAAATCAAGACGAAACATGTATATACAAAGTAGACAATGTTGAGGTGCCTCTCAACAAGCGCTTGAGTTTACGCCCCTAGCTGGGCGCAAAGGCTAGGACAACGCAGTATCAAGGTTCAGGACGACATCTGTAAGGCAAATACCGTACTGTTGTTGTGGTCTCGGTATGAGAACAACAACGAGCTCAACAGTGTAAATAAAGACACTCGGGTATGCAATCAAGCGGGTGTCTGCTACCGGCCAAGGATATGGGAATATGTGATTAGGATCCGATAACACAAAAGAAATCATCGGCTCAGGATCAGACTAGAGTGGAATTGTGGAGCCGAAGAAATCAAACGTGGAGAAGGATGGATCAGTCATGGAATCCTCCACGTCAATCAATGTCTCAAAAAGGAGTGGAAAATCAAGATTAGGAGACTCTTTACAAAAACTGATATCCGATGCATATAATGGAACAAAATCAGACAGATCATCGAATATCTCAAGGATCGGCTCATCCTCGTGAGGGTCGTCGAGGTGAGACAACACAGAAGTAGAAGGATCAGAAGACTCGGTTTCGTGATCCAACAGATCGGATACACTCTCAGAAAATGAAACCGAGTACACATCGTGTATGGCATTCTCCCGCAGATAACCCTCGGGGAGGAATGCGAGATCATCGGTGAGAAATAGAGGATCAGGATCTATCAGGGCATCTGCGCTGCTGTCAAGCACCCACTCTGTGCACCAGGCTGCATCATCATCTGAAATCTGGCTCTCGACAATCTGGAAGCAGGAGAAGGTACTGGTCATCATCGTAGAGTTTGGTAAGGTGACTGCAACTGGTCCTCGCTCTGCGGCAATGCTGGCTGTCATCTGGTCCTCAGAAAATGTATCTGCCTCATCAAAGTGGAGGACAAAAGGCTCGAATACGGGACTCTCTATATCAGTCATCCTAATGTGTAGTCCTGTATCAAGCTGTAGCTGCTGGGCTGAGTCATGGTATCTATCTGAATCCGAGAAGTATCTCTGCAGAGGAAAAGCTGAGTCATCCGGGACTGGGCTCTGAAATGGCTGGATCGATGGCTGTAGTAGCGGGGGCTCCTCCATCTCCTGGAATATCAAAAGATCTGATATCCAAGACTCGTCGACTGAAAACTCTGGGGCCGACTCGAACTCTAGCTGGAAGACCAACGGGAACTCGAGTAGACTCTGTGTCAGAACCTCCACTGTGGTAGTCATCTCCTCTATCATCTGTGCTGCAACAGAATCCAAGTCCTCGATCGGGTGTGTAGAAGCTGTATCCTCATGTATGGCGGTACACTCAACTGGTACTGCAACATCCTCATGTGTTGTCCCGACTATGGCATCTCGTGAAGATGGGCTCTGTAAAAGTGATCTGGAGATGGCATCAAGTAACTCAATGTCAGAACTGCGGTGTGAACCGCCACACGAGGTCACGAGCAGTGCTATCTGATCGGCGGTCATTCCCCTCATGGAGATCTCGACAAGGTCTGTCATCGAAAGTCCAAGATCTGGGAATCTCCTCAAGAGGTCAAGAAACCTCAGCCATGAATTATGCAATGGCTCCTGGGGGTCTACAGAAAAATCCGTGATGAAAGACCGCATCATATCTGCTCTACGTTGGGGGTAGAATCTCTGCAAGAACAATGACCGTAAATCACCCCACGTAGCAAACTTTCTTCCCAACCGTCTGTGCCAACACTTGGCTCTACCCTGAAGTGTGAAAGGGAAGGTCATAAGCTGTAACTCCTCAGGAGTGATATCAGAATATGATCGTGATCTACAAAACTCTCCAAACTCAGAAAGATGAAGATATGGCTCCTCATGCACTTCCCCTGAAAACTTCGGCAGTCTCTGAATGAACTCTAAGTCTAGCATGAAGGGACTCAATGTAGAAGCTGACTGTGCTCCATGATCTGGCTGCTCATCCGTCATCCCATCATAGAAGTCGTCTGAAGCTCGCAACTGCTCAATGTGATCTCCGCGGGTGTTAACTCCAATCTCAACATGCCCAGTAGAAAGAGGGAATAGAGTAGAGGGAGAAGGAGAAAGAGAAGAGAGGTCGATCGGAGTTCCGATCTCAAATGAAGGCAGACGAGAATGATGTGGATGAAAGGACGGAGCCGCAAGATCCGGTTGAAGAGAACATCGATCCATCATCATGACTTGAGAAGAAATGACAGGGGGAGAAGACAAATAAGGGTGGGAAAGAGGGATAAAAGAGAAGAAAACAGAGTGAAGACGAGAAGGGAAACAGATGGTGACTGCTAATGATCTAGAAATGATGATCGTAATCAACTCACACCAATCACATACAAACACAATGCAAACCCCCAATTCACCTACTCAACGCAAAGTGAGGACCGCAAATGTGCGATCTTTTATCTTTTCTATTTTAGAGTTAGGTGAGCACACAAAAGTTGTACAAATACTTAGGAGGTTTAATGGGATTTGGGCACTACTCCTTAGTGTGTACGCGAGCAATTAAAAGCGAAGACAATGAGGGGATTGCTCTCCCAAAACAATGAAGTGGATCAATTACGTTTGATTTTATGGTCAAGTTCAATTAGCAGTCTCAATTTTTAAATTTTTGATTTTTTTGGATATTTTCAATGAAACGTCTAACGAATTTTCCGATTTCCTTTTTATTCCTAAGTCCAGAAAACAGAGGGAGGAATACGGAAAAGCCGATGCGCGATGAAATCTATGAATGCATGCACGAGATAGAAGGCGTACCTTGCTCCAGCAGTCTACATGCAATATGATCCGTGAATAAATTTAAACTAATCTATATGAATGCAATGCAAGAACCGTCCTAAACAGAAACTTCTATTATCGTGAAGCACAGATTTATTTGTCTAAGTCCAAGCGAGTTCTGTAGTAACAGATATTCTATTAGGGGCTTTGGACCTAATGCTACCTGGCTCAATCAAATAGAAACCTAAATCTAAGGTCTCAAGCACAAAAATCCACGAGAAACAAAATAAAATAAAGCAATAAAAACAAAACACAGTAAGGTCTCCCAAGTGCACCGGAACTTGGCGAAACAGACCCCGAAATCTATCAAGTGTCCAAAGTCCTAGAAATTATTACAACTTATTACAAGAATGATAATGGAATAAAATGCTAAAAGTCTTCAAAGGATCTTCCAAATCTTCTGCTCCTCTTCTCCTACGCTCTCCTACGGCTCGATGGAGAAACAAGCTGCCTCCGCTTTGCTCAGGTGCGTCGGCGCTCCTAGGAATGCCGCCCTCGCTCGTCGGGCCCTCGCAAGAAAAAGAGAAACAAAAGATATGTCAGATCACTGTTATGCAAAATATATCAAATAAAATGAAGAAGAAAAATCAACCAAGTAAAGAAAAACAAGTATATACACAAACCAAGAGCAGATGGCAAGGAGGACCTAACTACCCTTGCCGTGCCTCCCCGGCAACGACACCATTTTGATTAGCCTGTAATCTTCACTCGGGTTTTAGTTTATTAATAGAGAATGTCGTTGTACCCAAAGAAAAACCAACTAAATCAAACAATTATTAAATCCAATCAAAGCAATAAGAGAAAATGACGGATTCTTGCAATTTTTATTATTAACCTGGTATAGCTCCCAGGGTCGAACTCAAGGAGGCAACATTTATTAAGCAAGGGTTATTTAATCAAAGACAAGCAATGAAATAAAAGAAAGGGAATCTAAGCAGGCTACTCTTGGGTTTTTGTTAATTTTTATCTTTTTAATTTTTATTGGTTTTTAATGCAAACATACACTTTTTAGGAGTTTTTGTATTATTAAAATAACAAATGAAAATAATTTGCAAAACCAAATTTGTGAGAATTGAGGCAACTTAGCAGGAGCTTCTACTAGTTTTCGTAGAAATTTTAGAGCATAAAAGCTTTTTATTCCATGCAATAGACCAAAAAAAATAAAATGCAATTCAACAGGGACTAAACTGTAATTTCTGTGAATGTATGATCAAATATAATATAGAAATCACGCACGGGTAGTAGTGCAAAATTCACAGTATGGCATGTGCAGAATTACGTAACTAAGCAGATCGGGGTTTGTTTGCAATTACAAAATATCTGGGAAGGTTATAGCAAATTACCCAGAAAAAGTGTCACGCACATATCTTGTGCAACCTTATGCGGTGGGCAATGATATACTTCTGGACTTGACGCGCGTATTGAATCTGGCGTTGCGGATCAAACAGACTGACGGACATATGGCTCGCATCGGAACATTGGATTTGAGCTTGGATCGAATGTTTCCGATTTAATCTGGACGAAGCTCATATTTCTCCTCATCTTTACCAGGTGTGGCGCCGGTTGAAATCTAACTCTTCGTGCACAACAGTTCGTGAATCTGAAACAATGCTGCGTTTTAGAGCTCCAGGCGGCGCGGCGACGATTCAAAGAAAATCTCGATCTCGAAGGCGCTTCACGGTTGGTCGATTCTGATCTCGTGTCCAGCCTTTGCTTTTGATATTGTTATGCGTGTGCTACTCCACACACCGGATTTCGACTGAAATACCTGCAAGTAGAAAAACTTCTCGATTCGATCCGAATAGAAACTCAATGGGTAACACAAGCCGGTCTCAGATCAAATTATCATAAATCGATTCAAATCAATTTGAATACAGTATTTTAGTATATGCAGCATGTTAATTAAATTCTAAATCATGAACTTTCATCACAAACCACATACGTATGGGAATTTCAGGAAACAATTATGGAGTTAAAAAGGTAACGGATTTGGTTAATGTGAGAATGTGAATGGATGAATAAATGTCCAGATCCGTCAATGATTCTGGGAAAATAGATGTTGACGAACAAGCACGAGTGTGAATGATTCGATCGGCCGAAGTAGATCCGTGTTGAATATGAAGTGCGCAGGTGATGAGGGGAAACTACATCAGCAGTTCGGATGTATTGCGGGTAATGTAGGTGGAATGGAAGCTCCCGCCGGTGACGAATGAAAGGAGCTCGAGCTACGACGACGTCCTTCACCGGAGTGGACAGATATGGAAGGCGGAGAATGGGAACTGGAGAGGGAGGCGGGCGAGGTGATCGTGGTCGGTTTTGGATCCAATTGAAGGTGGAAGACCTCCGATCACAATGGACTAGAGGCCTGGAATATAGAAAAACTACAGATCTACATTATCAAAGCAAACCTACACAGGAATGAAAATCTAAGTTACCTGATGGATCAGATTGCTTGGGCTGAAGCTTTGAGAAGCTTCGGGTCGTTGCCTCGACGGCTCGGCGGTGCCGGAGGCTCAAGCTCGCCGGAGGCAGAGCACAGCGCCGGATCGCCGGATCAGAGGCCCTCGCGTCCTCTCCTCTCTGCAACGAAGGTCGGCTGTCACTCACGATGATCGGAGCTCCTTGGAGGAGGATGAAATAGCCAAAGATGGGAGGAGGAAGAAGATGGGGGCTTATTTATAAGATGAGAAACTTCAAATTTCAAATGAAAATTCGGCACGCAAAACGAGGTGGGAAATTTGAAAATTCAAATGGGCGAAAATGAGGGTTGTGAAATCTTTATTTTGGTGAAGAAATCAACTTGATCGGATCAACGACGTGCTCTAGAAAATTTGGAGAATACGACTCGGTTGAACAGATTATTTGGGCTGAAGGAGGAAAAAGACGAAACAGGGAAAAGGACGGAACAACAGATTAAATAAAAGATAAATACAATAAATAGATAAATAAATGGTTTTAGATTATAAAATAATGAAAATAAATAATGTTAATAATTTATTAAATAATTTTATGGTGTTTTTTAATAAATAAAATTAATTAATTAAATAAGGTAAAATAAATAAGAACCTTTATTAATAGGTATAAAATACCTATGTGATACATACTTTATTTTATTTTTGATTATTTTCAGATTTTATAATTTTTATTTTTATTTTATATAATTAAAATAAATATACAAAATATTTAAAAATACATTATGTACACAAATAAATAAGAAAATAAATAAATAAAAATAAATACAATGTATACATATATACAAGTATACCCATAAGGTCCCAAAATCTACTTTTTGCATATTTACTCTGATTTCAGTGAAACTGCTTTTATTTGATAGATATTTTCACAAAATGAACTTTAAAAGTAAGTACACTCTAATCGGACTTCATATGGCCGATTTATGAGGTTCGAAAGTTAGGCTTTACGACTTTTTGATTTTGAGATTTATTGGTATTTATTCAAATTTATTTTTAAGTTATATTTTTGTATTTTTTTATTGATTTTTATGAATATTTCAGAAAAAAAGAATTAAGTTATTTGGAGTTACAAATAAATAGATAGAAAATAAAGAAGTTTTATATACATAATGTACATATATACAAAGGGGTCCAAATGCCAAAACTCACACATTTTATTCCACAATTTTTTTTGAAATTTTTAATAAATAATATTAATTATAAATGAAGTTTAAAAAGTGAGTTTGGTCAATTTGGAGTACTCTATAAATAGTTATGAACCTGGGAAGTTAGACTTTTAGGCTTTTTAGGTTCATTGTATTTATTTATTTATTGGTTAAACACTTTTTCTGATATTTTTATAAATTAGTATACATTATTACACACAATTTTTAAGAAGGAAATATTTTCATTTGAAGTTATTTTATTGATAAATAAAATAGGTGAAAATATGTACAAGGTGGAAAATGGTGAATATGTACAAGTGAGATTTGGTTTTCTTGATTTGTATAAGTTAGGGACCCTATCTCCCCGTAGTTTATTCCTGGTCGATCATGTCAATTCTTGACCTTCTCTCCGAATTTGGGTCAGTCTGCATTTATTCCATAAATACATCCTTCTTTATTTCTTTTCTTTTTCTTTTCTTCTTTATTCTTTTATTTTGGTTAAAAAGAATGATAAATATACATTATTAACAAATAGATGGTGAATGGTAAATAATGAGAATTAATGAATATGTACATGTATTTTACTAAGGATTTTAGCTAAAATAAAAGAATAAAGATGATGAATCATGGATTCATCATTCCTCTATACTTTACCATTACTAGTCCCTTAGCAAACACTTATTCAAAGAAGAAGTGAAAAAGAAAAATAAGAAAAGAAAAAGGAAAGAATTTAGAACAATATTGATTATTAAACTTATCTTCATAAAATTGAAGTATGGAGCTCGGTCAGATCTTTGGATTATTAGTTTGTCGGAACCTTATTGGGATCTAGGTTTAAGACTCAACAGCCTCTAAGTTCCACCATTCTATGGTCAAGACTCCTCAATAATCCAGATCAGAACAAGTCTACACACGCAAACTCTAATGACCATGTATCTTTCCTTGTACTGTGTAAGTGATATGTAGCTCCCCACCTCAGAAATGACAAAGAAACAACCTCCCTAAACAAGGTAACTCTAATTCCTCAGTCTAGCAGCTCTTTCCTCGAGGAGCGGAGTATTCCTTTCTAAGTTCAAGTTCAACCGGCTCAAGAAGAGGAGGAAAGAAGAGAATGGACCGTGGCCAGTGTAGCCACGTATCCCTAAATCCCAACCAGTGTAGCTAAGTCTCCCGCTGCAAGCTTCATGAGATGAGAACATGTGATACATAAGCTTTGCTTTATTTGACTATATACACTCCGATGGGATTATTAAATTTTCAATCCGACCTACCACTTTTTTGGAGTTTTTCTTTCATTGCACATTTTTTTCTTTTTCTTTCTTTTTTTGATGTGCATATTTACAACATATCTACATGGTGCATCATATACATAAGGAGTTTTTCCTCTTGAGCCAGTAGACTATCCCTCTTTTGAAGCTTTATTGCAACCCACAACTCCTGTCTTTAGACCTCAACACCACCAGACCAAGTTGAGATGCACTTCCTTCACTAAAAGAAGACGAGAGGTTCCGCCTAGAAGTACTACCCTCGTATGCTACCCCAAGCCAAAGGAAACTGCCTCCTCACCACCTCATCCGTAGAGCGCTATGTGTAAGGTGCTGGTGCAAGTAAAGCCATTGTCTTTGAGAGTCATGCGTGCGTTGTTAAGTGTTCTACTAAGGCTCATCAAGATGACATGTGAACATAGCGTAAAGGACTCAAAGAATTAAGTCTCCATGGACCTGAAAAGTCTTAACCCCAAATCTTATAAGGTTCCTCTGAGAATTAGGTGGATTAAGGTCTTAACCAAGCTCCATTTTCCAATTTTATTCTAGACTAGTTTAAATGTCAATACTATTCTAAAAAAAATGCAAATGCTTATGCAAGAAAATATTTACAAAACTTTTTTTAAGAGAAGAAAATAAAAGACAAAATCTTTTTGAAAAGTTTCTCAAAGAATTTTGCAGATTTTTTTGGATTTTATCTTTTTCAATTTTTATATATTTTCAATAATCAATTATACACATTTACAAGAATTTGCAAGGCTTTACACATAATTTACAAAGAGTTTTATACAACAATATATACAAGAATTATACACATTTTATACAAAGTTTTACAAAAAGATTATTTATTTACAAGTTTTATGTACAAATCATACAAGAGGATTTTGAAAGAATTTATATACAAGTTGTAAATTACATAAATTAAAAATAATTATGGATTTTATTCACATATGGATTTTATAAGTTTACAAAAATAATTTTTATACCCATAATATATATCCTACGTGGTAAAATATTTTACAAAAAATTTTACAAACCATTTTGCAAAATTTTTCAAAACATTTTACAAAAAGATTTACAAATAATTTTGAAAATAATTTTACAAATGATTTTACAAAACTTTTACAAATCATTTTACAAACAATTTTACAAACGGTTTTTGCAAATATTTTATTTTCACACGTTTTACAAACAGTTGTACAATATACATAATTTTGATACGAAAATAATTTACAAACATTTTGCAAAGAAAACAATTTTTACAAACATTTTACAAATCATTTGTACAAAAATAATTTTACAAAGGTTTTTACAAATAATTTTTACAAATCATTTTACAAAATATTTTACAAAACTTTTTACAAAGGAGTTTACAAACATTTTTACAAACAATTTTCAAAATATTTTTGTTCCAATTTTATAAATAATAGACATATTACAAAAGTACGAGTTATGGCTAAAGTATATATACAATATATACGACACCCCCTATACTTAGCTCGAACTATGTCCTCATAGTGATCAATGAGCGACAAAGGAAGACATAACTCGTGGTAAGTATAGAAAAGTGAAAAGAATCCTATACTACAATGACTCAAAAAATGAAATGAATGGAAGTCGGTGATCCCCCCTATACTTAGGATCAAGTGATCCTAAGTATAGAAGACTGTACAACCGGGGAAGACCGAGGAAGAGAATATACGAAATCAACGAATCTACTTGTCCCCCCTATACTTAGGGTAAAAGATACCTAAGTATAGAAAAGAATATCAACAGTTGAGGGACAAGAGAGAGAATAGAAGAAACTGAGACAAATATATACAAGATAAAAGGACGACATTACTCCTCCGATACTTAGGGTGAAGGATCCCTAAGTATAAGCAAAAACAGGAGTAATGAAACGGAACAAGAATGAACAACTCGGTGTATACACCCCCCTATACTTAGGATAGAGTACATCCTAAGTATAGCAAAAATAATCCTAAACTAGACCTGGGGTGTAACACAAAAGCGTAAGAAACAAGGAACAAATCAAGACGAAACATGTATATACAAAGTAGACAATGTTGTGGTGCCTCTCAACAAGCGCTTGAGTTTACGCCCCTCCCCTAGCTGGGCGCAAAGGCTAGGACAACGCAGTATCAAGGTTCAGGATGACATCTGTAAGGCAAATACCGTACTGTTGTTGTAGTCTCGGTATGAGAACAACAACGAGCTCAACAGTGTAAATAAAGACACCCGGGTATGCAATCAAGCGGGTGTCTGCTACCGGCCAAGGATATGGGAATATGTGATTAGGATCCGATAACACAAAAGAAATCATCGGCTTAGGATCAGACTAGAGTGGAAGTGTGGAGCCGAAGAAATCAAACGTGGAGAAGGATGGATCAGTCATGGAATCCTCCACGTCAATCAATGTCTCAAAAAGGAGTGGAAAATCAAGATTAGGAGACTCTTTACAAAAACTGATATCCAATGCATATAATGGAACAAAATCAGACAGATCATCGAATATCTCAAGGATCGGCTCATCCTCGCGAGGGTCATCGAGGTGAGACAACACAGTAGTAGAAGGATCAGAAGACTCGGTTTCGTGATCCAACAGATCGGATACACTCTCAGAAAATGAAACCGAGTATACATCGTGTATGGCATTCTTCCGCAGATAACCCTCGGGGAGGAATGCGAGATCATCGGTGAGAAATAGAGGATCAGGATCTATCAGGGCATCTGCGCTGCTGTCAAGCACCCACTCTGTGCACCAGGCTGCATCATCATCTGAAATCTGGCTCTCGACAATCTGGAAGCAGGAGAAGGTACTCGTCATCATCGTAGAGTTTGGTAAGGTGACTGTAACTGGTCCTCGCTCTGCGGCAATGCTGGCTGTCATCTGGTCCTCAGAAAATGTATCCGCCTCATCAAAGTGGAGGACAAAAGGCTCGAATACGGGACTCTCTATATCAGTCATCCTAATGTGTAGTCCTGTATCAAGCTGTAGCTGCTGGGCTGAGTCATGGTATCTATCTGAATCCGAGAAGTATCTCTGTAGAGGAAAAGCTGAGTCATCCGGGACTGGGCTCTGAAATGGCTGGATCGATGGCTGTAGTAGCGGGGGCTCCTCTATCTCCTAGAATATCAAAAGATCTGATATCCAAGACTCGTCGATTGAAAACTCTGGGGCCGACTCGAACTCTAGCTGGAAGACCAACGGGAACTCGAGTAGACTCTGTGTCAGAACCTCCACTGTGG
The DNA here is from genome assembly GCA_037367405.1 of Ottelia alismoides. Lineage (NCBI taxonomy): Eukaryota > Viridiplantae > Streptophyta > Magnoliopsida > Alismatales > Hydrocharitaceae > Ottelia > Ottelia alismoides. The sequence goes on from JAZKJV010002604.1 coordinate 287,790, forward strand.
TAGTCATCTCCTCTATCATCTGTGCTGCAACAGAATCCAAGTCCTCGATCGGGTGTGTAGAAGCTGTATCCTCATGTATGGCGGTACACGCAACTGGTACTGCAACATCCTCATGTGTTGTCCCGACTATGGCATCTCGTGAAGATGGGCTCTGTAAAAGTGATCTGGAGATGGCATCAAGTAACTCAATGTCGGAACTGCGGTGTGAACCACCACACGAGGTCACGAGCAGTGCTATCTGATCGGCGGTCATTCCCCTCATGGAGATCTCGACAAGGTCTGTCATCGAAAGTCCAAGATCTGGGAATCTCCTCAAGAGGTCAAGAAACCTCAGCCATGAATCACGCAATGGCTCCTGGGGGTCTACAGAAAAATCCGTGATGAAAGACCGCATCATATCTGCTCTACGTTGGGGGTAGAATCTCTGCAAGAACAATGACCGTAAATCACCCCACGTATCAAACTTCCTTCCCAACCGTCTATGCCAACTCTTGGCTCTACCCTGAAGTGTGAAAGGGAAGGTCATAAGCTGTAACTCCTCAGGAGTGATATCAGAATATGATCGTGATCTACAAAACTCTCCAAACTCAGAAAGATGAAGATATGGCTCCTCATGCACTTCCCCAGAAAACTTCGGCAGTCTCTGAATGACCTCTAAGTCTAGAATGAAGGGACTCAATGTAGAAGCTGACTGTGCTCCATGATCTGGCTGCTCATCCGTCATCCCATCATAGAAGTCGTCTGAAGCTCGCAACTGCTCAATGTGATCTCCGCGGGTGTTAACTCCAATCTCAACATGCCTAGTAGAAAGAGGGAATAGAGTAGAGGGAGAAGGAGAAAGAGAAGAGAGGTCGATCGGAGTTCCGATCTCAAACGAAGGCAAATGAGAATGATGTGGATGAAAGGACGGAGCCGCAAGATCCGGTTGAAGAGAACATCGATCCATCATCATGACTTGAGAAGAAATGACAAGGGGAGAAGACAAATAAGGGTGGGAAAGAGGGATAAAAGAGAAGAAAACAGAGTGAATACGAGAAGGGAAACAGATGGTGACTGCTAATGATCTAGAAATGATGATCGTAATCAACTCACACCAATCACATACAAACACAATGCAAACCCCCAATTCACCTACTCAACGCAAAGTGAGGACCGCAAATGTGCGATCTTTTATCTTTTCTATTTTAGAGTTAGGTGAGCACACAAAAGTTGTACAAATACTTAGGAGGTTTAATGGGATTTGGACACTACTCCTTAGTGTGTACGCGAGCATATAAGAGCGAAGACAATGAGGGGATTGCTCTCCCAAAACAATGAAGTGGATCAGTTACGTTTGATTTTATGGTCAAGTTCAATTAGCAGTCCCAATTTTTAAATTTTTGATTTTTTTGGATATTTTCAATGAAACGTCTAACAAATTTTCCGATTTCCTTTTTATTCCTAAGTCCAAAAAACAGAGGGAGGAATACGGAAAAGCCGATGCGCGATGAAATCTATGAATGCATGCACGAGATAGAAGGCGTACCTTGCTTCAGCAGTCTACATGCAATATGATCCGTGCATAAATTTAAACTAATCTATATGAATGTGATGACACCAAAACCCGAGCGACTAAGGTATAAGGTACAGAAAATAGGTCGTTGCGACCTCAGTCACTCGGAAGTGTCAATCAAGAAAAATGAACCACTCGAAAATATGTCAAATCAATAAAATCGCAAAGAAGCGGTCCTGCTATGAGATTTACCTGGTATAGCACCCAGGGTCGAACTCAAGGAGCACGGATTGGCCGAGAGGCCTACGAAGTAGTCGAAATGAATAGAATAAAAGACAAAAGATTTTTTAGTGGTTTTTAATGATTTTTATAATTTTTTGGGATTTTTAATATGTGAAGAAAATAAGAAAAGCAAAAACAAGCAAACTTTGACAAATTATTTAATGCATCAAAAATCAAGCAAAAATTCAAACAAAAATATTTTTATGTTTTTTTATGTTTTTTTATGTTTTTGGTGAATTTTTGGGATTTTTATGATGTGTACTTTTTTTTTCTAAAAATCAAACAGTAGCAAGAATGCAAGGTACTGTCCAGCCAGACCCAAAATCCCTAGATAAAATATCTAAGAACCTTAAAAGAGCCTGGAGGTATTTTTCCTGTAAACTAGGTAAAACAAGGAAAATTTGAGTACCAAAATTATTGTTTTTGGGTTTTTAGGTTATTTAATAGAATTTTTAGGGGTTTTTAGGTGTTTTTAAGTTTTTATGGTTTTTAAGCAGTGAAAAATAGCCAAAGTTGGCTAGAAAATTAAGGAACACAAAAGAAACAGTACCTAATTTTTGTAGAATTTTTGGGGGGAGTTTTATATTTTTTTTGGGGTTTTTAACTCTAGACAGTAGCAAAAATGTATGTTTTTGAATTTTTAAAAATAATAAATAAACTCAGAAATGTCCTCAAAAATTATCAAAAATCCTACACCATGGCAGGAGCCATATGTCAAATTTTCATCGAGTTTGGAGGTGATTTGATATTTTATTCAAAAATGACAAGAGGGCACTGTGCATAGGGACCAAAGTGCAAATACCCAAAGTTCTGGAGGTCCAGGTGCAATTAACCCAAGAAGTCATGCGCCAAGCGCGTGCCTGGGGCACTCAGGGACCTATATGTAAAGAAAACAAGTCCCGAGGACCTATTGGTAACTCGTACCAAAAGTCCAGGGGGCTATGTCGCAAATTACCCACAAATAAACGCACATGCGAAATTAAACCATTCACAGGGGCATAAATGCAAATATCAAAAAGATTTCATTCATTTCATAACAACCAGAACTACCAGGGTAAAGGATGCAAATACACCAACAAAACACGTGACGAAGCACGTGGCTCACAATAGGCAGGGGTATAAATGCAAACAAACTAAAGCTCAGGGTCCATTGTGCAATTTAACCTAAAACTAAACAACGTATTTAAATATTTACAGGACTGATATGAAATAACGCAAAGAGAAGGGCCTAAGGGTAATTTACCCTTTATTAAGTCGAGACGACGGATGGGCGCCACGTGGGTAGATGGACGGCTGGGAATGGGTGGCGCTCCAACGCTGAGGTCCTCGCAGCGATCGGACGGTCGAGGATACGCCACGTGGAGGATCGAACGGGTGAGGCTCTCGGTGGCTAAACCTCGTGCAACGGACGGTCCAGATCGCCTCTTCAAGATCTGACGGTGGCTGAATCTCCTCAAGTGGACGGTCAGGATGAGAACTGGAGGTCGAGGACGATCAGACGGTCGGGGAAGATGCTGGAAGAACAGTTGGCCGGCGAGTTTCACCGGCCTCGTGCGTGCGGTGGGATCCTCCCCTGCTGCCTCTGGAGATCGAAGAAGCTCCGCGATGATGCTCCGCAGCTGATGGTGGGTTCCGATGACCCAGCCGAGCCCTGGAGGGCTCCGGCGAGGTCGGCGGAGGTGAAGCTCCTGGCCCGAATGACCCAAGCCCTCAGATGGGCTGGGAAGCACCTGCAAAGTAAACCAGGAGACTCGCGGGTCGAGGGCAAAGTGCCTCGACCCCGGTTAGGCGGGTGAAGCTGACCGATGGTGCGATATGGGCGAGCTCCGGCGAGGGGGGTAGACGGAGGAGCTCGAACCCCAGCTCCTGTGCGAGCTGGGTTGGATGGGGGTATGGAGAAGGTGCGCGGGAGGAAGGCGGAGGTGACGATGGATTCCGATGATCGAATGGAGGTGTAAGGTGGTCGGAATCGACAAAACACGGCGACGGCGAGAATTGGGGGTAAACGGAAATTGAACGGAAAGGTGGAGCTAAGGGACTACCTGGGTGGTCGAGGAGACTGTGCTGGAGCTAGGGAAGCTCCCGGTCGTAGCCTCAAGGGTCGTCTCGGCCCGAGGCTCGGAGCTCGCTCAGGCGGCGGAGCTACGACGGAGTCTTCGCCGGATCAGTGGATTCGCCGACCTTCCTCGCTGCAACAGGGTGGGGTGGCGAGCTGTCACCTCGCTCTCTCTCTGGAGCTCACTGGAAAGCTGCGCGAGTGGCCAAAGATGACGATTGAAAGCGGCGGGGCTCGGAATATATACCATGGAGGGTCTGGAAAGAGGCGCGCGGGTAGGGCAATCTGGAGCGCGGATCTCGAGGCTAAGGCTCCGGCGAGGGTGACGGATATGTCGTGCAGGAGTCGGACCCGGGGTTTAGGCGAGATGGAGTCGGGTCAGGTGGGAATTGAATGGAGAAGTCGGGTCATCCACCAGACCCGAGGGGAAAAGGGTTCGCGGGGGAAAGTTGACCGGGGTCAACAAACCCCCGTGGACCAATCAGGAGCCGCCAAATTTGTTTATTTATTTTGAGGTGGAAAATAGTCGAATTAATAAAAGCTTGAAACACGAAATATTTTTATTTTCTTTTTTTTCTATTTTTTTGTGATTTTTAATTAATTTTTGGAAATAAAAATAAACTATATACATATTATATACCATATAGGTATATGTACATAATTAGGGTTTTTGATTTTTGCTTTTTAAATTATTATTTTTGTGCAATTTTATCCTTATTTTATATTTTATTTATTTACATTATAAAATAAGGAATAAAAGGGTGTTTTTATTTTATTTTTATTATTTATATACATAGATAAAATAAATAGATATGTACATCTCTATACATAGTATATGTACAATGTATTTTTGTATTTCGATTTTTCTATTTTTGTTTTGTTTTGATTTTAATTGTTTTTATTTTATTTATTTACAATATATAATACAAAAATTATAAAAATTACTTTTTGTGTATTTACAAAGCTAAATGTATATATATATAGGTGTGGTTTATGTACATGATGAAAGGGGTATTTTTGATCTTTTTGATTTTTTTAACTTTTTATTTTGTTTTTATCTTTTATAAATATGCAAAAATATTTACAAGCATATTTTTGGGTGAGGAAAATATAGTTTATGTATTTACACAAATATTTACACATGAGCTCCTATCTCCCTCTACTTTGGCTTTTATGCGGTCAGGCCCATGCTGAGCCCTCCCTTGGGTTAGGATGCTCAATATTTATTCGAAATATTTCCCTCTTTTTCTTTTTAATCTTTACTCTTTTATTTTTGCACAAAAACATGCTAATTATAGGTTTTTACACAATGCATGCTTTTGGTAATTATTTGTATTTACATATATCTACATGCATTTGCAAAGGTTTTTGTAGCTAAAATATCAGAATAAAGAGTGATGAATGGGTATTCATCAGAATGCAATGCAAGAACCGTCCTAAACAGAAACTTCTATTATCGTAAAGCACAGATTTATTTGTCTAAGTCCAAGCGAGTTCTGTAGTAACAGATATTCTATTATGGGCTTTGAACCTAATGCTACCTGGCTCAATCAAATAGAAACCTAAATCTAAGGTCTCAAGCACAAAAATCCACGAGAAACAAAATAAAATAAAGCAATAAAAACAAAACACAGTGAGGTCTCCCAAGTGCACCGGAACTTGGCGAAACAAACCCCGAAATCTGTCAAGTGTCCAAAGTCCTAGAAATTATTACAACTTATTACAAGAATGATAATGGAATAAAATGCTAAAAGTCTTCAAAGGATCTTCCAAATCTTCTGCTCCTCTTCTCCTACGCTCTCCTACGGCTCGATGGAGAAACAAGCTGCCTCCGCTTTGCTCAGGTGCGTCGACGCTCCTAGGAATGCCGCCCTCGCTCGTCGGGCCCTCGCAAGAAAAAGAGAAACAAAAGATATGTCAGATCACTGTTATGCAAAATATATCAAATAAAATGAAGAAGAAAAATCAACCAAGTAAAGAAAAACAAGTATATACACAAACCAAGAGCAGATGGCAAGGAGGACCTAACTACCCTTGCCGTGCCTCCCCGGCAACGGCACCATTTTGATTAGCCTGCAATCTTCACTCGGGTTTTAGTTTATTAATAGAGAATGTCGTTGTACCCAAAGAAAAACCAACTAAATCAAACAATTATTAAATCCAATCAAAGCAATAAGAGAAAATGACGGATTCTTGCTATTTTTATTATTAACCTGGTATAGCTCCCAGGGTCGAACTCAAGGAGGCAACATTTATTAAGCAAGGGTTATTTAATCAAAGACAAGCAATGAAATAAAAGAAAGGGAATCTAAGCAGGCTACTCTTGGGTTTTTGTTAATTTTTATCTTTTTAATTTTTATTGTTTTTTAATGCAAACATACACTTTTTAGGAGTTTTTGTATTATTAAAAATAACAAATGAAAATAATTTGCAAAACCAAATTTGTGAGAATTGAGGCAACTTAGCAGGAGCTTCTACTAGTTTTCGTAGAAATTTTAGAGCATAAAAGCTTTTTATTCCATGCAATAGACCAAAAAAATAAAATGCAATTCAACAGGGACTAAACTGTAATTTCTGTGAATGTATGATCAAATATAATATAGAAATCACGCACGGGTAGTAGTGCAAAATTCACAGTATGGCATGTGCAGAATTACGTAACTAAGCAGATCGGGGTTTGTTTGCAATTACAAAATATCTGGGAAGGTTATAGCAAATTACCCAGAAAAAGTGTCACGCACATATCTTGTGCAACCTTATGCGGTGGGCAATGATATACTTCTAGACTTGACGCGCGTATTGAATCTGGCGTTGCGGATCAAACAGACTGATGGACATATGGCTCACATCGGAACATTGGATTTGAGCTTGGATCGAATGTTTCCGATTTAATCTGGACGAAGCTCATGTTTCTCCTCAATTTTACCAGGTGTGGCGCCGGTTGAAATCTAACTCTTCGTGCACAACAGTTCGTGAATCTGAAACAATGCTGCGTTTTAAAGCTCCAGGCGGCGCGACGACGATTCAAAGAAAATCTCGATCTCGAAGGCGCTTCACGGTTGGTCGATTCTGATCTCGTGTCCAGCCTTTGCTTTTGATATTGTTATGCGTGTGCTACTCCACACACCGGATTTCGACTGAAATATCTGCAAGTAGAAAAACTTCTCGATTCGATCCGACTAGAAACTCAATGGGTAACACAAGCCGGTCTCAGATCAAATTATCATAAATCGATTCAAATCAATTTGAATACAGTATTTTAGTATATGCAGCATGTTAATTAAATTCTAAATCATGAACTTTCATCAGAAACCACATACGTATGGGAATTTCAGGAAACAATTGTGGAGTTAAAAAGGTAACGGATTTGGTTAATGTGAGAATGTGAATGGATGAATAAATGTCCAGATCCGTCAATGATTCTGGGAAAATAGATGTTGACGAACAAGCACGAGTGTGAATGATTCGATCGGCCGAAGTAGATCCGTGTTGAATATGAAGTGCGCAGGTGATGAGGGGAAACTACATCAGCAGTTCGGATGTATTGCGGGTAATGAAGGTGGAATGGAAGCCCCAGCCGGTGACGAATGAAAGGAGCTCGAGCTACGACGACGTCCTTCACCGGAGTGGACAGATATGGAAGGAGGAGAATGGGAACTGGAGAGGGAGGCGGGCGAGGTGATCGTGGTCGGTTTTGGATCCAATTGAAGGTGGAAGACCTCCGATCACAATGGACTAGAGGCCTGGAATATGGAAAAACTACAGATCTACATTATCAAAGCAAACCTACACAGGAATGAAAATCTAAGTTACCTGATGGATCAGATTGCTTGGGCTGAAGCTTTGAGAAGCTTCGGGTCGTTGCCTCGACGGCTCGGCGGTGCCGGAGGCTCAAGCTCGCCGGAGGCAGAGCACAACGCCGGATCGCCGGATCAGAGGCCCTCGCGTCCTCTCCTCACTGCAACGAAGGTCGGCTGTCACTCACGATGATCGGAGCTCCTTGGAGGAGGATGAAATGGCCAAAGATGGGAGGAGGAAGAAGATGGGGGCTTATTTATAAGATGAGAAACGTCAAATGAAAATTTGGCACGCAAAACGAGGTGGGAAATTTGAAAATTCAAATGGGCGAAAATGAGGGTTGTGAAATCTTTATTTTGGTGAAGAAATCAACTTGATCGGATCAACGACGTGCTCTAGAAAATTTGGAGAATACGACTCGGTTGAACAAATTATTTGGGCTGAAGGAGGAAAAAGACGAAACAGGGAAAAGGACGGAATAACAGATTAAATAAAAGATAAATACAATAAATAGATAAATAAATGGTTTTAAATTACAAAATAATGAAAATAAATAATGTTAATAATTTATTAAATAATTTTATGGTGATTTTTAATAAATAAAATTAATCAATTAAATAAGGTAAAATAAATAAGAACCTTTATTAATAGGTATAAAATACCTATGTGATACATACTTTATTTTATTTTTGATTATTTTCAGATTTTATAATTTTTATTTTTATTTTATATAATTAAAATAAATATATACAAAATATTTAAAAATACATTATGTACACAAATAAATAAGAAAATAAATAAATAAAAATAAATACAATGTATACATATATACAAGTATACCCATAAGGTCCCAAAATCTACTTTTTGCATATCTACTCTGATTTCAGTGAAACTGCTTTTATTTGATAGATATTTTCACAAAATGAACTTTAAAGTAAGTACACTCTAATCGGACTTCATATGGCCGATTTATGAGGTTCGAAAGTTAGGCTTTACGGCTTTTTGATTTTGAGATTTATTGGTATTTATTCAAATTTATTTTTAAGTTATATTTTTGTATTTTTTATTGATTTTTATGAATATTTCAGAAAAAGAATTAAGTTATTTGGAGTTACAAATAAATAGATAGAAAATAAAGAAGTTTTATATACATAATGTACATATATACAAAGGGGTCCAAATGCAAAAACTCACACATTTTATTCCACAATTTTTTTTGATATTTTTAATAAATAGTATTAATTATAAATGAAGTTTAAAAAGTGAGTTGGGTCAATTTGGAGTACTCTATAAATAGTTATGAACCTGGGAAGTTAGACTTTTAGGCTTTTTAGGTTCATTGTATTTATTTATTTATTGGTTAAACACTTTTTCTGATATTTTTATAAATTAGTATACATTATCACACACAATTTTTAAGAAGGAAATATTTTCATTTGAAGTTATTTTATTGATAAATAAAATAGGTGAAAATATGTACAAGGTGGAAAATGGTGAATATGTACAAGTGAGATTTGGTTTTCTTGATTTGTATAAGTTAGGGACCCTATCTCCCCGTACTTTATTCCTGGTCGATCAGGTCAATTCTTGACCTTCTCTCCGAATTTGGGTTCAGTCTGCATTTATTCCATAAATACATCCTTCTTATTTCTTTTCTTTTTCTTTTCTTCTTTATTCTTTTATTTTGGTTAAAAAGAATGATAAATATACATTATTAACAAATAGATGGTGAATGTTAAATAATGAGAATTAAATGAATATGTACATGTATTTTACTAAGGATTTTAGCTAAAATAAAAGAATAAAGATGATGAATCATGGATTCATCATTCCCCTATACTTTACCTTTGCTAGTCCCTTAGCAAACACTTATTCAAAGAAGAAGTGAAAAAGAAAAATAAGAAAAGAAAAAGGAAAGAATTTAGAACAATATTGATTATTAAACTTATCTTCATAAAATTGAAGTATGGAGCTCGGTCAGATCTTTGGATTATTAGTTTGTCGGAACCTTATTGGGATCTAGGTTTAAGACTCAACAGCCTCTAAGTTCCACCATTCTATGGTCAAGACTCCTCAATTAATCCAGATCAGAACAAGTCTACACACGCAAACTCTAATGACCATGTATCTTTCCTTGTACTGTGTAAGTGATATGTAGCTCCCCACCTCAGAAATGACAAAGAAACAACCTCCCTAAACAAGGTAACTCTAATTCCTCAGTCTAGCAGCTCTTTCCTCGAGGAGCGGAGTATTCCCTTCTAAGTTCAAGTTCAACCGGCTCAAGAAGAGGGGGAAAGAAGAGAATGGACCGTGGCCAGTGTAGCCACGTATCCCTGAAGCCCAACCAGTGTAGCTAAGTCTCCCGCTGCAAGCTTCATGAGATGAGAACATGTGATACATAAGCTTTGCTTTATTTGACTATATACACTCTGATGGGATTATTAAATTTTCAATCCGACCTACCACTTTTTTGGAGTTTTTTCTTTCATTGCACATTTTTTTCCTTTTTCTTTCTTTTTTTTGATGTGCATATTTACAACATATCTACATGGTGCAGCGTATACATAAGGAGTTTTTCCTCTTGAGCCAGTAGACTATGCCTCTTTTGAAGCTTTATTGCAACCCACAACTCCTGTCTTTAGACCTCAACACCACCAGACCAAGTTGAGATGCACTTCCTTCACTAAAAGAAGACGAGAGGTTCCGCCTAGAAGTACTACCCTCGTATGCTACCCCAAGCCAAAGGAAACTGCCTCCTCACCACCTCATCCGTAGAGCGCTATGTGTAAGGTGCTGGTGCAAGTAAAGCCATTGTCTTTGAGAGTCATGCGTGCGTTGTTAAGTGTTCTACTAAGGCTCATCAAGATGACATGTGAACATAGCGTAAAGGACTCGAAGAATTAAGTCTCTATGGACCTGGAAAAGTCTTAACCCCAAATCTTATAAGGTTCCTCTGAGAATTAGGTGGATTAAAGTCTTAACCAAGCTCCATTTTCCATTTTATTCTAGATTAGTTTAAATGTCAATACTATTCTAAAAAAATGCTAACGCTTATGCAAGAAAATATTTACAAGACTTTTTAAGAGAAGAAAATAAAAGACAAAATCTTTTTGAAAAGTTTTTCAAAGAAATTTGCAGATTTTTTTTGGATTTTATCTTTTTCAATTTTTATGTATTTTCAATAATCAATTATACACATTTACAAGAATTTGCAAGGCTTTACACATAATTTACAAGAGTTTTATACAGCAATATATACAAGAATTATACACATTTTATACAAAGTTTTACAAAAAGATTATTTATTTACAAGTTTTATGTACAAATCATACAAGTGGATTTTAAAAGAATTTATATACAAGTTGTAAATTACATAAATTAAAAATAATATGGATTTTATTCATACCTGGATTTTATAAGTTTACAAAATAATTTTTATACCCATAATTTATATCCTACGTGGTAAAATATTTTACAAAAAATTTTACAAACCATTTTACAAAATTTTTCAAAACATTTTACAAAAAGATTTACAAATAATTTTGAAGATAATTTTACAAATGATTTTACAAAACTTTTACAAATCATTTTACAAACAATTTTACAAACGGTTTTTGCAAATATTTTTATTTTCACACGTTTTACAAACAGTTGTACAATATACATAATTTTGATACGAAAATAATTTACAAACATTTTGCAAAGAAAACAATTTTTACAAACATTTTACAAATCATTTGTACAAAAATAATTTTACAAAGGTTTTTACAAATAATTTTTACAAATCATTTTACAAAATGTTTTACAAAATATTTTACAAAACTTTTTACAAAGGAGTTTACAAACATTTTTACAAACAATTTTCAAAATATTTTTGTTCCAATTTTATAAATAATAGCCATATTACAAAAGTATGAGTTATGGCTAAAGTATATATACAATATATACGACACCCCCCTATACTTAGCTCGAACTATGTCCTCATAGTGATCAAAGAGTGACAAAGGAAGACATAACTCGTGGTAAGTATAGAAAAGTGAAAAGAATCCTATACTACAATGACTCAAAAAATGAAATGAATGGAAGTCGGTGATCCCCCCTATACTTAGGATCAAGTGATCCTAAGTATAGAAGACTGTACAATTGGGGAAGACCGAGGAAGAGAATATACGAGTAATCAACGAATCTACTTGTCCCCCCATACTTAGGGTAAAAGATACCTAAGTATAGAAAGAATATCAACAGTTGAGGGATAAGAGAGAGAATAGAAGAAACTGAGACAAATATATACAAGATAAAAGGACGACATTATTCCTCCTATTCTTAGGGTGAAGGATCCCTAAGTATAAGCAACAACAGGAGTAATTAAACGGAACGAGAATGAACAACTCAGTGTATACACCCCCTATACTTAGGATAGAGTACATCCTAAGTATAGCAAAAATAATCCTAAACGAGACCTGGGGTGTAACACAAAAGCGTAAGAAACAAGGAACAAATCAAGACGAAACATGTATATACAAAGTAGACAATGTTGAGGTGCCTCTCAACAAGCGCTAGAGTTTACGCCCCTAGCTGGGCGCAAAGGCTAGGCCAACACAGTATCAAGGTTCAGGACGACATCTGTAAGGCAAATACCGTACTGTTGTTGTAGTCTCGGTATGAGAACAACAACGAGTTCAACAGTGTAAATAAAGACACCCAGGTATGCAATCAAGCGGGTGTCTGCTATCGACCAAGGATATGGGAAGATGTGATTAGGATCCGGTAACACAAAAGAAATCATCGGCTCAGGATCAGACTAGAGTGGAAGTGTGGATCCGAAGAAATCAAACGTGGAGAAGGATGGATCAGTCATGGAATCCTCAACGTCAATCAATGTCTCAAAAAGGAGTGGAAAATCAAGATCAGGAGACTCTTTACAAAAACTGATATCCGATTCATATAATGGAACAAAATCAGACATATCATCGAATATCTCAAGGATCGGCTCATCCTTGCGAGGGTCGTCGAGGTGAGACAACTCAGAAGTAGAAGGATCAAAAGACTCGGTTTCGTGATCCGACAGATCGGATACACTCTCAGAAAATGAAACCGAGTACACATCGTGTATCGCATTCTCCCGCAGATAACCCTCGGGGAGGAATGCGAGATCATCGGTGAGAAATAGAGGATCAGGATCTATTAGGGCATCTGCGCTGCTGTCAAGCACCCACTCTGTGCACCAGGCTGCATCATCATCTAAAATCTGGCTCTCGACAATCTGGAAGTAGGAGAAGGTACTGTCATCATCGCAGAGGCTGGTAAGGTGACTGCAACTGGTCCTCGCTCTACGGCAATGCTGGCTGTCATCTGGTCCTCAGAAAATGTTTCTGCCTCATCAAAGTGGAGGACTAAAGGCTCGAATACGGGACTCTCTATATCAGTCATCCTAATGTGTAGTCCTGTATCAAGCTGTAGCTGCTGGGCTGAGTCATGATATCTATCTGAATCCGAGAAGTATCTCTGTTGAGGAAAAGCTGAGTCATCCGGGACTGGGCTCTGAAATGGCTGGATCGATGGCTGTAGTAGCGGGGGCTCCTCCATCTTCTGGAATATCAAAAGATCTGAATATCCAAGACTCGTCGACTGAAAACTCTGGGGCTGACTCGAACTCTAGCTGGAAGACCAACGGGAACTCGAGTAGACTTTGGGTCAGAACCTCCACTGTGGTAGTCATCTCCTCTATCATCTGTGCTGCAACAGAATCCAAGTCCTCGATTGGGTGTGTAGAAGCTGTATCCTCATGTATGGCGGTACACCCAACTGGTACTGCAACATCCTCATGTGTTGTCCCGACTATGGCATCTCGTGAAGATGGGCTCTGTAAAAGTGATCTAGAGATGTCATCAAGTAACTCAATGTCGGAACTGCGGTGTGAACCGCCACACGAGGTCACGAGCAGTGCTATCTGATCGGCGGTCATTACCCTCATGGAGATATCGACAAGGTCTGTCATCGAAAGTCCAAGATCTGGGAATCTCCCTCAAGAGGTCAAGAAACCTCAGCCATGAATCATGCAATGGCTCCTGGGGGTCTACAGAAAAATCCGTGATGAAAGACCGCATCATATCTGCTCTACGTTGGGGGTAGAATCTCTGCAAGAACAATGACCGTAAATCACCCCACGTAGCAAACTTCCTTCCCAACCGTCTGTGCCAACTCTTGGCTCTACCCTGAAGTGTGAAAGGGAAGGTCATAAGCTGTAACTCCTCAGGAGTGATATCAGAATATGATCGTGATCTACAAAACTCTCCAAACTCAGAAAGATGAAGATATGGTTCCTCATGCACTTCCCCTGAAAACTTCGGCAGTCTCTGAATGAACTCTAAGTCTAGAATGAAGGGACTCAATGTAGAAGCTGACTGTGCTCCATGATCTGGCTGCTCATCCGTCATCCCATCATAGAAGTCGTCTGAAGCTCGCAACTGCTCAATGTGATCTCCGCGGGTGTTAACTCCAATCTCAACATGCCCAGTAGAAAGAGGGAATAGAGTAGAGGGAGAAGGAGAAAGAGAAGAGAGGTCGATCGGATTTCCGATCTCAAACGATGGCAGACGAGAATGATGTGGATGAAAGGACAGAGCCGCAAGATCCGGTTGAAGAGAACATCGATCCATCATCATGACTTGAGAAGAAATGACAAGGGGAGAAGATAAATAAGGGTGGGAGAGAGGGATAAAAGAGAAGAAAACAGAGTGAAGACGAGAAGGGGAAACATATGGTGACTGCTAATGATCTAGAAATGATGATCGTAACCAACTCACACCAATCACATACAAACACAATGCAAACCCCCAATTCACCTACTCAACGCAAAGTGATGACCACAAATGTGCGGTCTTTTATCTTTTCTATTTTAGAGTTAGATGAGCACATAAAAGTTGTACAAAACACTTTAGGAGGTTTAATGGGAA